>JANAVB010016197.1:47803565-48121065 GCA_029216955.1 Iris pallida | reverse complement strand
ACGCCACGGCTAGCGTTGAAGAAGCCCTCGGCCTGGCCGTTGATAACAGTGGAGAACCAGGAATTCTTGATGGACCTGAAGATGATGTCAATCCAGGGTTCACAGAAGCCAAAAGCCCTGAAAACCCAGATCATGAATTGTCAGTCCAGGCGATCATAGGCTTTCTCTTTGTCCAGCTTGATGGCGATGTTCCCCCCTCTAGCCGAGAATTTTATGCAAGTGACCATCTCCTGAACGAGCAGGATGTTGTCCGCGATGTTACGCCTTTTCACAAATTTGCACTGCTCCTTGGAGATCAGTTTGGGCAGGAGATCCGACATCCGATTAGCGATAATTTTTGCGATAATTTTGTTGGCGAAGTTGCATAGGCTTATGGGACGGGAGTCTTTGCAGGTTTCAGGGTTGTCTTTTTTTGGGATGAGAATGAGATTAGCCCTGGATAGAGATTTAGGGTATCTGGCTCCTTGAAAGAAGGTAACCGATGCCTCCAAAAAGTCTGGGCCGATGATATCCCAGCATTGTCTGTAGAATATCCCGCTGAAGTCGTCGGGGCCGGGTGCGCTGTGCTCGTCGAGATCCCAAACCGCGGTCTGCACCTCGGCGGTGGAAGGGGGGAAAGGAGCCGCTCATTATCGAGGTCGGTAATGATGCTAGGGATCTCCGCCAGCACTCCCTCGTCCATGACGACCGCTTCTTTGGTGAAGAGATTGGAGAAAAAGTTGGCCACGGCCTCCTGAATCATAGGCTGGTCCGTCAGCTGGTTGCCGTTGTCGTCGGAGATACGATGAAGATTGAGCCGATGTCTGCGTCCATTGACGCATGCGTGGAAGAAGCCGGAGTTGCGGTCCCCTTCATTGTCCCATTTTAGTCTAGCTTTTTGCTTCCAGAATTCTGTTTCTACTTTAAGCCTAGATTTAAGGATAGCTCTGGCGAGGTTGAGCGCGGACCGCGCTTCGGGGGATCTGTTAGCAACGTAAGCGATCTCGGAGCGGGTGACATCATCCTCAGCATTTTTGATCTCCTGGAAGATGTTGCCGAAAGCTACCTTGCTCCATCTAGAGAGAGCCTTGCTCGTGGCTCGCAATCTGGTCGTGACTCTATACAGCAGATCGGTGACGTTCACTGAGAACCAAGCAGAGGCCACCTCAGCTTTAAAAGAAGGATGATGTCTCCAGAAATCTAGGAATTGGAAAGGTTTCTTGATGCGGTTGGTGCTGCTGCTGATCTCGATGAGAAGGGGTGAGTGATCGGATTCGGTGGTGTTGAGGTGGGATAGGCAAGAGTTGAGCCCCATGTCGGCCCAGTGACAGTTGATGAGGGCACGGTCGAGGCGGGAGTATTGACGCCGGGAGCCTTCTTGCATGTTGCACCAGGTGAAGGCGTTGCCGGAGAAAGGAAGGTGAGCGAGGTGAGCGTTGAAGGTAAAATTGTTGAAGTCTTCCATGGCCGGAAGGGGAGACGGGCGCCCACCAGACTTCTCGGTACTACAAGAGATGATGTTGAAGTCGCCTAAGCACAACCATGGGAGGTTCTGAAGGTATAGGTGGGTGTCGATCAGGTCATCCCAGAGGAGTTTTCGCTCATGGGAGTCACAGCTGTCGTGCACGGCAGAGATTAAGGTTCTGTTCCGAAGTTGAGGGTGTTCCACCCAGAAGGAGAGGGCTTGGCTGGAGTCATGAACCATACCAAATTTGATGCCCGTACTAGCGAGAATCCAGATGTCGTGACTGCCAGCCAGTGCGGTCGCGAAACCAAGCTGAAGTTGGATGCCGGTGATCCTTTTCTTGGGAATTTTGGGTTCGATGATGACTAGGATGTCGATTTTGTGAATTTTCTTGAGACTGAGGATTCTATTCAGCGTCGGTTTGTTAGCAATACCTCTCACATTCCACGAGAGAATGTTAAGCATTTTATTGGGGGGAGTGGGTGGGGAGGTTGAGCTTGGCTGCTGACCTGGTGGTCATAGCCGCTTGTTGATTTTTTTTCTTGTTTTTCTTCTTCGTTTTTGAGGAATATTTCTTGGTGGAGGTGATGTGGTCATCACTAGCCTCTGACAATCCAACAGGAGAACGAACGACGACCAGTGAGGAGTAACTCGCAACCTCTACGTCGTCAAGCGCACAAAGAGGGTTATTACGATCTAGGAAACCAGCATCCTTGGCTTACCAGAACCTGCCAGTAAGAGGGGAACATTGGTCGAGGGGGCGTCGTTGAAGACGGGAGGTAGGGTCGGATCTGCTGTGAACAACTCGTGCCCTTCGACGATATGGCAAGGGTCGTGAGCAACCACGAGCTGCTTACTTGGGGGGCCAGTAATGGAGATAGGAGGGAGTGGATCTGGTGCCTGAGTGTATGAGAGAGGTGATGAGGGAGTTCTAACGGGGAGCAGTGTCGACGCTAAGGGGGGTGGGGGTGGGGGGGTTGAGAAGCTGTCGGGAATTAACGCGACAACGAGTGAAACGTCCGGCGCTGCCCGGGAGTTGCTGTCTGATTCGGGGCGTGCGTGATCAGAGGTGTGCTCGCGTGGGCTCTCGGGGGTATTATCAATGTCAAGTATGGCAAAGGAGTTGGCGAGGGTGATGGCGGAGGGATTGAAGGGAACAATGTCGGAATCGGACGAGGAGGGGGATTTTGTGCTTTGCTGAGGGTGGGTTCCGGTGGGTCGGTGGGGGGGTTGGAGGGCAAGTCGGGCGAGGGAATGAGGTGGGTGGTGGACGCGACGGGGTCGCAAAAAATACGAAGGCCCGGCTTCTTGAGGGTGGGGTTAGCCCGGAAGCAGCGCTGCAAGGAGTGACCGCTCATCTGGCAATGTTGGCAATAAATAATGTTGTTGTCATACTCCAGTGATTGTCTGATCGTCTGATCTCCAAGCTCTATCTCAATCATTTTGGGGGGTTCATTGGCGAGGTCGAGTTCAACACAAATCTTCACATAGTTACATTTTGAGAGGTTGCATGTTTCTTCCGCGACGGCTACCAGGGACCCGAAGGAACTGGCGATGCGCTTAAGAGCGACTGCTGGGAAGCACACCAGGGGGAGGTTGGACAGGGTGACCCATGTGGATATGATCGACGAGTCCACGACCGGGTTGAATTTGGGTGACCATTTGACGATTTTGGCAATCTGTGAGTCGATTTTGGTGGGACCCTTAGCCCAAACCATGATGCAGTCCTGATCGGAGGACAGGTGCAGGAACATGTGCTTGGGGTCGAGAGGGGCAATCCGGTATACGTCTAAGAGACCCCACGCGGCGATAGCCTCCTTCACCCTTGCTATCTTCGGACAACCGGAGGTGAACTTTAGGACGATGGTCTTGAGAAAGGTGGAGGATAGGGAAGAAATGTCCGCGTCGAAGAAGGGAACGCGGATAGGGTATCCGTCAAATGGGGGCACGAATACGATTTCAGAAAGAACGATCTCCGTCGCCGGAGAGGGGGAATAAACTTCACGCGGTCAGGCCGCAAAGCTTCGGCGTAGGAAAGGGCGCGGGGAGGAAGCTGGTCTGACAAGGGGGGTTGGGGGAGGGATAGAGGGACTGGGGAAGGACAGCTGGAGACGGGAGCGGTCGAGGTGACCGGACCTCCTGCAATATGCCCGCCAGCAAAGAGGTTAAGGGGTCCCTGCACGGAGGAGACTAGCTTGGGGGCAGGTGGCAGGCCCACAAAGTAGGAGCCACCTGACACACGAAATCCCGTAGCAGAAGGGAGAGGCTGACCCGCACCGTGGGAGCCTACGGGCGCGCGAACAATGCAACCCGTAGCTGATGAAGAAGGCTGGCCCACAACGTGGGAGCCGACGGGCGCACAAACGCTCGGGACGGAGGATGAGGGCTGGCCCACACCGTGGGAGCCCTCAAGCTCGCGTAAGCCCGCAACGGGGGTAACAGGCTGATCCATAACGTGGAGGCCTACATGCGTGCCTAACGCAGGAGCAAAGAGTACTCTGGGCCCTGGCTGCGTAAAAGCAGGATTTACACAAGCAGAGAGAGCGCTAGGCCCGGTCTACACAAATGATGGTTACGTAAAAGCGGAAGAAGGACTAAGTACGCAAGCTGAGCCGCGCATAGAGCTAGATAGGAGGAGGTGACTTGGCTAGGTCTCTGATAGGGGTGGGCCTGCTGTAAAGCGTGAAGAGGACGCAAGTCCCGCTCGTGCCTCGGGAGACGAGCTGCAGAGAACGCGGTGAGTCCTGTGCCCGCTCGGCACACGAACAAAGGGGGGAAAAACTCGGCTGCCGATGCGGTTCGAGGCGTTCCTCGTAGGGGAGATCGTCGTTCTACTCGGCACGGGAACCAGAGTGGAGAACGGGAGGAGCAGACGCTCCGACGCTTAGCCCAGGGCTGACCTCGGGGAGGAGGTCTCCGCTCCGCTCTCGCCCGCGGCCGTTGGTGGTCCAGACAAGATGAGGGGCACCGGCGGAGCTGTCCCTGAGGAGGAGGCTGGGGGGTGGAGCGCACCGGGGCTAGGGGGAGCGGCCCCCCAACCAACGAGGAAGAGTTGGTCGGGGGTCCAGGCCGGGAACGCCGGCGGGGGAACGCCGAAGAGGGAGGGAAAGGAAGATGCCGGGTGAGGTGACGGCGCTGGTCCGGTCAGAGAGCGGAGCGGGGGGCGACGGCGGAGGAGGTAGGGGTGCGCGCTAGAGTCGGAGGAGGCGGCGATCTTTCGTAGGAGGCGGCGAGGGGGGCGGTGGCGCCGGGGGGTGCACGAGCACCAAGGGCAACCCGCCGACGAGAGCGGAATGGGAGAGGGGGCGGAGCGGGGTGGAGGGTGGGGCGTGAAGCGGGTAGGAGAGGGAATGGCGGTATGGCGGGTGGGAGGGTGGAGCGGAGAGCGGGGGAGATAGGGAAGGACGATGCGGCTGGCGGGGCTGGCCGCCCGGGCGGCCGGGAGGTCATGCCGGGGGGGATGCAAGAAAAGGGGACGCCGTCGAGGGAGCTCTAAACAATGAGGACCACCCGCTGCTGGGGTGGCAGGCAGCAGCTCGCCGGAGTGCCTCAGAAGCAGACTCGCATGCGTATATTTTATATATATATATATATATATATATATATATATATATATATATATATATATATATATATATATATGTTATAAAGATTTTGAATAGGATTATCATATGGGTACACTATAGGGCATGTATCTAATATAGGTAATAGGTTTTTCCTATGATAACTAGGAAGGGAACACCATGGTATCCTAGTTATGTTAGACTATGGATTAGTTAGAGTTGACCATGGAGTTGACCTAGATATTAATCCTAGAAATAGCCTATGAGTTGTGTACCTTATATAATGACCCACTTGGCTAGAAGTTTGACCAAAGTTGATAAGTGTAAGTTACAAAACCCTAAAATTGACCAAAGTTTGACCAAATAGTTCAAATTGGCTAGAGCTGACCAAAAGTCAACATTGAGTCAATATGTGACCAATTGACCTAGCTTGACTAGAGTTTGACTTAGTGGACTAAGATTGACCTACTTGACCAAATCCTAGATGTTGACTAGTTTGACCAGAGTTGACCAAGAGGTGACTTTGACCTAGATTGACCTAGAATCATGTAGAATGCATTATAACTTCAACTATATTATATTAGATACATCATAACCTATATTGCTTTAAATAGGACATTGTGACTCCGGTTCAGATATCTGATATTCATCAGTCATTCAGGATATCAGGCGAGTACATTCTCTGATAGTTCTTTCATTTACTTGTTACTGTATTTCAGTTCTAGTTAGTTCTATGTGATTCTTGTTACAAACACGTATTGATATTTCTGAATTCATGTATGCAACACACATACTTTACTCGTTTAGCCTCTACTATTAGAACTATTCGCACCACATATTAGCATCTTCATGTGTTGGTTGGACTTGTATTCAATTGATGTGTCGGATTATGGATTCACTTGTATTAGATGGACAGGGAAATACTTGATTAGACATGTGAACATTTTCCACTATTCGAACCACCCTCTACGAATGATATTCGAACAATAGCCATCTCTCACCTGATCAGTGTGTGATGTGCCGGATTTACCCATAGCCATTTACATGTCTATCTCAGTATTTTAAAACACACTTGGATCATTGATTAGAATCATTATTAGAACCATCATGGATCATTATTAGTAACACCTTATTCGAACTTCCTTATTAGAACATTGGTTGGAATCACATTCAACTCATCTTATATTAGACTGGGATTACACTCGACTTACAATGTACTGTCTGGACTTATATCATGTTACTCTATTTCAGCTAGCTGTATTACAGTCTTCCTTATCATGTTTCTTCTCTTGTTTTGTTACATTACTTCCCTTGTACTTTAACTATTTTTATATATTATTACATGTATAAAACTGCCATATTCATCAATATAACTGTCTATAATTGCTTTATAGTCTTTGACATTTATTTGGGATTTCTAGATGCGTTGTGCTTGTTCCAATCCTGACTGGATACGTTGAAAATATTACAGATGTTTGCCCTGAGCACACTTACCCTACTTGCTTGGGACCCGGACACGGATTAGCTACCTTTGGCCCCGATCCTCAGGAGTGATCGAGAGACTAGCTAGTAGACTTGCTTTAGATTCATGTTTAGAACTTGAATTGTAATAAGTTGAGATAATGTTTTGTTTTGAGACTATTTGAGATTATTATTATTTAATAGTTGGTTTTGTTGTTGTTATTTAGTCTTAGTTATAAACTTCTGTGTTATCTTATTGTGCTTAGACTGTGATTGAGATTTCATTATATCCATACTTGTCCTCCGTTCAGAGTTGAGATTTGACAAGTACATTATATAATTGTGTGAGTTATTGATTAGATAGTGACCTAGAACAGCGTTCTACCGTCGACACTGCGACGTAGGCTGGACGTACCCACTTCTCGTGCCCCTAAACTGGGTGCGGGTCGTGACACTTTACGGGCCATCTAGAAGCATCTTGGGCCATCTAGAATGATCTTGGGCCTTCCAGAGAAATCCATCATCTTTTGGAGAGTTTCGCCATCTTCTGGAATGTTTTAGAAGCTTCCTGCATAACCTTAGTCGGTGGAAAGGTTATACAACTTGGCCTCGTACGGGGTGTAATATTTGGGACGTTACATTTTTTCCCACCTAACGGGTTGACGCCCTTGTCAACCATGCTCGCTGAGAAACGCCTTGATCTCGACTTCGAACTGATGCAGCGTATCAGCATGTTCCCAGCTAGACTCGCCGTACGGCATTCCCTTCCATTGGATGAGGTACTCCACATACGGAGAAACGCCTTGCCGACAAATGGTCTTCTTATCTAGCACGGCTTGCACCTCCTTATCGAAGGACATAGTCATGGTCGTCGTCGGTCGCTTTAGAACTCCTCGCTGGGGATCCTCCAAGTCTTCATGGTACGGCTTCAAGCAACTAGCATGAAAGATTGGATGAATCTTCAGCTTGGAGGAGAGTTCGAGCTTGTAGGCCACCTTGCCTACCTTCTTGAGCACGGGGAAGGGGCCTTCGTACTTCCGAATCAGTCCTTTGCGCACTTTTTAGAACACCTTAAACTATTGCGGTTGTAGCTTCACCATCACCATGTCCCTTTCCTTGTACTCAATCGGCCTTCGCCTCGCGTCGGCCCACTTCTTCATCTTCCTTGCGGCCTTCTCCAGAAATGCTTTGGCAATGTCCGTCTTTGCCATGAAGTCTGAAGTAGACTGGTTGGCCGCGGGGCTTCTACTTGAGGACCCCGTACTCTGTCACGCCCCGATTCGGGAATCATTCGCCTCCGCTTAGATTCACGCCGAATCGTTCATCCTCGCTAAGGCGTGATGCCGTACAAGTCTGGAATTGCACTTGTACAAGGCGTGCTCGTGTTCCTTTTATAAAAGAGACATTTGAATAAAGATTCGCAGCGGATGATAAAGAAGTTTTGGCAACACAGATATGATCTGAAATAAGTTCTTTATTGATATCTTTGAAATTACATTGCATAAACATAAGGCTCTCAAACAGCCGAAATGAAAGGCCAAACTTGGCTACAACTTGCAGAAATATTGAAATGAGATACAACTTGTTCCATACATCATATCCCTTTATTAATAATGCGGCAATAACCACCTTCAGCAAAATGCCTTCTTCTTCAAGTGGAAACTTCAAGATGTACGAAGCTTCTAAAGAATCGGATAGCAAGCCTTCAGCGTCTATGATTATCCACTGGGTTCTCGGCACCTGTGGAGACGAGGGTCAGTACATTGCCACATATGTACTGGTGAGCGGCCGTAACCAATCTCACCATAAATCAACAGTAGTAAAATTACATAAATGTTCACTATTGATTCGTATTCTTTCTATCTTGCCTTAGGGTCCATTAACAATTCATATATTTGATGAGAAATATAAGAAGCATACAGTGATGTTAGAAACATAAGCAATTCATGTTGATCTAACATAAGCAGTTCATATTGATCACCAATTTGGTGAATCTTACCCACGGTCGATAGCCATCCCTGTACATATTTATGAATACCACTTACTCTGCCTGCATAAGACAATGTTAGCTATGCCACCTGTCTATATGAAGGTCACTGACTACACGCCATCTGGGACATCTTGGTCGGACGGCTCCCCTTTATCGGTGGGTAGCTAGCCCATCCGGAAGGTTCCCGAAAGACCGTGCTACTACTTCAGCACTGTGCTACTACTTCAGCACGGCGTTCCTCCTAGGCCGAATCGGTTCCGTGGCCTCGGAGTACCGTTCGAGGAACTACCTTGTATACAAGTTGTCCATGACCATGCATGCAATGCAACTTAACTAATAAGGGACATGACATGCATGATAATAGCATCTTCCACACATAGTCGTAGTTCTCATTTTATCTTGCCATTTTCCCATCTTTCCAACTTGCCATCTTACCATCTTACTTTGAGCCATAGGCTCGTATATTCGTTCATCCAACCAAGGGACTATTCATGTTTAACTCATTCTTTCGAACCGAAGTCCGATATACTTACCGCCCAATACTTGGGTCTTTGCATCACCTGTTAAACAATTCATATAGCATACGAGCATCATTCGATTTACAACATAAGCCTAGCCATGTGATAATTTATCTTTCATTATCTTTTCCATATTAATACTAGGCATCTTTTATTAAGCACCGAACGCAATAACAAGTCTACCATTGTTATGCGTGAAGATCAAGGATCGTCGAAGGATCAAAGCCACTCACTTGTTGGTGAATTGCCGAGAGAAAGAGGTCTTCCACGCAACGTCACCCTAGGTTCACCGCGTTAGCACCTGCATTGGCACCAACATCTGGTCACCATACTTCTTCTCTTTCTCTCAGTTATTCGATATGAAATGCGTAGACGGTGAAAGTAAATCCATGAAAACATTCATCGAAAACAATTACGAAAATGTACACAAAAGCCAACAACAAAAGCGACATCGAAAACCAGCAGGGCAACGGTCTCGGGGCAAGTGACTCTTATATAGAACTCTTCCCCCAAGACGCGCGCCACTGCATCTTGGGCATCATTTCAAAAGAGTCCAATCCATAACGAGGAAACGATCTCAATTTATTATCCCGCGATCCTGGTAAATTTTCCCCAATTCTCATCCGACTCGGCCATTCGGCCGCTAGCCCGTACCGTGCTCCACAACGGATTCAGGGCATTACATATTAATACACTAACAAAAAGTTTCGTCCTCGAAACTTAAACACAAACCCACCTAGGTCAAACAACGAAGGAAACTTTTCCTTCACCTCTGCCTCAAGTTCCCATGTCGACTCTTCGACGGAATGATTTCGCCAAAGCACTCGAACCAAAGAAACAATTCGGTTCCGCAAGATTTTATCTTTCCTATCCAAGATCTGTACGGGTTCCTCCACATAAGACAAGTCAGCTCTTAGCCCTAGCGGACCGAAGTCTACCACATGGCTTGGATCGTGTACATACTTCCGTAGTTGGGAAACATGGAAGATATCGTGCACTCCATCCAATGCCGGTGGCAACGCGATCAGATAGGCGACAGGGCCGACTCGCTTAAGAATTTCAAACGGGCCAACAAATCTCGGACTTAGCTTCCCCTTCGTACCGAATCGCATAACTCCGCGCATCGGTGACACCATCAGAAATATGTGATCGCCCACCATAAATTCCAATGGTCGTCGATGAGTATCCGCATAACTCTTCTGCCGACTTTGTGCCACACGTAACTTCTTCCGAATCATGTGGACCTTCTCGACGGCCTGTTCCACCATCTTCGGACCAAGTACCTGTCATTCACCGACTTCATCCCAACAAATCGGAGACCGACACCTTCGCCCGTACAATGCTTCATACGGAGCCATTTGTATACTTGACTGGTAACTGTTGTTGTAGGCAAATTCTGCTAGCGGCAAGTGAGTATCCCAACTAGTTTTCAGATCAATAGAACAAAGCCATAGCATGTCTTCAAGTATCTGATTCACCCTCTCGGTCTGGCCATCGATTTGAGGATGGTATGCAGAACTAAATTTCAATTGTGTTCCCATGGCAGCTTGTAAACTGACCCAGAAACGCGATACAAATTGCTCATCCCGATCCGATACTATTGATGCCGGCACTCCATGCAGTCGGACAATTTCATCCAAGTATAGCTGAGCCAACCGATCGACGCTCCATGTGGTTTTTATTGCGAAAAAATATGCAGATTTGGTTAATCGATCAACGATGACCCAAATTGCATCATTCCCCCGCTACGTCTTCGGCAAGCCAACTATAAAATCCATGGTTATATGATCCCATTTCCATTCTGGGATCGCGAGGTTCTGCATCTCCCCGTCGGGCCTCTGGTGTTCCATCTTGACTCGTTGACACGCTAAGCATTGCGAGACAAAGAGGGCCACATCTCGTTTCATGCCGTGCCACCAGAAGGTCGTACGCAAATCTTTATACATTTTTGTACTTCCTGGATGCAAGGAATACTTGGCATAGTGGGCCTCTGTCAAGATTTCTTTCCGGAGTTCTTCATCCTTCGGGACACATAGCCTCCCCTTGAGTCGCAATGATCCGTCCTCGTGCCTGGTGAAGTCGCTGGCTTCACCCTTTTCCACTATTCTGCCAATCTTAATCAAGAACTCATCTGTCCTCTGTGCCGTCTTTATCTTTTCTAACAAACTCGGCTCAAGTTGAAGTTGAGCCAATTGTGCATTTCGGCCACGAATCTGGAGCTCAATTCCCATGCTTTCTAATTCCTCCAGTATTCGTTTGTCAACACTGAGTGATCCCACAAAGTTTCGACTCAACGCGTCCGCCACCACATTGCCTTTTCCTGGGGTGTACGCGATCGTCAAGTCGTAATCTTTTATAAGCTCCAACCAACGTCTTTGCCGCAAATTTAAATCTTTTTGAGTAAAGATATACTTCAGGCTTTTATGGTCGGTGAAGATCTCACAAGCCACTCCATACAAGTAGTGCCTCCACAATTTCAGTGCAAACACTATCGCTGCCAATTCCAAATCATGCGTTGGATAATTTTTCTCGTGCAGCTTAAGCTGTCTCGAGGCATAAGATATCACTTTCCCTCTCTGAGTCAACACACATCCCAAACCCAGTCCGGACGCATCGCTGTATATCTGGAATCCCTCGACGCCGTCTGGAAGTGTAAGGATTGGAGCTGATACGAGACGTTGCTTCAAATTTTGAAAGCAAGCCTCGCACTCATCAGTCCAATCGAATGCCACTCCCTTCTGGGTTAGCCGAGTTAAAGGTGCTGCCACTTTTGAAAAATCTTTGACAAACTTCCTGTAGTAGCCTGCCAAGCCGAGGAAACTTCGGATCTCGCTCGCCGACGTGGGTTGCTTCCAATCCACTACGGCTCCAATTTTCTTTGGGTCAACGGACACACCTTCCGCCGAGATAACGTGCCCTACGAACGACACGCTACTCATCCAAAACTCACATTTGCTCAGCTTGGCATAGAGCTTATTATCCCGTAGAGTCTGTAACACTGTCCTTAAATGTTCTGCATGGTCTTCTCTGTTCTTCGAGTAGATTAGGATGTCGTCGATAAACACGACCACAAATTGATCCAAAAAGGGCCGGAAGACTCTGTTCATCATATCCATGAAAGCGGCAGGGGCGTTGGTCAGTTCGAAGGGCATGACCAAGAATTCATAGTATTTGTATCTGGTTCAGAATGCGGACTTAGAAATGTCATCTGGTTTGATCTTTAACTGATGGTAGCCTGAGCGAAGATCAATCTTTGAAAATACAGACGCCCCTTGCAACTGATCGAAGAGGTCGTCTATTCGAGGCAACGGGTACTGGTTCCGAATTGTAACTTTATTTAGCTCACGGTAGTCGATGCACAGCCGCATCGATCCATCTTTCTTCTTCACAAATAGCACCGGAGCACCCCATGGTGAGACATTGGGTCTGATGTATCCCCTGTCTAACAATTCTTGTAGTTGTACTTTGAGTTCCTTCAATTCAGCAGGCGCCATCCTGTATGGTGCCCTTGAGATCGGACGAGCGTCTGGAAATGTATCGATAGTGAATTCAATCTCTCGGTCCGGAGGCATTCCGGGTATCTCGTCAGGAAACACATCAGGAAATTCTGCCACGACTTCAGTGTTAGCTGAGTCTGCACCATTCTTGCGTGTGTCTCGAACAGAAGCAAGGTACCCTTCGCAGCCCGAATGAAGCAATCGCCGGGCCGTAGTAGCTGAAATCACCATCGAAGCCTTCGCCGACGAACTGGGCGAGTAAGAGAATTCTGTTTCCCCAGGTAGGCGAAACATAACTCACTTCTTCGCACAGTCAATCGTCGCACAACATGCACTTAACCAGTCCATTCCCAGAATGATATCAAAATCTTTCATATCAAGCTCGACTACATCTAATGGTAGCTTTCTCTCTCCGATACAAATGTAACCATCCCTACATATCATGTTAGTAGGCATCTCCACTCCTGATGGAGTAACTAAGATATACATCCAACATTGTCATTTTTATTTCATGTTCCTTAACATAGTCTTTAGATATAAAACTATGTGAAGCACCAGAATCAAAAAAAGTACGTACAGGAATGCCATTAAATAACAATATACCTGTCACTACAGTATCTGATGCAAATGCTTCATCCTGAGTCAATGCAAAGACTCGGCCCTGGGCACCGGGCCTCTGATTCTGTTGTGGCTGAGGAGGTCGTGGTGCCTGTCCACGATTCTGTTGGTACTGTTGGTGATGCTGCTGCCTTGGAGGGTTCTGGTGGCCCCTCCCTGGACAGTCCCTGAATCCGTGGCCTATGCGACCACATTTGAAGCATCCACCCTCTAGCACCTGACATTCGTTAGCAAAGTGCCCTTTGTTGCGGCACTTGTTGCAGAATGGTCCACCCTGGTTGGGTCGTTGAAAGCCACCGTGGTTCTGACGCTTAGGCGCCTCATATCTTCCCCCGTTGTTCGGTCTCTTGTTAGACAGATTCTGCACCGACGCTTGCACTGGCGCCGTCGCAGGATAGTGTGGGTCCAATTCCTTCGCGTGCTCATAAGACTCCTGAAAAGTCTTATATTTCTGAACCACAACTTGAGCCTTTAGAGCAGGCCTCAAGCCCTGCTCAAACCGACGAGCCTTAGATGCTTCATCAGTAAACTTCGTGATCACATACTGAGACAGTCTAGAAAACTCTGCCTCATACTCCTTCACCATCATGTTCTCCTGTTCGAGCTTCTGGAACTCCAATTCCTTAGCTCGCTGCTCAGTCGAAGAGAAGTACTGAGCCAGAAATGCCTCGCGAAACATCGGCCAAGTGATTTTCGTTGTTCCATTCACTCCCGCTAGAATTCTTTTCTGACTTTGCCACCAGTAGTGTGCGTTGGAAACCAGCAGCAGTTTCACACACGAGACCCTCTTGGATCCAACAATACCCAAAGCTTCCAGGTGATCTTCTACTTCAACTAGCCAATCCATAGCAATGGTGGCTTCTTCTGTCCCTTTGAATTCTTTGTTACAGATCTTCTTAAACTTTGTAATGTCGGCCACAACAGTGGTTTTCTTAGCTGCCGGGGGTTCCTCTGCCTCCACTAGTTCGCTCTCTCGTGAGACTGGAGTGCCTTGAGCCCCATTGTTCACCACTGATCGGACCAACTGTTGCAGGGTATCTAGCTGCTTTTGTTGGGCCTCGAATTGCTTCGCGTTCTGCCTCTGCTGGCTCTCCATCATAGCCAGCATCCTCTCCATAGGGTCGGTTGAGGCTACCACCCTTGAGCTACTCGCGTTGTTTGTCGCACCCGCCTTTGTCATCTCTGCAAAACAGAGGAGCTTGTTAGTCTCATAATATATTTATGGACTTATTGTATGGAATATCTCATTTCGGGACATTTAAAACCAAAGTTGTTCGAGAAGCAATAAAGCTTGTGTCATTTTCGAAATCTTTAAAACCAAGAAATTCCCAAGGATGTAAAGCCGTGCTCTGATACCAAACTGTCATGCCCCGATTCGGGAATCGTTCGCCTCCGCATAGATTCACGCCGAATCGTTCGTCCTCGCTAAGGCGTGATGCCGTACAAGTCTGGAATTGTACTTGTACAAGGCGTGCTCGTGTTCCTTTTATAAAAGAGACATTTGAATAGAGATTCGCAGTGGATGATAAAGAAGTTTTGGCAACACAGATATGATCTGAAATAAGTTCTTTATTGATATCTTTGAAATTACATTGCATAAACATAAGGCTCTCAAACAGCCGAGATGAAAGGCCAAACTTGGCTACAACTTGCAGAAATATTGAAATGAGATATAACTTGTTCCATACATCATATCCCTTTATTAATAATGCGGCAATAACCACCTTCAGCAAAATGCCTTCTTCTTCAAGTGGAAACTTTAAGATGTACGAAGCTTCTAAAGAGTCGGACAGCAAGCCTTCAGCGTCTATGATTATCCACTAGGTTCCCGGCACCTGTGGAGACGAGGGTCAGTACATTGCCACATATGTACTGGTGAGCGGCCGTAACCAATCTCACCATAAATCAACAGTAGTAAAATTACATGAATGTTCACTATTGATTTGTATTCTTTCTATCTTGCCTTAGGGTCCATTAACAATTCATATATTTGATGAGAAATATAAGGAGCATACAGTGATGTTAGAAACATAAGCAATTCATATTGATCTAACATAAGTAGTTCATATTGATCACCAATTTGGTGAATCTTACCCACGGTCGATAGCCATCCCTGTACATATTTATGAATACCACTTACTCTGCCTGCATAAGACAATGTTAGCTATGCCACCTGTCTATATGAAGGTCACTGACTACACGCCATCTGGGACATCTTGGTCGGACGGCTCCCCTTCATCGGTGGGTAGCTAGCCCATCCGGAAGTTCGCGAAAGACCGTGCTACTACTTCAGCACTGTGCTACTACTTCAGCACGGCGTTCCTCCTAGGCCGAATCAGTTCCGTGGCCTCGGAGTACCGTTCGAGGAACTACCTTGTATACAAGTTGTCCATGACCATGCATGCAATGCAACTTAAGTAATAAGGGACATGACATGAATGATAATAGCATCTTCCACACATAGTCGTAGTTCTCATTTTATCTTGCCATTTTCCCATCTTTCCAACTTGCCATCTTACCATCTTACTTTGAGCCATAGGCTCGTATATTCGTTCATCCAACCAAGGGACTATTTATGTTTAACTCATTCTTTCGAACCGAAGTCCGATATACTTACCGCCTAATACTTGGGTCTTTGCATCACCTGTTAAACAATTCATATAGCATACGAGCATCATTCGATTTACAACATAAGCCTAGCCATGTGATAATTTATCTTTCATTATCTTTTCCATATTAATACTAGGCATCTTTTATTAAGCACCGAACGCAATAACAAGTCTACCATTGTTATGTGCGAAGATCAAGGATCGTCGAAGGATCAAAGCCACTCACTTGTTGGTGAATTGCCGAGAGAAAGAGGTCTTCCACGCAACGTCACCCTAGGTTCACCGCGTTAGCACCTGCATTGGCACCAACATCTGGTCAGCATACTTCTTCTCTTTCTCTCAGTTATTCAATATGAAATGCGTAGACGGTGAAAGTAAATCCATGAAAACATTCATCGAAAACAATCACGAAAATGCACACAAAAGCCAACAGCAAAAGCGACATCGAAAACCAGCAGGGCAACGGTCTCGGGGCAAGTGACTCTTATATAGAACTCTTCCCCCAAGACGCGCGCCACTGCATCTTGGGCATCATTTCAAAAGAGTCCAATCCATAACGAGGAAAGGATCTCAATTTATTATCCCGCGATCCTGGTAAAGTTTCCCCAATTCTCATCCGACTCGGTCATTCGGCCGCTAGCCCGCACCGTGCTCCGCAACGAATTCAGGGCATTACACACTCAGCGTGTGCGGGGCAAGTGTTTGTCGACCCATCACCAACTCGAATGGGCCGTTTGTGCGACGACTTGCTCCGTTGAAGATTGTAGCAGAACTAAGTGACGTCGAGGTGATACACCCAATCCCTCTGGTTGGCACTCAAAAAGTGCCGCAAGTACTCATCGAGTAGCGAATTGACCCGCTCCGTCTGTCTGTCCGTCTGTCTATCCGTCTGTAGGTGGAAGCTGGTCGAGAAGTGTAAGTCCGTCCCGAGGATTTTGAACACTTTCGTCCAGAACTTTTTCGTGAAGTGGGGATCCCGATCGCTGACTATGTTCATCGGGATGGCCCAATTAACTTTATCACGTGGCTGATGAACAGTCACACGGCCTCCTCTGCTGTTCAGTCCGTTGAAGCAGCAATGAAGGTCGCATACTTTGAGAACTGGTCCACCACCACAAAAAAGGACCCAAGTGCCCCCACTTTCAGCAGGACGGAGATGAAGTCCACCGATATGCTCTCCCACGGTCTGTTCGGCACGGAAAGAGGCTCCAGTAGGCCTCCAGGCTTTTGATGGGCCACCTTGTCGTGTTGGCACACAAGACAGGAGTGCACATAGTCCTCCACATCCACGTGCATGCGAAGCCAGTAGTAGGCGGCCTCCAACAGCGCCAAGGTCAGTTTTTGCTCCGGGTGTCCAGCCCACTTGGTTTCATGGAACTCCTTAAGCAGCTGTCTCTGCAAGCCACTCCACTTGGACATGACCACCCTGTCGCCTTTGGTATAGAGAAGCTCATCTTTCCGGCAGAACCTTCTCGTTATGCCCTCCTTGAGAAGCTTTACTATAGCCTGTGTCAGCGGGTCCTCCATGATACCCACTCGAACACGGTCCAGAATGTCCCCCTTGAGCAAGCACACTGATGCGAGCTCGGCCTTCCTACTGAGCGCGTCGGCCACCTAATTTTTCTTGTCGGGTTTGTACCGTAACTCCAAGTCAAACTCGGCTAAAAAATCTTGCCATCTTGCCTACTTCGGAGAGAGCTTCTTCTGGGACGGGAAGTAGCTTGTGGCAACATTATCCGTCATAACCACGAACTTGGTGCCAAGAAGGTAGTGCCACCGTGTCCTCAAGCTATGTACGACCGCGGTCATTTCCTTTTCTTGTACCGTGTGGCTTTGCTTGGTATCATTCAACTTGCGGCTCTCGAACGCGATGGGGTGCCTTTCCTGCACCAATACCCCACTAATGGCGAATTCGGACGCGCCCATATGCACTTCGAACTCCTTGGAGTAGTCCGGTAGAGATAGGACCGGCTCCTCTGTTACATCCCGCTTCAATGCCTCGAATACCTCTTCGTATCTGGGCGTCCAGCTCCACGCCCGATCCTTGCACAGCAGATCGATCAGAGACGTTGCGATGGCGGAATATCCTCGGATGAACCTGTAACCCCTCTTCCCGAATTTTTCAAAATTTTATTTATTTACTTCATTTTTCGTATTTTGAAATAAATCATCTTTGAAATGTATAAACGTTAGTTTGTGTTGTATTTCAAAGCTAGTTTAAACTTTATGGTTTGAAAAATACTATTTGGTTTTAAGAAAAAATAATTATTCTCGAAATCAATTATATTGTATTGTGAAAGAGGTAAAGTTTTAGACTTTCTAAATATGGACTTTGAAGGTGGTTTTAGAAAAACATAAATAATTGCTATTAATAAAAATATTTGTTAAAAATATTTTAAATAGAATTTTTGGATTACTGAAAATGTGTTTTAAATATTTACTGCCTTGGTTTAAAAATATATGACTTAATTTATTTTGATAAATACTAAATATTATTTTAAAAATATCATATCGATCATTTATTTGATATAGATTTAAATTCATATGATTTAAATTACTTGGTAATATCGAGTATTAATTTAAATGGATTGTGATTGGATTAATGTTGATTTTAAAAGTATTTTTGATTTAAACAAAAGGGATGGTTTATCTCAAAACTCCTACAGAATTCTGAACTTTAGCTAATTAGGACTTAAAAATCGGGCTCCTTCTATTTAAGGAGAACCGGTTTTCCACAAACTGTTACCCCCAGTTTCCAGAAACTGGGTTATTTTTCTCATTTTTCATTTTAGAATATTTTTGAAATTATTTATTTATTTATAATATTATTTTGGGGTTATTTGAGTCGGGTTCGAATTTCAACTCAATCCGACTTGTATCGGGGACCCGGGGTAGTGTTGAATCTAGTGGGACCACACACTAGTTAGCCATGGCCCACATGATAGAAATATTTTAGTTAGAGGTTAGACTAATTATTATGGATAGGATTTGGTTAGATTAGAGTTTTTAGAATGACTAAACTAGCCCCGACTTAAACCCTTTCCTAATATTTAATTAAATAGGCTAGTGAGGGTATTTTAGACTTTGTAAAATAGGGGAAATCAGCCATTAGGGCCGGCCACCTATGGATAGGGCTAGGCTCCATCATTTCATCATTACCCCTCTTATTTTCTCTCTCTTGTTCTTCCCCAAATTTTAGTGAGCAACCTCCAGTGATTTCTCCACCAAATCCTTCCATTTTTCCATCACACCTTCTTCTTTCCTTCTCCATTCAAGCCAAGGAGGAAGCTACCCAAGTTTGGGAGGAGTCGGAGCTCGTTCCGTGTCCTTTTGGAATCTCTACGTGTCGGTATCGCATCGGGAAGGCTTTTTCTTCGATCCGATCTACCGGAAGGTATAAACCCCTTCTCCTTTTCATTTTCTCATGCATGTAGGATGATTTTTGACCCATAGGAATGACCCTCATGGTTGTGTCTCCTTTTTATTTTCTCACCTAACAGCCCCAAATACCCCTCCAATCCAGTCCCATTGGCAGTCCATTCCAGCCCCCTTTGACATCTCAAATCTAGTCCAAAATCACTCACATTCAGCCCCACACCAGCCTGAAAACCAGCCTATATTTAGCCCCCACATGGACACCATAAAATTAGTCCCATGGTAGCCTAAAACCTGTCCTATGGGACATCCATAGGGCTGTGCATTCAGCACATAAACCAGCCTCTACCAGCTCCAAAAATAGCCCTTAACTTGGCTTTAACCCAGCCCTTAGTAGCTATCCCAAACCACTCCGAAATAGTCCATGAATGGACAGCATTTGACAGTCCCTTCCAGGTCATATATCACTCCCAAAACCCCTTCAAAACAGTCCACAAATCAGTCCACAAACCACCCTTTGGCACAGCCCAAAATAGTCCCATTCCTGCCCATTTCAGTCCATCAAAAACCATCCTATATTCAGCCTAGGTGTTGTCCTAATTTCAGTCCCATATGGCTGTCCCATTGACAGCTATTTGATGTCCAAACAAGTCCCTAAAATACCCTATGGCTGCCCCTAAACAGTCCTACTTTTCAGCCTACAAACCAGTCCCCAACCTGCCCTAAACAGTCTACATTAAACCCTTTATTTAGCCCATTATTTGGCCCACATGGACAGCCCTAGTTGGCCTTAGGTTCAACAACATATTGGCCTTTAGAAATCAGCCCATGTAAACCTATGTGTGTGTGTTATGAGTTTGTGTGTGTGTGTGTGTGAGCCTAGTGTGTGTAGCTAGTAGCCTATAGGTTAGCCTATAGGTGTGAGCATGTGTGTTAGCCTATATGTGACCATATATGAGTGAGTGAGGAGTGAGTGTTGGTGTGTGTAAGTGTTCAGTGAGATGTGAGGATGAGATAAGGGTAAGGTAATGAGGATAGATAACATGTAACCTAAGATGGACTGGATACCTAGAATACCTATATTTTTTTGGTAGGTAAACCTTAGATAGGATAGTATCTAGCTACCCTAAGGAGCCTAGGCTAGTATCTTGAGTATTAGCGGGGTTTTCTTTGTAATGGACAAGGTATCTGGAATACCTTGTTGAGGGTAAGTGTAGGTAATACCTAGAAACTAAGGTATGTGAGTTTAGGATTAAGAAATGGTTAGAACTTGGTTCCCTTGGTTGGTAATAATCAAATATAGTGCTCCTAGACTAGTTTTGACTTCGGTTGACCATTTTGATCAAAAGTCAACAAAAGTCAACCGAGAGTCAAACTTAGCCTATAAGCGACTAGATTTGATCGAAACCAAACCAGAGTTGACCAGTTGACTGAAAGTCAACAGTTGGTTAATATTAGACTATTTTGACCTAGGTTTGACCTAGAGTTGACCTAGAGTTGACCAGAGTTGACCAGGGTTGACCAGTTGACCTAAAGTCAACTATAAGTCAACCTTTGACCCCGTTTGACCTCGTTTGACTTGGATTGACTCCCAGTGAACCAGTATGACCTAGTGTAACTCAGTTTGACCTAGATTAACCTAGTTTTGACTCATAGTATCTTATTTTAGGTCTGTGATTACTCTGAGCGTCTGTTCACCTTATCAGCTCAGGACGACAGGCGAGTACATTTACTGATAGTTTTCATTATCTTGATATCTACTATATCCGATTCAGTTGTAGTATCTTACTTAATTTTTGACACGATAGTTCACGGACTAGTATACGTCGGATCCTGTCATGAGATGTTATTCCCGGATTTTCCTTGGTATGTTGGTATGTGGTGATATCCATATTTCATGTACTTATATAGACATCGATTTGGGAGTGGGCTGATCACCTGCTTTTGAATCCGTGTCATGACGTGCCATGTCCAGATCCATGATACTATTCGAAGATGGGGGAATTATTAGGGGTTATGTGATCAAAGCCTCCCTGTCACTATTTTGCTAGCGCCACCCTCACCTCACTTAGGGTGTAGCAGATACCCCATGTCCATGTTATCCAGGTTGGCCGGTATGACCCTTTCAGGTTTTCATGTGATTGTCGGGCCAAGTGGATAACCCTACCATGATTTCCTAGCCGATCACATAGCGCTCTAATAATTCAAGTCACATTTTTATATTTATTTATCCTAGGAGGCTAAGTTCTGTTCGGAAGAAGGGTTACAACCCCGGTCCTTGTTTGGTTTAAGGGTTGTAACTCGGCTTCCGAATAGTTTCTAAGCAATCCTACATATATATTGTCGTCATATTCAGTACTCACATCTATTATACATTTCCCGCTGATTTTACCCTGCATTTCATATATCTTTGTCTTGTATTTAATTACACTGTCTCTTATAGTATTTGTCAATTCATATGGAATTACTGTTGGTGTTTGTACTTGCTCATTTTTCTGACAGGATACCGTTGACAATTTTACAGATGATTCAGAGGCTGATTGCCCGACCAATTATGGGGACGGGTTAGATGGAGTAGACTTGGACCGTGGCTTGTTAGTAGAGCCACTAGACTTTGCTCACCCTGAGTAGTATAGTTTAGTTAGGTTTTCCTGGCCTGCGAGCCAGCTAGTACTTTTCAGACTGTAGTATTATATTATATTCTGTGATGTTATGTTTAGTTTTGGACTTGTGTGGATTTTAAACTTATTTCCTGCTCTCATCTATCCTATTTTCCTTCCGTGCTATTAACCTTAGTTTTGTTTATGTGATTGAGACTGTATTGCTATGTCACCTCCATTCGGAGTGTATATACTGTACAGGTACCTTTATCTGTTTAGTTGTAGTATTTATAGATAACCTAGACAGCGTTCTATCGTCGATGCTGCGGTGTAGGCTGGACGTAACCACGTACTCGTGCCCCTAATCAGGGTGCAGATCGTGACACGTTTTTGTGGTGGCCCATGCAGGCCAGAGTCACAATTAGTGCGATATCATAATGGTGCTCGACTTAGAGTGCTAATTACGAGCCTGCGACTAGGACATAGGATCTAGGGTATGATAGGAGTTACTCAATCACATTTTTGGAAAAACTCTGATCTTTTGATTACCATGACAACTCTTCTTGCACTTGAATTCAATTGTCCTCCCTTGATAATATCTTATCATGTGCCATATTGATCTCTTGGGTTCAATTCGTCTTCAGGATGACAGTGACTCGTTCTCTGGCAGCAGGGCCTAGTACAGTTCTAGAGAGGTCAAATCCGGAAGGTCTTCCACCTCCGGTTACGGGAGTAGCAGTCGAGAGAGCAGTAGCCTCAGTCCCTGCCCTTCAGGCAGGAGTAGTAGCAACAGTTCCCGGAGGTCTTCCACCTTCAGCTGAGGGAGCTGCAGTTCAGAGAGCTTCCACCTCAGTCCCTACCCTTCAGGCGGGAGCAGCAGTGACGGTTTCAGGAGGTCTTCCACCTCCAGCAGCGAGACCGTCCATGGTCATTCCTGATATTCTTCCACCGCTGCCTCCGCTATCGACTGATACTCAGGGGATGATGGCCCTTCTGCAGCAGATGTTACAGACTCAGAATGTACAGACAGAGTTGTTACGGCGGACCATGGAGAACTTCCATCAGCTAGCGATGGCAGCAGTAGAGAGGGGTGCACCGGGTGCAGTTCAGGGAGCACCAGATCAGCAGCAGAGTCAGGGGAGGCCCGGTACACACCTTGATTTCAGGAAGATGAACCCGAGGAAGTTCAAGGGTACCGAGGATATCTTATACGCGGATGACTGGTTGGAGGATGTCCAGCGGAGTCTGGAGTTGGCAGAGGTCCCGAGAGGACTTTGGGTGACGTCTGCAGCGAGCCAGTTTTTCGATATAGTGCTGACTTGGTTTCGTACGGATCCGCGTACGTCAGTGAGGGGTTTGTCTTGGGAGGACTTCAGAAAGCTCTTTAAGGAGAAGTTCTACCCGGATGTAGCATTGACAGCTTTGGAAGGACAGTTTGCCAGTTTGGTGCAGGAGAACTCGTCGGTAGACGAGTATGCAGCAGAATTCTTCTGCCTGAGCAAGTTTGCACCCAGTCTAATCCAGGATGAAGGGTGCAAGGCTCGGAAGTTCCGGAGGGGTCTTATACATGCAGTACACACTCGTACCTCTGGGAGACGTGACGCGACCTTCGAGCAGATCCTGATGGAGGCACAGATTGCAGAGGAGGACTTCGACCTCAAGCCGAAGAGGGGCAGTGACGTTCTCGGAGCTAGCTCGAGTGCGGGGCTGGCGAAGTGCCCTTATATCTAGCAGAGGCAGATTCAGCAGAAGCAGCCTCAGTTGCAGTTTCAGCAGGCACCGGCACGTGGCCAGCAGCACCAGGGACAGGGCCAGAGGCAGGCCACATAGTGCACTTTCTGCGGAAAGTAAGGACATACTCGAGAGGCTTGAAGGAAGAGGTTGGGCGTCTGCCTTTACTGTGGGGCGCCTGACCACCAGTTGAGGGATTGCCATGCTAGTGGAATCCGAAGAGGCCAGGACGGCGTGCAGCAGGCTAGAGGAGGCCAGCAGGGGCGTGTATTCGCCATGACAGTTGAGCCCACTCAGGCAGTAGCAGAGAAGATAGCAGGTTCGAATATTTCGAATCTCCTTTCCGCATTTACCTTCTTATAAACTGCCTTGAACTTCGATCCTATCTGTTCTTGCTCGTTGGATGAAAATTGTTCTTGTGATGTGATTTCCTTCTGAGATAAGTTGTATGGGCTAGGTCGCCTTGATTATGAGATTTTAGAATCCGCTAGGGTCATGCTAGCAGGCATAGTGAGGACATATAGTCGGATTATGGACGTATTTCTCGGGTGTGGAAATTTAAGGTTTTCGCTGCCAGGCATGCGGCAATGCAAAAATTTTAAATACCATAATTCTAGAGGTATATACCATAGTTGAGGACTCTGTGATTATCGTAGCCTTGCTCACTGGCATACGGAGATTCTGAGTATCATGATTATTGGGCTAACGCATACGATTATCGATTTGCATGATTTTTATGTGTTTACCTTGTTTTAATTTTTGAGGATGATTCTTTTAAGGTGGATAGGCTTATAGCATCTATTTGAGAGTAATTTCAAATTTTATAATTTTAGTCATTTAATTCATGCTTTAATTTTTGAGATTTTAATCATTTTAATTTTTAGCCATGACTTATGATTTTGATATTTTACTATTGTTTGGTTTTAATTTCGATGACAAAATTTTTTTAAGGTGGATTGATTTGTCACCCCCAGTTTCCAGAAACAGGGGTATTTTTGTTATTTTTCATTTTAGAATATTTTTGAAATTATTTATTTATTTATAATATTATTTTGGGTTTATTTTAGTCGGGTTCAAATTTCAACTCAATCCGACTTGTATCGGGGACCCGGGGTAGTGTTGACTCTAGTAGGACCCACACACTAGTTAGCCATGGCCCACATGATAGAAATATTTTAGTTAGAGGTTAGACTAATTATTATGGATAGGATTTGGTTAGATTAGAGTTTTTAGAATGACTAAACTAGCCCCGACTTAAACCCATTCCTAATATTTAATTAAATAGGCTAGTAGGGGTATTTTAGACTTTGTAAAATAGTGGGAAATCAGCCATTAGGGCCGGCCACCTATGGATAGGGCTAGGCTCCATCATTTTATCATTATCCCCTCTTATTTTCTCTCTCTTATTCTTTCCCAAATTTTAGAGAGCAACCTCCATTGATTTCTCCACCAAATCCTTCCATTTTTCTATCCCACCTTCTTTTTTCCTTCTCCATTCAAGCCAAGGAGGAAGCTACCCAAGTTTGGGAGGAGTCGGAGCTCGTTCCGTGTCCTTTTGGAATCTCTACGTGTCGGTGTCGCATCGGGAAGGCTTTTTCTTCGATCCGATCTACCGAGAGGTATAAACCCCTTCTCCTTTTCATTTTCTTATGCGTATAGGATGATTTTTGACCCATAGGAATGACCCCCATGGTTGTGTCTCCATTTGTGTCCATTTTGTGTCCATTTGGAGACTTTTAGGTGTGTCCTAGGTGTAGGTTTGTGTCCTAGTGGGAAAAACCTATTTGGACACTTGTATTTATTATGTATATATTGTGGATGATTTATGAGAGTTTAAATCCCAGATTTTTACTTGTTTATAAATGTTTTTTGCAAAGTATCATATGGTATCATATTTATTTACCTACATATTAAATATATATTTGGTTATATATATGTTATTCTATATATATATATATATATTTATATATATATATATATATATATATATATATATATAAATATATATTTTGTATATATATATATATATTTATATATATATATATATATATATATATATATATATATATATATATATATATGATATAATGGTGTGTCATGTATATACTTTTGTGTTTGTGTGTGGGGTTCGGCCAAGGGAGGGATTTGATTGGTGTTGGTTTTGGTATGTGTGTGTTGGTGCATGGAAGGTGTTTGAGAAAATGGGAGTTGAGAGTGGTGATAGGGGGAAGAAGTTAGAGAGTGTGGTGTTGTTGGTTGTATGTATATGTATGTGGTGTAGTAAGAGTGTTGAGTGTTTGTGGAATAGAGAGTTAGAGAGAATGAGTGATAGAGAGGGGGGATTAACTGTTATAAAGGGCAGCCCCCATTCAGTAAACAGCCCAAATGGAAGCCCCTTAACCCAGTCCTTTAACTCACCATGGCAGCCCAAAACCATCCCCTAAACAGCCTATAACCTGCCCCTTACCAGCCTACATGGCTGTCCCAAAACTGTCACTTAACAGCCCCAAACACCCCTCCAATCCAGTCCCATTGGCAGTCCATTCCAGCCCCCTTTGACATCTAAAATCCAGTCCAAAACCACTCACATTCAGCCCCACACCAGCCTAAAAACCAGCCAATATTTACCCCCCTCATGGACACCATAAAATCAGTCCCATGGTGCCTAAAACCTGTCCTATGGGACATCCATAGGGCGGTACATTCAGCACATAAACTAGCCTCTACCAGCCCCAAAAACAGCCCTTAACTTAGCCTTAACCCAGCCCTTAGTAGCTATCCCAAACCACTCCGAAACAGTCCATGAATGGACAGCATTTGACAGTCCCTTCCAGGCCATAAATCACTCCCAAAACCCCTTCAAAACAATCCACAAATCAGTCCACAAACCACCCTTTGGCACAGCCCAAAATAGTCCCATTCCTGCCTATTTTAGTCCATCAAAAACCATCCTATATTCAGCCTAGGTGTTGTCCTAATTTCAGTCCCATATGGCTGTCCCATTGACAACTATTTGATGTCCAAACAAGTCCCTAAAACACCCCATGGCTGCCCCTAAACAGTCATACTTTTCAGCCTACAAACCAGTCCCCAACTTGCCCTAAACAGTCTATATTAAACCCCTCATTTAGCCCATTATTTGGCCTACATGGACAGCCCTAGTTGGCCTTAGGTTCAACCACATATTGGTCTTTAGAAATCAGCCCATGTGAACCTGTGTGTGTGTGTTATGAGTTTGTGTGTGTGTGTGTGTGAGAGCCTAGTGTGTGTAGCTAGTAGCCTATAGGTTAGCCTATAGTTGTGAGCATGTGTGTTAGCCTATATGTGACCATATATGAGTGAGTGAGGAGTGAGTGTTGGTGTGTGTAAGTGTTCAGTGAGATGTGAGGATGAGATAAGGGTAAGGTAATGAGGATAGATAACATGTAATCTAAGATGGACTGGATACCTAGAATACCTATATTTCTTGGTAGGTAAACCTTAGATAGGATAGTATCTAGCTACCGTAAGGAGCCTAGGCTAGTATCTTGAGTATTAGCGGGGTTTCCTTTGTAATGGACAAGGTATCGGGAATACCTTGTTGAGGGTAAGTGTAGGTAATACCTAAAAACTAAGGTATGTGAGTTTAGGATTAAGAAATGGTTAGAACTTGGTTCCCTTGGTTGGTAATGATCAAATATAGTGCTCCTAGACTAGTTTTGACTTCGGTTGACCATTTTGACCAAAAGTCAACAAAAGTCAACCGAGAGTCAAACTTAGCCTATAAGCGACTAGATTTGACCGAAACCAAACCAGAGTTGACCAGTTGACTGAAAGTCAACAGTTGGTCAACATTAGACTATTTTTACCTAGGTTTGACATAGAGTTGACCTAGAGTTGACCAGAGTTGACCAGGGTTGACCAGTTGACCAAAAGTCAACTGTAAGTCAACCTTTGACCCCGTTTGACCTAGTTTGACTTAGATTGACTCCCAGTGAACCAGTATGACCTAGTGTGACTCAGTTTGACCTAGATTGACCTAGTTTTGACTTAGACTTGTATTCATGACTTAAACCAGTTTCTTTTTTCAGTATAAAACCCTGTTTGACTCGTAGTATCTTATTTTAGGTCTGTGATTACTCTGAGCGTCTGTTCACCTTATCAGCTCAGGATCACAGGCGAGTACATTTACTGATATTTTTTATTATCTTGATATCTACTATATTCGATTCAGTTGTAGTGTCTTACTTGATTTTCAACACGATAGTTCACGGACTAGTATACGTCGGATCCTGTCATGAGATGTTATTCCCGGATTTTCCTTGGTATGTTGGTATGTGATATCCATGTTTCATGTACTTATATAGACATCGATTTGGGAGTGGGCTGATCACCTGCTTTTGAATCCGTGTCATGACGTGCCATGTCCGGATCCATGATACTATTCGAGGATGGGGGAATTATTAGGGGTTATGTGATCAAAGCCTCCATGTCACTATTTTGCTAGCGCCACCCTCACCTCACGTAGGGTGTAGCAGATATCCCGTGTCCATGTTATCCAGGTTGGCCGGCATGACCCTTTCAGATTTTTATGTGATTGTCGGGCCAAGTGGATAACCCTACCATAATTCCCTAGCCGATCACATAGCGCTCTAATAATTCAAGTCATATTTTTATATTTATTTATCCTAGGAGGCTAAGTTCTGTACGGGAGAAGGGTTACAACTCCGGTCCTTGTTTGGTTTAAGGGTTGTAACTCGGCTTCCGAATAGTTCCTAAGCAATCCTATATATATTGTCGTCATATTCAGTACTCACATCTATTATACATTGTTTGCTGATTTTACCCTGTATTTCACATATCTTTGTCTTGTATTTCATTACACTGTCTCTTATAGTATTTGTCAATTCATATGGAACTGCTGTTGGTGTTTGTACTTGCTCATTTTCCTGACAGGATACCGTTGACAATTTTACAGATGATTCAGAGGCTGATTGTTCGACCTATTATGGAGACGGGTTAGATGGAGTAGACTAGGACCGTGGCTTATTAGTAGAGCCACTAGACTTTGCTCACCCTGAGTAGTGTAGTTTAGTTAGGTTTGCCTGGCCTGCGAGCCAGCTAGTACTTTTCAGACTGTAGTATTATATTATATTCTGTGATGTTATGTTTAGTTTTGGACTTGTGTGGATTTTAAACTTATTTTCTACTCTCATCTATCCTATTTTCCTTCCGTGCTATCTACCTTAGTTTTGTTTATGTGATTGAGACTGTATTGCTATGTCACCTCCATTCGGAGTATATATACTGTACAGGTACCTTTATCTGTTTAGTTGTAGTATTTATAGATAACCTAGACAGCGTTCTATCGCCGATGTTGCGGCGTAGGCTGGACGTAACCACGTACTCGTGCCCCTAATCAGGGTACGGGTCATGACACAAACAAAAGAATTCTTAACATAGATAACCAGAAATTCCACAAACCACAAGCTCTCTCTCTCTGTCGCGGGTAGGTATGACCACGTTAAAGAAAATCATTCATCATCATCAGTATCATCGCCACCACCATAGTAGCCGCGGCCACCCCATGGCTACGACCATCACAGTCTCCAAACCCAACAGCATCTGCACCGTCTTCCATCGCCTCCCTTCGTTCAATACCACCACGACCCTGCCAATATCATACCTCTATTTCTCTACCGTCACACGATAGGTCCTCCACAGCAGCCCAGACAATACAAAACCCCTCCGCTACCATAAACCAAATCTTACCACCACCATACACAGAGCCCCTTCCATCTCCGTATCTGACACCAAATCGGACACGATAAAGAGTAAATCAAAACCAGATACAAAATACAGTAAAACCCCTACCGAGCCAAGTCCACCTCTACACAGACCCGTCGGCAACGACTCCGACTTCCATCTCGCTATCTTCGTGCGAGCATCGTCGGCGCCTGAACCATACACCTTTCTGCCACTGGCCGCGAATACCCCGCGCCCTCGCCGTCGAGTACCTCCTCCGCCGATGGCTTCGTCCTGTCATTATCCCACCGCCGGTGCCGGTGCCGGTGCTTGTACTGTCGTCGCAGATCTTCCTCGATTGAGGAACGTTGTCGCCGCGTGCAGCTGTTCACGACCGCTGCGAGCCTACGCTCCGCGGGTCGAACCTTCCGGCCAACGTTGGTATCTCGCCCTCCTCGAGCCGACGCCGTCCCCTCGCTTCTGCGACTCTCGATCTGGCTGTCCACCATGGCCGTTCGACTTTGCTGGCCTCGAGTCGACAACTTCGGCAAAGCCGCTGCTTTCTTTTCGGCCTGTCATACTTCCATCCGCCATCCTCATATCGAACGCCGCCGGTAGACAGAACCAATGGAGCCATCGATCTCTTCGTCTGCGCCTTTCCTCGCTGGCAGCAGCGCCCGACGCCGCTAGTGGCCGACCTTGGTGAGTTTTCCCTAAACCCCTTCTCCCTCTCTCTCTCTCTCTGTACATTCTCTCCCTCCCTCTTCTTCTCCTAGGAAAGAAGTGAAAAATTAGACTTTCTCTCTCTCTTTCCTGTCCTTTTAATTCCTTCTTTGATTTTGTTAATAACATTGGGCATTATGATATTTGGGCTTTTGGGTTGTTGGTTTCTTAAGAGAACCATAGTAGAGAACAGTAACATTAAGAATAATTAAATGGTTTTGTTTTATTTGTTTTGATTTTATTCTGGGCTTTGGGCTTAATGTCCATAGTATTTAAATACTAATGGTTAAAATCATTGTGTCCTATTTTGGGGTAAATAACAACTACTTTTGAATCTGATAATTATTATTGTTTTAATAATTGTGGGCTTTTAGAGATTTTATAATAAAATATTTTGGGCTTTGGCCTTATAAATTGGTATAAGCATTTGGGCTTTTAGTTAGATTTTATTTCCTTAAATTGGAATTTTGTATAAATAGATTATTATTGGGCTGGGCCTAAACGTTAAGTCTAAATTAAATGTTTGGGACCTAAACCAATATTTAGTATTATTAAGGGTTTTAATTATTTGGGCTTCGAATATGGACTCTAATCTATTCTATCTTCACATAATTTCATATAAATATGTTTGGACTTTGTCAAATTATTTTGGGCCTGATATATATGTATAGTTGTATAAATAAGTTGTAGGCTTACTTTAATGGGGCCATAGGGATGGGCTGTTATGTATAAATAAATTAAGTTTATTTTATATAAAAAATTTATTTATTTAATTATAGGTATATAGATGGTTTTTGGACCTTTTATAAATATATAGTTTTGAATAATTCCTAAATAAGTTATAAATATATTTGACAAGATTAGGGTTTAGCCATGAAATGATTTTTGATATATTTTCAAAGTAGCTATCTAAAACTATTTTTTTGTAAATATAGTTCCCAAAAACCGTATAGATATTTTCTAAAATTATATATATCTACTAGAGTTATATATATTTATTTATACAAAATTCTCTTCGATTCCTACCTTGATCATGACTAGTCATAAACTCATATTATTTTGTGACTCTGACTACTTCATGTCGACCCTAGGCTAATTGGACTATTGAGGACTCAAAAAAATTATCGGCTTCACCAGCAAAGGACCCCAGGCGAGTACAGTTTATTGTCTGTATTTTCAATATTGATTTTTACTATATTTTATTGATTGGTCATTGGTTATGTGATTTTATATTCTATTATAAATTGTTGAGTCGGGAATGAGAAGTACCAAGGATGTGTGATCCGACCGTAGACATTGTTTATTTTCATACAAGTAGACCTCGTAGATATTGTTTTTTTTTCTGCAAGTAGACCTCGTAGACATTGTTTATTTTCTGCAAGTAGACCTCGTAGACATTGTTTATTTTCTGCAAGTAGATCTCGTAGACATTGTTTATTTTCTGCAAGTAGACCTCGTAGACATTGTTTAATTTCTGCAAGTAGACCTCGTAGACATTGTTTACTTTTCGTGCAAGTAGACCTCGTAGACCTCGCGGTGTAGTATCCAAGACTGATCATATATCAAAGGTACTTCTAACAGTTGGGAATATATTTTAGTTTATTTACTTGCCATTGATTTTCCGTCTTTTCTCACGTCTTTTTGCTGTTTATTTTCAAAATATATAATTGATGTCTAACCTCTGTTGTATAGTCAATTTCATTTATTGAAACTGTATTCAGTGAATTGTACTCGTTCTATTCCTGACTGGAAACCAATATTTTTCAGGTTAGCCGTGGATTCACTTAGTATTGGGAGTTACGGGCGTACTTGCAAACGAAATCTAGAGATTAGCTAGATAGATGAGTTGTAAACATTTCAATATTTGTAAGAGTTTATATTTTTTCTACAAATGTAAAACTTGTGAATATTTTAAATTAAATTAATTTTGTGAATGAGCATTATTTGTGATTTAAGCATTGTGGATGTACATCGTTCTACTGTCGACACTGCAGCGTAGGCTGGCTTGGACATGCATTCGTATCCCGAAAAACGGGTACAGATCGTGACAGAACCACCGGTAGTAGTTCGTCAGGCCAAGGAATGATCACAGCTCCGTCGGCCTGGTGGAAGCCTCCCACTCTCGTATGGACTGGATCTTCGTGTCGTCCATCCATATCTTGCCATATCCGTTCCAGTGCCCCAAGAACGACACCTCTTCTTGTGCAAATAAGCACTTCTTTCGCTAGACGAAGAGTTCGTTCTCCTTCAGCACTTGGAATACGGTCTCCAAATACTTAATGTGCTCCTCCATCGTGTTTGAGTACATGACGATATCGTCGAGATAGACCACGACGAACCGATCCAGGGTAGGGATGAAAGAGCTTGTTTATCAAAGTACAAAAAGTTGCATGAGCATTTGTTAGACCAAAAGGCATAACCATAAACTCATATGCGTCATACTTCATGACGCTTGCCGTCTTAGCCTCGTCGCCCTTCGCAGTCCGGACTTGAAAATATCCCGAGCACATATCAAATTTGGAGAAGTATCTTGTGCCTCCCAATTGGTCGAACAAGTCCGCCACCAATGGGATGTGATATTTGTTTTTGACGGTCACCTTGTTTAGTGTACGATAGTCCATGCACAAACAAAGGCTTACACCTTCTTCTTCTAGAACAGCACCGGTGTACCATACAGGGCCTTTGAAGGTCTGATGAAGCCTGCATCCAGTAGCTCCTTGAGTTGTCTCTTCAACTCGTCTAGCTCGGGAGGGGCCATGCGATATGGAGCCAGGGCGGGCGGCTTCGTGCCCGGCTCTAACTCGATGGCGTAGTCTACCTCCCTCCGCGGAGGTAGCCTCTGTGGAAACTACATCGGTATGATGTCCCCGAACTCCACAAGGACGTCACCAATCTCAGGCAGAAGATCCCCCTGCGCGGGCGCCTCCTCCGTCTTGAGCACCGCAAGGTAGGTCGTCTCTCCGTGTCGCATCCCCTTCTTGAGTTATAAGACGGAGAGACGCTTCCCCTTCGTGAGCACGCCTCGTGCAACTGTCACCATGCACGGGAAGCTCTCCTCCATGATCCCGATGACTCCCAGACGCGACATTGGGACTGCCTTTGCTGTAAGCCTACTTCTCAAATTTTTAATTTTTTAATTTTATTTTTTATGATCAATTTTATCGTCATTATGAGTCATGCCAAAGCTTGTAGGTGGGCTTTGACCATATTAAGGTCATATGACCTCTAGATAGCATATATATATTATTTAGCTATTTTATATTTTTCTACAATTTTTGGATATTTTTAGGTATTTAATATTTAAGGTTTTATTATTTTTAAGGATTTTCAAGATTTACTGTAAGGTCATACAGGGTTATTTTTGGACCAAATATTTTTATTTGGGCTCTAAATGACTAAAAATATTTTCTAGAATATTTTAGAATTTTTTTGGATTTATTTAGAATTTTTGGAATTTTTATATAATTAAAACCTATAGAAATTATATTTTATAGGCTTTGGGAATTTACTGTAATGTCACACGATGATATTTTGTGTTAAAATATTTTATTTATATTCTAGACACTTAGAAATATTTTCTAGAATTTTCTAGAATTTTTCTGGATTTTTCTGCAATTTATTTTGATTTATTTGGACTTAAAATAATTTTTAAATAATTTTCTGAATTAAATAAATAAATACCCAAAAATCCACCGGGGGACCCACCTGTCGGCGCCAACTGCTACAGTGACCGCCTCTCTCTCTCCTATATATATATTATTACATTCGCCCACCCTAATTAAATTCCAGCAGCCTTTTGTGAGAGAACTCATCTAGGGTTTCCGACTTCCCGAAGCGATTTCCGCCAACTCCGACGTGCTTTTCGTGCACAATTTTTTTTGTTGGATTCTTATCGAGGTAAGATTTCTGATTATGTAATTTATTTTCATAGATATTATTCCTAAATTTTTGGAAAATTTGTAGAGTGTCGGTTGTCCGAGACTTGACACGTTTCGGTGTTTTCGAGATTCCGGGAGGACCGAAAATCAAAATCATGAACCGTTTAAAGTTTCGGAAAGCTAACACAGAGGTCTACGACATATTTTTTTTCCAAAAATTAATTCATTCATCTAGTATATTAATTTTCTGTTGAACTCAGAATTGATCGGTTGATCCCCGTTTTGGTCACGATTAGCCATAACGGCGATATCTTTTGACCAAAGCGTGATTTTATGGCACGGTTGATTCCAGCGCACTTGGGGCACTGAAATCTACCAAGGTGCACTTTCAAAATCTAGAGTTCATAGCGTTTGACTAGATAGTCAATGACACGTCTCGATTTACGTGCCATGGTTTCCAAAATTGGGAAACACGACTTTTGATGGCCAAACTTGCATGTTTAGTTTATATTCAGATTATTATTAGGTTAAATTAGGTTTTTAAGTGAATTATTCTAGAATTAATTATTATTAGATTAGTAACCCAACTAGCCACTATTCCATGAATTTAGAACTAGAACATTAGAATTGATTTATAGTTTTCGTGCACAGTTCATGGTGCGATATGTGTTATAGGTTGACAGCTCCTAGATCGGCATCCTCTTATCCTCGACTTGTGACTACGGTTTATGCAAGGACCACAGGCAAGTATACCTTGCCTCCCTCTACAGTTTATTTACATGCATATTTTTATTATTATATAGTTTTACTAGTTGATTATTTATATGTGATTTGTATATTGTGCATGTTAGTATAGATATAGTTCTTGTTTATAGTTAATTTTGTAGTTCATATTGGATTGATTTTCTCATGTATCATAATTGGGTCGTGTCGTGTCATCACCTGTACTTGGACTGAGTCGCATCGTGTCATAGGATGAATAAGTCATAACAGAACTGCTGTACCTTAAATTCTTGAAGCTAACCCACGAGTCCATACTAGGGGCGAGGGTTAGTATTTATCTGTATCTTGATTCCTGAAGCTAACTTGCGAGTCCACACTAGGGGTGAGGGTTAGTAGATATCTGTCCGTACCTGCGAGTCCACACTAGGGGCGAAGGTGACTTCATGAAGCTAACCTGCGAGTCCACACTAGGGGCCAGGGTTAGTAGTTATCTGTTCCGCACCTGCGAGTCCACACTAGGACGAGGGTGTATTCTTGATGCTAGCCTGCGAGTCCACACTAGGGGCGAGGGTTTGAGTATTCGATTGGTTATCTGTTGACATCGTGACATCGTGTTCTCTTTTTCTCCTCCAATAGTTTTTTTATGCGTAGTGGTTATTCTAGTCGTGTATAGTCGTATTTTCATGATGTTTGGTCTTTTTCCGTTTATTTTCTGTATTTTCTTTATTGCATGATAAACTGCTAGATAGGCATGATTTTATGTATCTTGCTATGTCCCCTGAGGACCTGATGATCTCTTCTGGTTTAGTGATTGCATGGAGTTAGCTAGTAGTTCTGGACGACAGATGTGATGATACGCTTGCAGGATTCAGGTATCGTTATTATGTTTATTATCCTTTCGTGCTTTACATTCCTTATCATGAGATATCTTTCTTATTGATTCAGTTTAGAGACTTTTGTTACATTCCTTAGAGTCTCATCGGACATATACGCTGGTGGGCTGCAGAACACGTGTCACGTCCCGCTCCCATAGGAGCGATCATCCTCGCTAAGGCGTGATGCCACATGGGCCTAGGTTGCGCCCGTGCAAGGCTATGTCCGAAAACGGCCGATTCGAGCTAGGCTACAGAGTCACACAGAGTGTCCCCATTTGCAGCGGAAAGTAAATGAACACAAGTTGAAGTGAATTCAAACTCTTTATTGATTTCCAAGAAGTTTACAAGTGGCGCTAGGCCGAGTTTACAAGTCTCTCAAGCTCTCTCTCTCTCTCTCTCTCTCTCTGAAACATAAAGGCGTGCCAAGTGGCTTACAAGATGGAATGATTCATGGCGATGGTCCGATACATTATGTCCTGTATATGGTGCTTCAACTCCTTGCAACGCTCCAAGGCTCCAGAGTTAGCTCTGCGCCTTAGCACGATCAAGGAAAGCTCCGCACCGCCGACGTCTCCTGCATCCTGTAAGCAAACTGTGGGGTTATCAGTACATTGTTATGCACTGGTGGGAAGGCTAGCTCGCCCACAATGCTATCATTACTAAACATGTTCTATTTATTTTGTGCTCCGTCTATCATTCATTGTCTTTCTAATCTTGCCTTAGGATCAGTTTTATGGCATATTTCATAACCTATCCCGTGTTGGCAAATTCAAGTATTTGCATGGAAATACATGCACGACTTACCCATACTTACCGTCCGGCCTTCCCTGTCCAAAGTAAACCAAGTTAGTCAACAATTCATGTAAACTTTCAATGTCAAGTGCGTGTCCCTGCCTCATGTCCTGGCACGTCGTAGGCGTATTTTCTAACTCACTTGCACGAAGTACTCTAGATTATTTGGTGTGTTATAATCAAGCCTGCTAAGAAGGTGCTTCTCTCCGTTAACTTAGACTACTTTGTTTCAATGCAAGGACTTGCACGTAGATTTCCACCAGCAAAGCCCACTTAATCTATATGCACCGATCGCTGGCATCATAAGCCAATTTGGACTTATTCTCCTTTGGTAATTTCTCACCTATCATAGCGTACGATTGGTACACCTTGATAGTCTTTTGAAATACCCCGCACTTACGTCTCCTGGGTGGCCAAGCCCACACCCAAGTAGCCCGTAAGCCATTTTGATTCCGCCTAGCGCAGCCACGATCCTTCCTTTTATCGTGCCGCAGAATCCCTTATTTCTCCTACCTCCCGTATACGAGAGGATTGTCCACGACCATTTCGTATTGACTTGTCATTTTAACTTAACGGCTGTCTCTGAGCCATAGGCTAACCCTTAGCCATAATGCGTTATCGACCAGGTTGGCGGCGGCGCCCGTGCAGCACGGGTAGCGAGCCCCGATGCACGTTTTCGTCATACCTGTCGCTAAATATTCCATTCTTTCTTATCTTTTACTCATTCATTCTTTCCTTTCTTTCACTTGTTCGTACGTTCATCGATTCAGTCACATATTCATTCATTCATTCGTTGATTCATTCATTCACTTATTCATTCATTCATTCATTGATATATTATGCAACTCCCCGTACGGGAGTTGCCTTGGCGACCCATCGGTCCCGAAGTCTTCCAATATTGCTATACTCTACTCAGAACGACTAAGTCGATAGTCTTTTTATTTCATTGTTGTAAACCATTCATTGTTTCATTGTTGAACGCATAAGGAACTTGAATGTAAGCTTGTGTCTTAGCACAAGCGTGGAGTGCGGTACGAGAGTTCTCATATTTTCTATGTTCTAAACAAGCATACAAGATGGGATTATTCCCTTAGCTAGGTGCGTTGAGTCATTTGTTAGCATGCGCGGTGTTATCGCCTAGCGATTCTAGTAATAATGTCCGTATTATTATGTGTCTAGGCTAAGCAAAGACGGGTTCATCGGAGCCACCCACCTTAGCGATGTTCGCATCGGCCGAGCGATACTCCGAGCGCGCCTTTGAAAGTCTAAGTCTGGATTCATCTTCGATGGGCCAATGTAAGTCTTGCATCAATTCTTCATCAGGTCGATGCCAACTCTTCGGGTCGACGGCTCATTTAAGTCGTTGTACTTGCCGTTTGAATCGACGTTCCGCTAGGGCGGAGCGGGTCATTACATAATACACCACTCAAAACAAGTCTTGTCTTCGAGACTTCCTGAGTGCGGGTCATCCTACCATTCCTTAACTCATGTCGTGTGCGTATCTTAGACAATCCCTATCGAATAGCTTTATCGCTCGATTGCATCAAACTATGCTCGGTTATCCTTCCAAGTTTTAGGTTGCATGCGTTTTGGTGAATTTTATCGAATGACTGTTCACTCATTTTAGACTTGATGATACTTATTCAATCGTCGTGTTTCTTCGACTTGGTTGCTGTTGTGCCCTATTGTGGGGCTATAATGGTCCCATAAGGCACGTTGTAATTCATCAAATACGAGAGTTATAGGCTGAGGCAAACTCACTCATTCGTTCATGCACATCGCAGCACCCACTTGCAGCTGCATTCGAGTTCATCATATCGCTGAGTTTGGATCGTGCACATATTCAAGGCGTCCCTCGAATACGTACATTTTAACCAAGCTTAGCGATTAGCAAAGTCGGATAAGCTACTCGTGATAGTTTTGATTTGTCGATCGTTTTGCTGACTTCGATTTAAAACCGAACCCGTGTGCATCTCACAATCGTTTATCTCGGCCATCGAGATGACCCGAATCGCTTCTCAAGCGTTCTTGTCCACGAAATCAGTATGATTTCTTCTTAGCGGGGTCGACCAATTCTAAGTAATTTCCATCCGATTCAAGACCAAGTATTGTAATATCATCGAGTACGTCTTCCTATCAATGATTCAATTTGTTATCCCAACTTTACTTGTGCATCATCCATTCCACTCATTCACTTCGTTTGGGGCTAATCTCGTTGTCGTTCACGTACACTCCCAGTTCCCCATCCTACTCTAAGTTTTGTTGCCCCAAGTCTATCGTCCATCCAGACGATACCGTAAACCATACGGGTTTAATCACTCGGCATAGGGTCGTCCGCCTATCCGCTAGGTCATCTCACCTAGTCATAGTTACGAGTCAAGTCTGTGGCTTATCGTGCAAGGTCGTTGTACGACGCTCGCCCCAAATCCTATGATCAAACCATTTTGTTCGTTCGTACGGAAGTTTCTACACAAGTTCGCTCCACTCAAATTTCTAAACATCAAGCAGCGTTCACCCTATTCGCATCAACACATTCTCCGTTCCAAGTCCAAGCTCGTTTAGGAAAGTACGTCATCCTATGATAGGTTGTCCTCAATCAAATCCTTGACATGTAAATATCGTGCGTCTGTACTAGCAATTATCATAGTCTATCTCTTCAAGTATGTACAATTCACCTATCTATCCTATCCAATTCATGTAGTCGATCACAAGGCGTCTAGCCTTATAATATGTCGTGCTCCGATCTCACGCAAGTCTGATTATCCACGGCGGACATGAATCACCACGTCAACATTTCCACAGAATAATCGTCCTCATCGGGACGTAACTCTTGTGTTGAGTCTAGACTTACTCATTTTCGATACGCGGATTGGGTCTACTCAATCCTCAAGTTTTCTTATTCTTCAATCGCAAGTCCTAACAATCCTCGAATTCACCTTCGCTTCAAACCACAAGTCAAAGCAATCAAAATTGTCATGTCATGATATTCTGAGTTCGATCATTCTCGCTGGACATGAATCACCATGCCAACGCTCACGCAGAACGATCGTCCCAAATCCGACGTGACGCATGTGCAAGGCTGGAGTTGTGCTCGCACAAGACAAGATCGTTGTCGTTGTGGTTATCACCGAACAATCAAGTCACTTTCCTTTTTTATTCCAAACATTCATTTCTATCCAAATTCTCCAATATAGCATCCTTTGAAATAATAACTTCTAACATGATCATCATTCATCGAATCGGAGTACCCCCGAGTTATCGTACATCGATCTTTGATACGCCTTAATACCATCGATGATTTAAATAACCTGACGATCTTCCTTTTGCAACAAATTCTGAGTCGTGCAACTTAATTCATCAATTCGCATTGTCTCATGCCAACTCTTCTTTGAGCAACATCCATTCCAAATCCTTAGTCATTCTCGTATCTCCAAATCAACATTTTCTATGCACGCTATCTTCCGATCGTGCTATCTTCGATCTCGTCCATAGGTATTTCACCTTAACTCAAGTTTCAATCCCTTCGACTAAATTCAAAATCGCATACACGATCTTCAATATTTCCTCGACCAAGACCTCCATTCGTTTCATCGTTCCGACTCTCTATTCAACTTGTTTTGTACTTGCACTACACATTCACATTTTATCCAAATAATATCTCGTTTGAGACTCCCGAATCATGACCAACTAAGCGTTACTCATTCTAAGACTTGTGCGATATCATCGCTTGCCGACATACTCGTTCTATCCGTATATCCTTTAGTCTCGCTCGAACAATTTCTATGACGTCCATACACCACTCAGGGTTCGAGCTACTCGACTAGTCGTCGACACTCATTCTTATTCTTCCTCGAAGCTATCACATACACCACTCGGGGTCAAGTCACTCTACAAATCCTCAAAAGGTCATTCGATTCCCAATCGATATGTTCAATTGCGCGTTCGCCCGTTCCTCAAAGTCTAAGAACCACTTCTTGTGTTCGCTTTAGCGTTGGTCAAGTAGCGTCTCTATCAACATATATTCTAAGTCTCACTTATTCTCGTCCGAGCGATAGTCGGCCTCGCTCGCAAACTCGTTTGTACCAAAAGGTCTAGGTGCGCGACACTCAGCACAACTTAGCCAAAAGGCTGCGTGCATAATCATTCCGTTCGAACTATACTTCGGTTTCGTATACTCGTTCGCTATTGTCAGTGTAAGGTTATTCAAGCATGTACTACGTTTGCTAACTCTTAGCATTAGTTTTCTCTCAACTCAAGTCTGTCGTGGTTTGGCACAAAGGCCTTCGCCTATCGATCCCGTACAACCGAGTACTTGTATGAGCTTTTAAAAATATTAGACTTATTGTATCGAACATCCCAAGGCACAACAAGAGAGAGCGTACACTTCTTTTGTTTCAAAACGAGCTTTCAAAACTGAGAGAATCGAAATGAAGTCCAAGGACGTAAAGTCGTGCTCTGATACCAATCTGTCACGCCCCGCTCCCGTAGGAGCGATCGTCCTCGCTAAGGCGTGATGCCGCACGGACCTAGGTTGCGCCCGTATAAGGCTATGTCCGAAAATGGTCGATTCGAGCTAGGCCACAGAGTCGCACAGAGTGTCCCCATTTGCAGCGGAAAGTAAATAAACACAAGTTGAAGCGAATTCAAACTCTTTATTGATTTCCAAGAAGTTTACAAGCGGCGCTAGGCCGAGTTTACAAGTCTCTCAAGGTCTCTCTCTCTGAAACATAAAAGGCGTGCCAAGTGGCTTACAAGATGGAATGATTCATGGCGATGTTCTGATACATAATGTCCTGTATATGGTGCTTCAGCTCCTTGCAACGCTCCAAGGCTCCAGAGTTAGCTCCGCGCCTTAGCACGTTCGAGGAAAGCTCCGCACCCGCCGACGTCTCCTGTATCCTGTAAGCAAACTGTGGGGTTATCAATACATTGTTATGCACTGGTTGGGAGGCTAGCTCGTCTACAATGCTATCATTACCAAACACGTTCTATTTACTTTTGTGCTCCGTCTATCATTCATTGTCTTTCTAATCTTGCCTTAGGATCAGTTTCATGGCATATTTCATAACCTATCTCGTGTTTCCAAATTCAAGTATTTGCATGGAAATATATGCACGACTTACCCATACTTACCGTCTGGCCTTCCCTGTCCAAAGTAAACCAAGTTAGTCAACAATTCATATAAACTTTCAATGTCAAGTGCGTGTCCCTGCCTCAGGTCCTGGTACGTCGTAGGCGTGTTTTCTAACTCATTTGTACGAAGTACTCAAGATCATTTGGTGTGTTATAATCAAGCCTGTTCAGAGAGCGCTTCTCTCCGTTAACTTAGACTACTTTGTTTCAATACAAGGACTTGCACGTGGATTGCCACTAGTAAAGCCCACTTAATTTATATGCACCGGTCGCTGGCATCACAAGCCAATTTGGACTTATTCTCCTTTAGTAATTTCTCACCTATCATAGCGTGCGGCTGGTACACCTTGATAGTCTTTTGAAATACCCCACACTTACGTCTCCTGGGTGGCCAAGCCCGTACCTAAGTAGCCCGTAAGCCATTTTGATTTCGCCTAGGCCGGCCACGATCCTCCCTTTGACCATGCCGCAGAATCCCTTATTTCTCCTACCTCCCGTATACGAGAGGATTGTCCACGACCATTTCGTATTGACTTGTCATTTTAACTTAACGGCTGTCTCTGAGCCATAGGCTAACCCTTAGCCATAATGTGTTATCGACCAGGTTGGCGGCGGCGCCCGTATAGCGCGGGTAGCGATCCCCGATGCACGTTCCCGTCATACCTGTCGCTAACCATTTCTTTCTTTCTTATCTTTGATTCATTCATTCTTTCCTTTCTTTCACTTGTTCGTACGTTCATCGATTCATTCACATATTCATTCATTCATTCGTTGATTCATTCATTCACTTATTCATTCATTCGTTGATACATTATGCAACTCTCCGTACGGGAGTCACCTTGGCGACCCATCGGTCCTGAAGTCTTCCAATGTTGCTATACTCTACTCGGAACGACTATGTCGATAGTCTTTTCGTTTCATTGTTGTAAATTATTTATTGTTTCATTGTTGAACGCATAAGGAACTTGAATGTAAGCTTGTGCCTTTGCACGAGGCTGGAGTGCGGTGCGAGAGTTCTCACATATTCCATGTTCTAAATAAGCATACAAGATGGGATTATTCCCTTAGCTAGGTACGTTGAGTCATTTATTAGCATGTACGATATTATCGCCTAGCGATTCTAGCAATAGTGTCCATATTATTATGTGTCTAAGCTAAGCAAAGACGGGTTCATCAGAGCCACCTACCTTAGCGATGTTTGCATCGGCCGAGCGATACTCTGAGCGCGCCTTTGAAAGTCTAAGTCTGGATTCATCTTCGATGGGCCAATGTAAGTCTTACATCGATTCTTCATCAGGTCAATGCCAAATCTTCGGGTCGATGGCTCGTTTGAGTCATTGCACTTGCCGTTTGAATCGACGTTCCGCTAGGGCAGAGCGGGTCATTACACCATGATCCATATTTGTTCATTCATGCTTATATTACTTTTGTAGATTTGAGATATAGATTGCAATGCCATAATTTGGCAGTATACCATAGCCTTGATAGCGTTTACGTATTCGAGTCGGGCTGGAGTCCACTTGATGCATAGCTGGCTTGCTCACGCTCTCGCGTCCGAAAAGCGGGTGCGGGTCGTGACATTTGCCGAAGTAAGGAAGTCCATCCCGAAGATCATGTTAAAGTCATCCAGTGGCGCGACCGTGAGACTGGTGACACCCGTCCAATCTCACAATTGGATCTTTATGCCTTTGGTCACCCCCTGCACAGAGCGTGCCTCTGAGTTGACTGCCTTCATCTTGCTTGAGTCTTTTTCGAGCACCAAACCCAAGCGTTAGACCTCCGCATTCGAGATAAAGTTGTGGGTTGCCCCTGTGTCGACCATCGCCCTCATGTTGTGGCCGTTGATTTTCACGTCTACGTACATCAGCTCTCGATTTGGGACTTTGGTTACAACTGCCTGGCTCTTCAAAGCATTTAGTAGGCGTGGGACACCCATGTGAGCCCCCATCTTAGGCTCCTCATCCTCGGCCTCCCCGCCTTGGACCTCGTTCACCCTCTTGCCTTTTTTGGTGCAGTCGCATGCGAAGTAATTTCTGTCGCACACGAAGCACTCGATCTTTCGCTCTGTCAAAGGCTTCGCAGGATGGTTGTCCTTCGACGGAGCTCCCTTTCTGTAACCCCACTTTCCTGATTTTATGACATTATGGTATTTAAAATTTTAAAATATTAGTTTGGGATTATTTTGAGGAATAGTCATTTTTTTCAAACTTAATGTTTCTTGTGATTTTATAAATTGAATAATCATTCTCATTGCTAGTATTGGAGGAAAACTTGAAATTTGAGGGAATTCCTAGTTTGTTGCAACCAATTAAAGTGGTCCCCATTTTTGAACCTCCTAACAAACTTTTCCAACTGTTTTTTTGAAATTGGAAATAATGAAAAAGGGAGAGGCTATTTTGGAATTTTGTTTGGGCGGAGGGGCTATTACAGAATTTTGTTTGATAGAGGGGTTTTTCTGCAAACTTTTCTTTCCTTATACGTGCGGATAAGGAGAGAGAATCTCTCTGTGATTTCTCAGTCGATCCTCCTCTCAAATTCTCTCTTCCACAATTTTCACAAACCCTAACCCTAATTTTGAAGGGAGAAGCCATGGCGACGGCGATGGGATGCCACTACCGTGGTGGCGTGACTTCCTCTCTCCGGCGTTCGGCTGTGCCCGATTTCCTGGTGGCGACGGCAGGATCGACATATCCGGTGATCCCCTCCCTTCCATGAGGCAACAATTCTTCCATAGCGAAGGTTCATTTCTCGAGCAACGGCTAGGCGATCATTTCGGGAACGGCACGGAGGTCAGTCCCTCTTCGACGGCGAGCAACGGCGCCACTCCTCGGCTTAGGGTCCTCGAGGGTGGCGAGATGATTCGACCATGGCAAGTTGCAATGGCTAGTAGATCCTCCACCGCGGGTTTTCTTCAACGAGCGGCAAGGAGATCGGCTCTCCGGCGACCTTCATTCTTCCATCGGCTCGACAGAAGGTGCTGGCTCGGTCGATCATATTCGTTCTCAAATTTGATCATAGTGACTGAAGTCGATCAGGATATTGTCCTCGATTGCTCGATCTGCATCCTCTGAACATCGGATTGTTTGATTTTCTTTGATGTACACTCACGAGGGGGCGATGACACAGACTGGAGTGTTTATCGTATTGGCCCAGAGAAATGCATCTAGCAGTCGGATACAAGGATGCGTGTCAGACTCTTAGGATTGCACCTGCTAATCAGGAACGCTCCTCTTCAGGTATTAATTTACTTTCCCTTATCAATTTTTACTGTTGTCAATTGTAAGTAAGTAGACGTAGAATAGATCAGGCATATGGGATTGGGTTAGTTAACTTTTGACCAGTTTTGTTTTATGTCCAGAGTAGTTCGTGTCCGGGTTGATTCGTGTCCAAATATGTGTGCATGTTCGGGTGTAGCATAGAGGAGACTGGAAGGGCCAGTGCAGTGGTGAAGGCCTTGGTGAACTGGGCTACATTCTTGCAATGGAATTGTGTAATTCCTTAGGCTACATCTAATGGCTGAGTCCTACTGATGCAATAGAGTTGTATATTGTTGTAGCTAATATTTTGATAGGCTATGTATATTCTATTTTTGAACTCTGGGTTGATTAAACTGGTACCAAGACTGTGTTCATTGTCAGGTTGAATAGGTGTATATTTTGGGAAGACTTGGTTGTGTATAGCTGTTTGTGGATTCTGTTAGGTTGTACAACAGTATGGATTTGGAACATTATAGACCGAGCAAAGGTTGGATGATAACTCAGGTGGACGAACTTTGAAGCCAACATCAGTTTAAGCCCTCTTATCTGAATAGTTAGGATTGTACTATTAAGTTATACAGTCATCGTATACTTTTAGTTATAACTATATGTGTAAATTTTATCATCTATTTGTGTGAGAAGTTATGTTTAAACGATAACTTAATTCCAGGTATTCCAAATTTAGTATCAGTAGTATGTTGCTTGTATATATGTAATAAGTAATGTTTGACTTTTTTATTAAGATCCTGTACAATTACTTCATGAATATATTTTCCTAATAGCTAACTAAAGTAAGAGTATAGATAGTAATGTTAGTTAGCATTTTTCTAATTAATTAGTTGTAGATAATAGTGAGCCTATTTAGAAAATAGTAAATGACAATATTGTTTGCATAGGCAATTACTATTAATATTTTATAAATTTTGCCACCAAATGACCATGAGTAAGCCTAGTTTCTTAAGTAATATTTTGTTAAATATTTTCTAAACAAAATTTTATATAAAACTAGATAGAAATTGTTTATAAGGTAATTAAGTGATAAATGCTAACATGTTACTTTCTTGCTAAGTGTTATTTGTAGACAAGGTTAAACTAGGATATATTGATTTAGGAATTTAGTAGATAAGGGATATTGTTTAGAACTTAACCAACTTGTACTTAATTAAACAGGAGGACATCCAGCTCCATTCATTACCCATACTTTTCTGGAGCAAGGCAAGTACTTTTCTATGGTCTTGTGTATTTATATTTTTTTGTACTTTTCTTGTGGCACGTCATGACACGATATTCTGTACCCCTGTACTCCTGTATTCCTGTTCTTGTACTTACTTATGTCGGGTGGGAAATACACTAGCCATGTGACCAAACCCCGGTTACTATATTCATGTAGATAGCTTAGGCCTCGCACCGTGCACGCGGGCCCTAAGTCGTACCATTCATGTACTTTCATATGCTTTCATGTGCTTACCCCCAGCCGGTCACATGAGCTAGTTGTATTTCAAATATGGTGCACTTGTCATGTCTTGTACTTCTGGTTCATAGTTACATTCCTGTACTTTACATTCCTGTCTTTACATTTCTGTACATTTATGTTCTTTTCTGTACTTTATAGTTTATGTTCTCATGTACTCATTTCCATATCATGATGTTCTTGTTCATTACCTAGAACTGTACTTTGCTCCGTTCATGACTGGATATGTTGCAGGTATACTTGTAGGATATCATTCCACCTTATGGGCCAGAGCACAGGATTTTAGCTGAGCAGGATGGAGACATGATTTAGCTAAAGGCTTCAGGTTTAGACTGTTAGCTTTACTCTTAGATATTGTTTTAGAGTTCATAGTACATTTCATTTCTGATGACTAGTACATTTATGATATCTAGATTTGTGGATTATGGTGATCATTCTGGGATACATTTTTAGATGCTGTGATTATATATATTTATGATTATCTGGTTATATTTCTCTAGTTTGGTACAGCTTACTTCGTCATATCTAACGACGAAGGCTGGGCGTGTCCGACTCGTATCCGATTATTTGAGAGCGGGTTGTGACATATTTTTATTGGTGGCCCATGCAGGTCTATCCTAATGGTACCTAGTTATTAGAGTACTATTGGAGGACTTGATTACACTAGAAAAACTTGATCACAGCATAGGAAAATCGAAAAATAATGGTATATCAGGTATATTGATATCTATAAACACTTGTTAGGTTTAGGACATTTTTATAATTTTTTGTTTTTTCAGACGATTCAGACACACAAATATCAGAACAGTCGATCCATCTACACTTGAGGATTTCGAGCTTCCACTACCTTCTATCATTCTACTATCCCCATGGATAGAACGCAGTTGACGAAGACGTTTCAATAGTTCCTTGACACCAGCAGGCCGTCCTTTTCCAATCTAGACTTGCAAATGCATTTCCCGAGTTAGAGAGGACTTCTGACTTCCAGAATCTCAGACCTTGGACTTTCCCGACACCGAGCGCATATCTTGCACCAAAGAGCAGATCGAGAACGTGGAGCCTCCACTGAAGATCAATATCCCAGTCTTTGAGGATCCGACTTCCTCTGAAGATTGAAGTCACCAACCGGAAGACCCAGCTCGTAACACATACAATAAGATGGAAAGCTAAAGCCCAGGAGAGACATGAAGACTTATGACGAATACAGTAACTACTATGGATCCGTAAAGCGTCGTCACACTCAGACCATGCTTCTTCAGCCCAGCAGGAGATTCAGATTCAGCCGGCTATCATTTGTATTTTCTGTCGCAGCTCAGGACATCACTACGAAGAGTGCCATAAAAGACGGAGGCTATGTTTATTCTGCTGATCGCATGCCCACCAAGTCAAGGACTGCTGGAGACCGCTGGTCACACTGCCCAAAGATAAGTACGAGGAGCACCAGTATCACAGAAGAAGGACCCACCTCTCCAGATTCTGTAATCACATGGAGCATTATCGCATGAACCAGTCTACGTCAGGACAGTTAAAGAAGATTGAAGAGATTCCAGTCCCGGAGGAATATTGAAGATAGACTGAAGATAGAAGATTTATTTTGCATGGTTGAAAAAACCATGTATCTTGATTAGCAATCCAGTTTTTTCTTAAAATTCTTTTAGCATCTAGACCATTTCTTGGAACTTCTTGTTTTCTATTTTGGAACCTTGGTGGATATTCGAAACTTATTTTGAGATATTGTTTCCTATTCATTGATTGATACTCCTCCATCCATTCTTCGTAATCCTGCTTTCTTTTTGAGATTCTACTCAGGAATTTTGTTTCCTATTCAGAACTAGTTACAATTTGTAAATTTTGTTTTCTTCTCGAGGTTCAATTTTCTATTCGGGACTTGTCGGAATTTGATTTTATTCAATATTTGCTTCTATTCACCATTCAAGACATCCTTTGAAAATTTCCTTTCAAATCTGAGGACTTGACATGTTCCCTATATGAGATTTCTTTTCCTATTCATGGCTTGTTTTCTGTTTGAGAAATTATTCTGATCACCACTTTGTTTCAATCTTGTCCCCTATTTGATGTATCACTTGTTTCATGGATACTTGTTTCCTATTCACCCAGTGATTCTCTTTTCCTATTTCGTAACTTGATTCTATTCGAGATTCTAAGATCATGTTTCCTATTTACAAGACTTTGTTTTGTTCGTGATTTAGTCTCATATTCAATATTTTCCAGACTTTAAAACTTGAGTTCCTACTCACGACTCGTTGAGACCGTGTTCCCTATTCAAAATCTTGTTTCCTCGTTGAGATTTTCTATTCGAGAATTTGTTCCTTATTCACAACTTTGTTGATAATTGATTTTCTATTTTTACTGTATACCTTGTTGGAGAATTCGTTTTCAATTCAAGTTTTTGCTTGAGATTTCATTGTTATTCGAGATTTTATTGAAACTTGTTTCCAGTACGGGATTTATTTCTTATTTTGAAACTTGTCTCCTATCTGATACCTTGCTTCAGTTCATCCTTCGAGATTCTGTTATCCCTTCAGGATAATATCCCATATATGGAATCTTGTTACCATTCCAAATATCAGTTGAAATTCCGTCGTAATTTGAAACTTTGCTCCCTGTCTGAAATTTTAAATCTCCCTGGTGGCCTTTTGTACTCACTGATTGGATCCGTTGTCGTCTCTTAGTACCTAATAAAGCCTTGTATTCTAATAGTTAGATAACCACACCATCTTCTTGACTTGGACTATTGAAACTCATTTTGATTCCTTGAAATTTTTCTATGGATAAAGTTGAAATACTATTCGATGACCTACTAGGGCGTGACAGTTGCGCGCTGCAGCCGTTATCTGGATTGCGGAGACTGAAAGTTCACTGCAGCCAGCAGCGCACTGGCGGGGCAGGAACTCTAAGTTGAAGTGATTTCAGACATTCATAGGTTTCAGGTATAATGGAGACTTGTCCTAAATTTTTCATGTCGTGATCTCTTAGGTTGCTTCGTTGATGATTGTTGGAAAATGGATATAGTGCACAGAATATTCGGTGACATATTGTTATTTGAGTCACAGAGCCGAAAGTCCACTGCAGTCAGATATATACTGGCGGGGTAGGGATTCTAAACAAAGTGATTTCAAATACCTATATGTTCTCGGGTATCATGGAAATTATATTTTCTTTTTCATATGATTATTGGTTTTCGAGAATCATAAATCCTTGTACGTTTATCCTGATTTGATATTGTATCTCCTGAGTATTTCGTACTTTTCCTCAATCAAACCTTGTTAACTTCCCTTTAGTATTTTATCGTTAGATCATTGAATTCCTCAAAATTATACATTACCAGAGTTTGATTTCATACTTCGTTTGTGTCTTGTCTAAACTTCGACCATAAATCATGACTATCTGACCATGATTTTCCTATCTTGTCCTAAACCACTTGTGTTAAAATATCGAAAAAAATTTATCGTACTTAATCGTTGTGTCTTCATGATTTTGCTCCTCTAAGTTGTAATTAGAACTTTATTCTATCCCATGCCTATTTGATTCTTGATCATTGATCGTGTTATTCCAACTTCTTGTATGTACTTGGTCTCAAGGCCCAGAGCGTCAGGATCGGCAGAACCACTAGGCGGATAGCAGCAGACGGCCACTGGAGTTCGCAGTTGGGGATAGAGTGTTCATGAAGATCTCGCCGACCCGAGGCGTCTTTCGTTTCGGCAGAGGCGGGAAGCTCAGTCCGAGATTCATTGGGCCTTTCGACGTGACGACGCGAATTGGCGAGGTGTCATATTGACTAGCGCTTCCAGCCAACTTGGAAGGAGTGCATAATGTTTTCCACGTATCTCAGCTTCGATGCTACATTCCAGATCCGAGCCATATGGTAGACTATTCAGAGCTAGCGGTGGGTCCAAGCTTGACCTACGAGGAGTAGCCAGTGGAGATCCTTGATCGAAGAGAGAAGCGCCTGCAGAACTAGACTATACTGTTTGTTCGAGTCATGAAGAGACATCACTCTCCGGGAGAGTCCACATGGGAGCGCGAAGACGAGATACGAGAGCGCTATCCTAGTCTGTTGCTTGATTGTATTCTAGTATTCAAAAATCTGATTTCAATAAATGACTTGTGTTTAAATCTCTTTCGTGATTTATTGAGATTTATTTTGTAGGTCTTCGAATTTCGAGGACGAAATTTTCAAGGGAGAGAGATTTGTAACCCCACTTTCATGATTTTATGACATTATGGTATTTAAAATTTTAAAATATTAGTTTGTGATTATTTTGAGGAATAGTCATTTTTTTTCAAACTTAATGTTTCTTGTGATTTTATAAATTGAATAATCATTCTCATTGCTAGTATTGGAGGGAAATTTGAAATTTGAGGGAATTCCTAGTTTGTTGCAACCAAATAAAGTGGTCCCCATTTTTGAACCTCTTAACAAACTTTTTCAACTGTTTTTTTGAAATTAGAAATAATAAAAAATAGGAGGGGCTATTTTGGAATTTTGTTTGGGCGAAGGGGCTATTACAGAATTTTGTTTGATAGAGGGGTTTTTTCTGCAAACTTTTCTTTCCTTATACGTGCGGGTCAGGAGAGAGAATCTCTTTGTGATTTCTCAGCCGATCCTCCCCTCAAATTCTTTCTTCCCCAATTTACACAAACCCTAACACTAATTTTGAAGGAAGAAGCCATGGCGACGGCGATGGGCTGCCACTACCGTGGTGGCGCGACTTCCACTCTCCGGCGTTCGGCTGTGCCCGATTTTCTGGTGGCGACGGCAGGATCGACATCTCCGGTGATCCCCTCCCTTCCATGAGGCGACAATTCTTCCATAGCGGAGGTTCGTTCCTCGAACAACGGCTAGGCGATCTTTCCGGGAACGGCGCGGAGGTCACTCCCTCTTCGACGGCGAGCAACGACGCCACTCCTCGGCTTAGGGTCCTCGAGGGCGGCGACATGATTCGACCATGGCAAGTTGCGATGGCTAGTAGATCCTCCACCGCGGGTTTTCTTCGGCGAGCGGCAAGGAGATCGGCTCTCCGGTGACCTTCATTCTTCCATCGGCTCGACACAAGGTGCTGGCTCGGTCGATCATGTTCGTTCTCAAATTTGATCATAGTGACTGAAGTCGATCAGGATATTGTCCTCGATTGCTCGATCTGCATCCTCTGAACATCTGATTGTTAGCTTTTCTTCGATGTACACTCACGGGGGGGCGACGACACAGACTGGAGTGTTTGCCGTATTGGCCCAGAGAACTGCATCTAGCAGTCGGATACAAGGATGCGTGTCCGACTCTTAGGATTGTACCTGCTAACCAGGACTGCTCCTCTTCAGGTATTAATTTACTTTCCCTTATCAATTTTTACTATCGTGAACTGTAAGTAAGTAGACATAGAATAGATCAGGCATATGGGATTGGGTTAGTTAACTTTTGACCAGATTTGTTTTATGTCCAGAGTAGTTCGTATCCGGGTTGATTCCTGTCCAAATATATGTGCATGTTCGGGTGTAGCGTAGAGGAGACTGGAAGGGCCAGTGCAGTGGTGAAGGCCTTGGTGAACTGGGCTACATTCTTGCAATGGAGTTATGTAATTCCTTAGGCTACATCTAATGGCTGAGTCCTACTGATGTAATAGAGTTGTATATTGTTGTAGCTAATATTTTGATAGGCTATGTATATTCTATTTTTGAACTCTGGGTTGATTAAACTGGTACCAAGACTGTGTTCATTGTCAGGTTGAATAGGTGTATATTTTGGGAAGACTTGGTTGTGTATAGCTGTTTGTGGATTATGTTGGGTTATACAACAGTATGGATTTGGAACATTATAGACCGAGCAAAGGTTGGGTGATAACTCAGGTGGACGAACTTTGAATTTCTATTTATAGTTGTCTTAAGTTGTGCCTATAACCTATTAAATAAATCGATTACTAAAGTTTGCAAGAAATGTTGCTTTGGCAATGAGTTGAAATGTTTTGGACTAAGACTAGCTAGTAATTGTTAACTAAATTCATTCAGTATGGTTAAATTTGTGGTGGTTGGTCTAGGCCTATGCACAGATTGAAGTAAAGTAAGTTTTAGTCTAGTTTCAGGAAGCCAACATCAGTTTAAGCCCTCTTATCTGAATAGTTAGGATTGTACTATTAAGTTATGCAGTCATCGTATACTTTTAGTTATAACTATATGTGTAAATTTTATCATCTATTTGTGTGAGAAGTTATGTTTAAACGATAACTTAATTCCAGGTATTCCAAATTTAGTATCAGTAGTATATTGCTTGTATATATGTAATAAGTAGTCATGTTTGACTTATTTATTAAGATCATGTACAATTACTTCATGAATATATTTTCCTAATAGCTAACAAAAGTTAGAGTATAGATAGTAATGTTAGTTAGCATTTTTCTAATTAATTAGTTGTAGATAATAGTGAGCCTATTTAGAAAATAGTAAATGACAATATTGTTTGTATAGGCAATTACTATTAATATTTTATAAATTTGGCCACCAAATGACCATGAGTAAGCCTAGTTTCTTAAGTAATATTTTGTTAAATATTTTCTAAACAAAATTTTATATAAAACTAGATAGAAATTGTTAGTTAGGTAATTAAGTGATAAATGCTAATATGTTACTTTCGTGCTAAGTGTTATTTGTAGACAAGGTTAAACTAGGATATATTGATTTAGGAATTTAGTAGATAAGGGCTATTGTTTAGAACTTAACCAACTTGTACTTAATTAAACAGGAGGACATCCAGCTCCATTCATTACCCGTACTTTTTTGGAGCAAGGCAAGTACTTTTCTATGGTCTTGTGCATTTATATTTCTTGTACTTTTCTTGTGATACGTCATGACACGATATCCTGTACCCCTGTACTCCTGTATTCTTGTTCTTGTACATACTTGTGTCGGGTGGGAAATACACTAGCCACGTGACCAAACCCCGGTTACTATGTTCATGTAGATAGCTTAGGCCTCGCACCGTGCACGCGGGCCCTAAGCCGTACCATTCATGTACTTTCATGTGCTTTCATGTGCTTACCCCCAGCCGGTCACATGAGCTAGTTGTATTTCAAACATGGTACACTTGTCATGTCTTGTACTTCTGGTTCATAGTTACATTCATGTACTTTACATTCCTGTACTTATTTTCTGTACTTTTATGTTCTTTCTTGTACTTTATAGTTCATGTTCTCCTGTACTCATTTCCATATCATGATGTTCTTGTTCATTACCTAGAACTGTACTTTGCTCTGCTCCTGACTGGATATGTTGCAAGTATACTTGCAGGATATCATTCCACCTTATGGGCCAGAGCCCGGGATTTTAGCTGAGCAGGATGGAGACATGATTTAGCTAGAGGCTTCAGGTTTAGACTGTTAGCTTTACTCTTAGATATTGTTTTAGAGTTCATAGTACATTTCATTTCTGATGACTAGTACATTTATGATATCTGGATTTGTGGATTATGGTGATCATTCTGGGATACATTTTTAGATGCTGTGATTATATACATTTATGATTATCTGGTTAGATTTCTCTAGTTTAGTACAGCTTACTTCGTCGTGTCTAACGACGAAGGCTGGGCGTGTCCGACTCGTCAATGATTATTCGGGAGCGGGTCGTGACACTTTCCGTTGTTCTTTTTGTCTTCCCCACTATTGAAATTGGTGGTGGTCTTTGCCTTGGGCTTGGGAATATTGCTCCGTCGATACTCTATCATCTTCTCGGCCGCTGCAACGGCCGTTTTGAGATCTGTCACGTATTGTCTCTGCAACTCTTGTGCCGCCCACGGTTGCAGACCATCTAGGAAGAAGAACATGCGATCTTATTCGCATATACTAGAAATGGAAAGCATCAGGTGGGTGAACTCCGCCACATACTCCTTGGGACCTGGTGTGCTTGAGTTGTTGCTAGCTCCGCCTAGCAACGTACTCGACGTTCTCCGGATAGAATTGAGACTTGATCTCCTTCTTTAGATCCTCTCATGTCTCGATCGAGCATAGTCCCTTTTCTACCTCAATGCACATGTGTTGCCACCACAATATAGCATTATCAGAGAAAAATTGGGACGCCGTGTTTACCTTGTCGGTCTCATCTTCGATGCGAACCGCCTTCAGGTACCGCTCGACATTCCAGATAAAGTTATCCACCTCATTCGCATCTCGCACGCCGTTGAAGAGTTTGGGTTCTGGATACGTCACTTTTTGGGCCACCTCCCTCCTCGGAGACGCACCACCAGCAATGGTCTTCTCGAGAATCGTCGCTTTGGTTTTCAACTCCTCGTGCAGTTCGGCAATCTTTGTCTTGGTAGCCTTTTGTTCCTCCTCGAAATCAGCTTGCATCTCACGAAGTTGCTCTCAAAACTGCGTCATCGTCCTAGCAATGTCAGTCTCCAACCCATGGGAGAACTCATCGTGGGTCGATTGGTTCTGCTCCACTTCATGCTCAACGGCCATCACGCCCTTCTCCAGCATCTCCATGCGGGACGCCAACTCTCCAAGAATCCGTTCCATCGACGGTTCCTTGCTCTTACCCTTCCCCGAGGGCTTCCCTTTGCAAACCGAACGATATGACTAGGAATTCATAATGACCATATCGAGTGTGGAAGGCACTTCGATACTGTAGAAGCATGGAATTTCAGGAACGAAAATCCTATGCGCCTAACATTACATGCGTCAGGGAGCTCAAATGAAGCACTTGGCACAAGCAAACAACAAAAGCATAGACATTAAAAGAAGATTTTTATTTCATATAAAAGTCTATTACATGTCTAAAATACAAAGAAGAATTTCTACAAAGAAAAGACCCTAAGTCTACAGCTAGGCGCAGCAACCGCCATGCGCTCTCAGTCAGGCGCATCTCTTCAGCATCTCAGTCAGGCGCATCTCTTCAGCGTCTCAGTCAGGCACATCTCTTCAGCAGCTCAGTTATGTGCATCCCTTCCGTATCTCAGTCATGCGCATCATGAAGTCACAGCATATGCGCTCCACTTCGACCCGGTCGGGTGCTTCGACTAATGAAGCATTAATTGAGCAAGGATGGGCGATCAACCCCACCCTAGCCGGAAGAAGAGCTCTCCAAAGGAAGAGGAGAGCACCGCAATCGATTCGCGACAAACGGAGGCTTTTAACACAACCAGAATGGGCAACACCCACTCTAGCAGGAGGAGGAGCTCTCCCAAAGCCCAAGGAAGATGATCGGGGCATCGCAATTCCGATCTGCGGCTCTTCCAGCATAACGGAGACGATGCTCGAGCATTCCGATCTTCGGATGCAACAGGCACCTTCCGTCTGCCTCAGAAGCCCTCGACTCCGACTTTCGGATGTAACCGTCACCTTCAAGTGCATGAACGAAGACAAGTCGTCGCATCTTCACCCTCAGAAACATCTCGTCAACAGAATGTGCTCGAAAAAACATGTTTACTTCGGAAGGACGTGAGGGAACGAGAAGCAAACTCTCTCCTTGCCACTATTTATAGGTCGGGCAAATCAAACCCATGCGCCAAGTGGCGGGCTCTCCGAATCCCGTGCAATAAATTTGCATATATGGTGATGAACCTGACGCTTCAAATTCGGCCAAGTCAAAAACTGCTATTTAAAGCACTCGAAGAACGCAACAGTCGGACCAATAAAGGCACGTCATGCAAACGGATGCGCCGGCCAGACACCGCACATCACGCAGACGTGCCCGTTCCAAAGCGCCCCGTAAGGATGCGCCCAACAAAGCACAGATCTATGCGTCCTAATCAGCAAGGACCCATGCTCCCATTTCGGCTCGTCATCCATCAAGCAATTAATGCTCAAGTGACAGAGTTGGCAGCACGTCCCCCGAGGACTGAACACTTAGCAGCTTTTTCAGAAGACGAAGCATCGCTGACGTCAATATCATCATTTACTTTCCTCCGGCGGTTATAAGCCACGTGGCCGCCACACCATTTCGCATGCGCCTTCGCAGCCATGCGCCCAAATCTTTGTATGTGCCTCAAAAGCCATGCACCTCAGACTTTTCTTTGATCCCTAAAGACAGAGGTCAAGTCACTACTGAAGCCCCGCATACGCCTCAAAAGCTATGCTCCCAGACTGGTTCGTGACTCCTAAAAGGTTACATACCAAAGTCTACTCATGCGTCCAATCCTAGGTGCATCCCATCAGATTACTCTCCACCAAATCCGAGATCTTTGAGCTACGGATACACGCCACCTGTCTTTTGACTCAGTTCAGCCGATGAAGGGGTGCTAATCACCCAAGATCTCAGCAACCGAAAGATCTTCTCCATTGCTACGTGTCAGCTCTGCCGTAGCCCACAAATGCAACAAGAAGAGTTCAACTCCTCAATCCGAGCGCGCCGCCCATAAACCTCCATCAGCAATTACCACGTGGCATCCCCACGTAAAGGCGCATCCTACATATGCGCATATGAGCAGCCAACCTGCTGTGTATAAATAGAAGGATCATTCTCTCTCTCACACACACAGAGATACACAGAGACTGTCAGAGATCAAGACACACAGTCAACCAAAGCATCAAAGTTTACACCCAGAGATCGGAAGAGACACTCAACGTCTTCTTCCTCTCCGTAAGCTCCAGCACCCAGAGCAACTCAGACCTTCAGAGAACCGAGAACCGTCGTCAGATAGTCAACGGAGTCAACGTATTACCACTCGCTCCATCGGCACAAAGGACCCAGATAAACGAAAGTGTACTCCTATGACTACATCTAAGTCCTACATTGTAACACTGTTCTGTTTGTATTGAAATTACATCAAAAGATTTTAATGGCAAACAAGCTGGCAACTCTACTGGGGACCTCTTTTTCCTCTGCCGAGAAAGCTGTGTCGCAATCCGACGACGTAAAGGTGGGCTCCTCCCATAAGACGCTGGTCGTACGCCTCAATCAACAGGCATATGATGAGTTCATCTCTGAAGGCAGCACAAGTCATTCGAAGCGGCTACCAAAGCCGAAGAAGACTCGCCAAGTCTGGGTGCACAAAGTTGACGCCTCTAGCACCACCACCGAAGGGGATGCGCCGGTACAGCCTACCCTTCCCGCTGACGTACTCAGCAGCCAAGATGCGCCCACCGTCGTAGCGCATCTTTCGGAGAAATGTGGGGCCGACCACATTCCCCAACCATCTTCCTCTCAGACGAAGAAGATGCACCGACAGAGCAGGGGCGCAGCTAATGCCCTGCGCAGTAACTCTGATGCACCACAGAAGGTCTCTATCTTTGACAGACTCACTCGCTGTCATGGCGAGATGAATTTGGACTCTGAATACTATGCACCCTAGCGGGCTGGTACGAAAAAGTCCAAGGCGGCACGGGCCATGCGCCTCAAACGTGCTATGCCAGCGGCAAACCAGAAGCATGCGCTCACGATCATGCGCGCTGCTGATGGTAAGCTGTATAAGGTCAACTCGGGTGCTTCTGCGCCAGAAACGAGCCAACCTTTAAAGTCCTTGTCTCACTTGGGCTCATCTGCTGCGTTCGCAACGAAGTCGAGTACGGCAAACCCTGTGGTCTTGAACTCCCGTGCCTCTATTGGTTGTGCGTCTGAGGTTCGTTCAAGTCACTTTAAATGTTTTGCCCCCACTACTGATCTGAGCGCATGTTTTGCATTGGATCAGGGGGCGCAGCATTCACTTGACCACCCCGACGCTTGGCCTTGCCATGCGCCTGATGGAGGTACGAAGGTGGCACTCTCCTCCAACGATCTGCGTAACGTGATCAATCACAAATGCCGATCAGGAAAGTCAACTGACAAGCACACTGTGCCCTTCACAGGGCACACCTGTGCTGTAGTCACCATCAACTGCTGTTGCAAGACAGCGGTCCCTCCAAGGCAGTCGGTGTTCCAGCGACTGCAATCATCAACACCTCTCCAACATCGCTTATATAATATACCTATATATGCGTACAAATACACACACATAATATTTATATTGTATAAAATCCTAGCAATCTAGAATTTCATCACAAAAGGGTATTTATCTTATTATAAAATAATTAACAATTTAATATCAATAACACATATTATATATGTACGTTTATATAACAAATGTGTCGCAACATATTTACTAGCCCATTAAATAAAATAAATAATAATAAAATATTTCGAATTTCTGGGAAGGGAAGCTACATTTTCTAATGGGAAAAATGCTAAAATCAACAATTAAAGCATTCATGCTTTTTGCTCTTGGGAAATTTATTCCATGGGAGCTAAGTCCCGTAGGGGCTGAGCGACTCGGACTCGGACTCGGACTCGAACTCGAACTCGGACTCATGGGCTCATGAGGCGTAATGTGGCATTTTGTTGGCGCACTTTGCACTTAGCATGTCAGCATCGTCGTTAGGCACATAGTGCACTTTAGTTGTGCTCGTTGCGCGAGCCACTTGTGCTGCCACGTTGCGCAAGCCCAGTTGCGCTGCCCAGGTGTGCGCCCAGGTTGCGCTCAGGTTGCGCGGATTGCTCGGGTTGCGCTGGGTTGCGCTGAGTTATGCCGATTGCTTGGGTTGCGCAGAGTGCAAGGAGCGCGGGGTGTGCGCAGTTGGCGCAACTTGCAGCAGAACGTGCGTTTGCACGTTCTGGGCGGTTGCTACATGTTCGAGGTAGTTTTTACCACGTCCCTAACTTTGTGGCAACCGAACAGTTGCTGCAGGGCCTATATAAGGCATCATCTCTCTCTCTCTCTCAAGATGACAGAAGAAAAAGAGAAGCCACCACAGAAAGTTTACGAAGTGTTTTTTAACACAAGTAAACAGAGATTTCAGACGTGTTCTTTAACACAGTTCTGATCTTCCAGTAGCCTTTGAGAGAGAGAGGATAGGCGCCGCACCTGCGTTGCTTTTGCACGGGAGTTCGTGTCCATCCGAGGAGTCAGAAGGGCAGGAGTGTTCCAAGTTCTCCGACGAACTTGCTGGTTCCTGAAAGCTGTTCGTGTAGGGCGAATAAAGCTTTGAGCAACGATGATTATTCACCCCAGCAGGAGTTCTTCCTTCTTTCGCCAGTCATCTTCTTCGTTGCTGCCAGTAATTCTGATTGTATCTTCTTTTTAGAAGTACTACGATCTGATTGCTGTTGATTACGAAATCTTTTTAGATTCTCGTAATTCAGAATCACCTTCCTTGAAGTGTTGATTTGAAACATTGTTTTTACAATTGTTTCATTTTCTCAGTTTTTCATAGAAAAATTGTGCCCCGGCACTAACAATCTCAAAGCTTTGTTGCTACGATGGAAAACGTTAATGTTTCACTCTTCAATTCTGACTTTTGTAAGTTAGAAAAGTTTGATGGAGAACATTACCAAGTCTGGAAGAGGAAGGTATATCTCACCCTTCAACTCAAAGACGTAGATCACGTGCTTCTGGAGGAAGAACCTACGATTCCAGATGTTGGGTCTGCTGCCGCAATCACCGCGGCTACTAAACTGCAAGCAAAATGGAGAAGGAAAAATAGTATTTGCATGCTGCTTATCCTGAATGCTATGGAAGATTTTCTTGCAGAATTCTATTCTAAAAAGAATATCGTTAGAGACATATGAGAGTCTCTAGAAAAACTCTACGAAGAAGACAAGAACCGCAGTAAAATATTTGTGGTTGAAAAATATCACAAGTGGTTCTTTGAGGACGAAAAGTCTATGCTGCCGCAGGTGAAGGAGTTCCTGAAACTGCGACAGAAGTTGGAAGACGAGGCAATGCCCCTCCCCGACAAGTTTGTTGTTGGAGGGATTGTCTCAAAGCTCTCCGCTGGGTGGAGCAAGTTCTATGCAAACATGCATAGGAAGAAGCTGGAGATCACCCTTGAAGATCTTCTGCAGGAAATTTATGTTGAAGACCAAATGCAGGCTCAACTGAAGGTGGACGCACTGTCCAAGCAATTGGCTAACGCCAATATGGTTCATACCAAGGAACCAAGGGAAAAGCAGGCGGCTTTCCACAGCAAGAAGAAGGACCCTGACAATCTAAAAGTCAAGGGAACTTCTATCAAGAAAAAGAAGCCAAAGTCTCAAATGCCTTGCTTCAAGTGTGGCAAGAAGGGCCACTTTAAGAATGAGTGCAAAGCAAAAACCAAGCAATCAGAGCAAGGAGAGCCTAGTAAGGTATCTATGATCACTGACATTGTTGCTATGATTGCGCAGGTTGATACGGTAAGGACTGACTCTGACTGGTGGGTAGACATTGGAGCCTCCTGCCATGTCTGCTCCAGTAAGGAGTGGTTCACCACCTATACACCTACTTCTGAAGTGGTTATGATGGCGAACCAGACACAAGCTGAAGTGCTCGGGATCGGGACGGTGGTGTTGAAGCTGACTTTGGGGAAGTCTCTGACGCTTCAAGGCGTGAAGCACGTACCTGCTATCGCCAAGAACCTGATCTCAGGAGGCCTACTCTGCAAAGCAGGCCTCAGGATGGACATCAATGCTGGCCAGATGGTGATGTCTATCAAGGGAACATATTTCGGGAAAGCTTTTTATACCGAAAGAATGTTTAAAATTCAGCTTGTAAATCAGTCCAATATAATTAGTGTGATTAATGAAATCACTCCTTCTGCTTATACTCTTGAGTTGTGGCATAATAGGCTAGGACATGTTCATTGTAAACGAATAAACAAAATGTCTAGTCTAGGACTTATCTCCAAGTGTGGGGGTAAGGTAGAGAAATGTGAAGTTTGTGCTCAAACAAAGATCAAAAGGAAACCCTTTCCTCGGGTTAATCGAAGTACAGATCTTCTGGAGTTGGTACACTCCGATATCTGTGACTTCAAATAGTTCTCTACAAAGGTCGGGATGAAGTATTTTATAACTTTCATCGATGACTTCTCAAAGTATGTGTTCGTCTACTTGCTTAAGGCTAAAGACGAAGCATTCGAGAAGTTCAAGCAGTTCAGAGCCGAAGCTGAGCGGCAGACTGGACAACAACTCAAAAGGATAAGAAGTGATCGAGGTAGGGAGTACAGGTCTCATGAATTCGCATCGTTCTGCAAAGAACATGGAATTGTCAATGAGACTACGGCTCCGTACTCTCCTCAATCAAACGGAATAGCAGAGAGGAAGAACAGAACGTTAACAGAAATGATTAACTCTATGTTGTTGACTGCTGGTCTTCCTAAGTGCTACTGGGGAGAAGCTGCATTGACGGCCACTTTTATTCTAAATAGAGTGCCTCATACAACTTCAGACGTTACTCCTCATGAACTCTGGTTCAAGGTCAGACCTAACTTGAATGTCATTCGATTGTCGGGGTGTCTGGCATATGTCAAGCTTCCAGATCTGAAGATTCAGAAGCTTGGGACAAGGACTACTAAGACGATCTTCTTGGGGTATGCCGAGAAGAGTGATGCTCGGAGATTTCTTGATATTGAGTCAAATCATATCATTGAATCTCGCGACGCAAAATATTTTGAAGACAAATTTGCAAGGCACAAGAATATTGTTCTTGCGGATGTTCCGGAGAACAATGAGGGTGCGCAGGTCTTCAATGAAGAAGATATTGTTGTTGAAACAACGGTTGAACCAGGTCTCGCTGAGCCGTCAACGTAGCGAGTGAGGAGCCTTGTTAGCAATTCGGCAAACGAAAAAAATTCGGAACGACAAAAGTATGAGTATAAATCGGCACAATATAAGTAAAATACGGTCAAAAATTCGATCAAAAATTCGTCTAACGGAAAATATTCGAATCAGATTTAATTCGTGTTTAGTACGTTTCATATGAACCAATTTGGCACTAAAAATTTGGCATATATATAGGGTCCACCCACCTCTACTCCTTCATAAACAATGGTTCAGTGTGAGAATAAGAAGCGGTTGGATGATGAAAAACCGAAAGGTTTTTCTTTGATTGTTGCAAGCAACATGTGCAAAGACTCTTGGGTTTCTTTTTTGGTTACTGTGACACTTTTTCTTCTTTCCTTTTGATAATTTTTAAGAATTGTGCCCGTCTTAATTTCTAATAGCAGTAAGAGTCAAGAAAGTTCAAACTGTTGGGTTTCTTGGTCACATTTTTTTGGCCAATTTTTTTTAAATTCGTACGATACGCGTTTAAAATGCCACAGTCTTAAAATTTGCGTACAAATCCAAAAGTTTTAAAAGTACGTAAGTATTATACGTTTATTTAAGATAAGGAAAAATTTGCGTATAATACGCGTTTTATTCTGGTGATTGCTAACAGGGGTGAGGAGGCCGAAGGACTTCGAAAGTGACTTTGTCACCTATCATGTGGAAGCAGATCCGCTTTCCTATGATGAGGCGATGAAGACCAGAGACGTGGTTTTCTGGAAGGAGGCGATTGACAATAAATTTGATTCTATCACCTCAAATAACACTTGGGTGTTGGTTGATCTTCCTGAAGGAGCAAAACCCATCGGATGCAAATGGATCTTCAAGAAGAAGATGAAAGCAGATGGAACTATTGACAAGTTCAAGGCTAGGTTGGTAGCCAAGGGGTTTTCTCAGAAGCAGGGGATTGACTATTTTGACACGTATGCTCCAGTAGCCCGGATGACCACCATCAGAATGTTGATTGCTCTCACAGCAATACATAAGATGGTGATACATCAGATGGATGTGAATACAGCTTTCCTAAATGGCGAGCTGACCGAAGAGATTTACATACAACAGCCAGAGGAATTTGTCATCAGGGGTCTTGAAGACAGTCTGCAAGTTGGTGAAATCCTTATACGGTCTTAAACAAGCTCCCAAGATGTGGCATGAGAAATTTGACAAAGTTATAAGGTCAAATGGCTACATGGTCAGCGATACGGACAAGTGTGTTTACACGAAGTTTGCTGATGGAAGAGGTGTGATCATTTGTCTTTACGTGGACGACATGCTTATCCTAGGTACGGATATTAGCTGTGTCACAGAGACAAAGAAATTCATCTCAAGCAAGTTCAGTATGAAGGACTTGAAGGAAGCTGATGTGATCTTAGGGATCAAAATCATCCGGACAGATACTGGACTAGCGCTGTCACAGTCTCATTATATTGAGAAAATGATCACTCGTTATGGGTATCGGGATCTTCCAGGGATCGATACGCCGTACAGGTATGATCTGAAGCTGAAGCCTAATTCAGAGGAAAGCGTCAGGCAGCTGGAGTATGCAAGCGTAATCGAAAGTTTGATGTATGCTACTAATGCCACAAGGCCTGATATAACTTTTGCCGAGGGAATGCTGAGTCGTTTTATGAGCAACCCAGGTGCTGAACACTGGAAAGCTGTGAAACGGGTTATGAGATATCTCAAGAAGACTCAGACATATGCACTGTACTACAGCGGAGATCCGTCGGTAGTGGAAGGCTTCAGTGATGCCAGCTGGTGCTCAGAGGTGGAGAGCGAGAGGTCCACAGGTGGATTCATTTTCACAATGGGTGGAGCTGCTATATCGTGGAAGTCGAAGAAGCAGACTATGCTCTCGCGGTCATCCATGGAATTTGAGTTCTTTGCACTTGATACCGCAGCCGAGGAAGCAGAATGGCTTCGGGAGCTCATGTATGATCTTCCAATTATTGGGGCACAAATACCGGCGATACCGATATACTGCGACAACCAGGCGACTGCGGCGGTGGCACTAAATGACCTCTTCAACGGAAAGAAGAGGACTGTGCGGTTGAAGCACAGGACAGTACATGATCTTATCAAGAGAGGTGTTATTGCAGTTATTGATGTTCGGAGTCAGGAGAACCTGGCGGATCCGTTCACCAAGGACCTCAAGCGCCAGCTGGTCGATGACACAGCTTGTAAAATGGGCTTGAAGGCATTCTGATATTGTATTATTGTATTCCTACCATAAAGTTTTATGCTATTAGTTCAAAGATTTATCTACTAGGCATCTGGCTTTTGGTTCAAGGGAGGACCACTAATCGGAAGAATATCAGGAACGGTGGGTACATGTTCTATTGGGCATGGAGAGGTTACGGACCTATAACCACTGTTGTCTACTGTTGTTTTCTGCGAAAAATGGTTCCTGTGGAAAGGTTGGCTTAATTGCCTTAATGAGTTCTCAGGCAGAATGAATGCCTGGTGTGCTTTACAGGAGGCACGGTAGAGCAGCACTACATGGAGTAAAACTCCATGCTACAGTGGGGTGACTCCACAATGAGCTTCCTATATGTGGGGTGCTGCCCAGTAATAGAATAAAGCCTCGGCTTTGCAGGCCAAGTCACAGCGGCGTAGCACCGCAAATAGGCAGTTAGCCTAATGCTGTATGTTAAAAATAAAGAGTGGTGTAGTCAGCACTACAAAGAGAAGGAGTTTCTCATGTTACAGTGGCACGACACCACGATGAGGTACCCGATTAGGGATAAAGCCTCGGCCTTGCAAGCCATGTCATTGCGGCGTAACACCGCAAGGGAGCCTAAGGCTTTATGCTGGGTAGTTTGGCACTACAAAGAGGCGGTTGCCTCATGCTACAGTAGTATGACACTACGATGAGGTTCCCGGTACGGGGTAAGGCCTCGGCTTTAAGCCATGTCATGGCGGCGTAGCACCGTAAGGGAAGCGCAAAGCGCTTCATGCCATGTCTCTTTATAATGAACTCACCTATAATGTATGGACAAAGAGATATCAGGCCATCTCTTGAGGGTAAACTTGTAGACGCCTAAAATTATACACTGAAACCAGGCTGGCACAGGGCCTTTAATGTGTAGCCAGAAGCACATGTAACTACATTATGTGAATGAAAAGAAATTCAGCTATGATGCAGAATTCAAGGCTTAGTCCATTCTTGTATTATAGTATGATTTTTGATCCATGCGGGAAGATTCAAGTCGTCAGCGACATCTCTCCTAATGCATGATGGACAGTTACTGTGGGGAACACTTATACCCATATATATAGAGATATGTGGGGGATTGTTGGAGTTTTGGTTTTTCCTTTAGAAAGCTTTAGTCCCACATCGGAAAAAACAAAGAGATTGTATCTCTATATATTAGCTTTGCTATTATTGGAGATGCACATGTGGTGTGGAGGTGCACATGTGTTTGCCATGTGGGGTTATTTTTCTAATGGGAAAAAGGCTAAAATCAACAATTAAAGCATTCATGCTTTTTGCTCTTGGGAAATTTATTTCCATGGGAGCTAAGCCGCGTAGGGGCTTAGCGACTCGGACTCGGACTCGAACTCGGACTCGGGCTCATGGGCTCATGAGGCGTAATGTGGCATTTTGTTGGCGCACTTTGCACTTAGCACGTCAGCATCGTCGTTAGGCGCATAGTGCGCTTTAGTTGCGCTCGTTGCGCGAGCCACTTGCGCTGCCACGTTGCGCAAGCCCAGTTGCGCTGCCCAGTTGCGCATGCCCAGTTGCGCAAGCCCAGTTGCGCTGCCCAGGTGCGCGCCCAGGTTGCGCTCAGGTTGCGCTGGGTTGCGCAGAGTTGCACGAATTATTCGGGTTGCGCTGGGTTGCGCTGAGTTGCGCGAATTGCTCGGGTTGCGCTGGGTTGCGCTGAGTTACGCGGGTTACTCGGTTCGCGCGGGCGCGCTGGTTGCGCTGTGTGAGCAGTGCGTGCAGTGCGCGCAGTGTGCGCAGTTCAGTGCGCGCTCTGTCGCGCAGAGTGCAAGGAGCGCGGGGTGTGCGCAGTTGGCGCAACTTGCAGCAGAACGTGCGTTTGTACGTTCTGGGCGGTTGCTAGATGTTCGGGATAGTTTTTACCACGTCCCTAACTTTGTGGCAACCGAACAGTTGCTGCAGGGCCTATATAAGGCATCCTCTCTCTCTCTCTCTCTCTCAAGATGACAGAAGAAAAAGAGAAGCCACCACAGAAAGTTTACGAAGTGTTTTTTAACACAAGTAAACAGAGATTTCAGACGTATTCTTTAACACAGTTCTGTTCTTCCAGTAGCCTTCGAGAGAGAGAGGAAAGGCGCCGCACCAGCGTTGCTTTTGTACGGGAGTTCGTGTCCATCTGAGGAGTCAGAAGAGCAGGAGTGTTCCAAGTTCTCCGACGAACTTGCTGGTTCCTGGAAGCTGTTCGTGTAGGTCGAATAAAGCTTTGAGCAACGGTGATTATTCACCCCAGTAGGAGTTCTTCATTCTTTCGACAGTCACCTTCTTCGTTGCTGCCAGTAATTCTGATTGTATCTTCTTTTTAGAAGTACTACGATCTGATTGCTGTTGATTACAAAATCTTTTTAGATTCTCGTAATTCAGAATCACCTTCCTTGAAGTGTTGATTTGAAACATTGTTTTTACAATTGTTTCATTTTCTCAGTTTTCTATCGAAAAATTGTGCCCCGGCACTAACACTTTCCTTTCCATATGGATGGAAAATAAATCTTTTTGGTTCTCTTTGTTTCCACTTTTCTATCCTCCTACCAAACAAAGTCTAAGAAAAGATTGTGAGATGCACACATGTTTTGACCATAACACTACGTTTGGGAAGGAGGGGAAATAGAGGGAGGGGAAAATTTGAGGGGAAAGTGGAAGAAAAATTAGAAACTAAGTTGTTTGGAAATGGAGGAAAGAAATAGGAGGAGGGGAATCTGGAGGAAAAATTTTGGTAGGTCCCACCAAAAAAATTTTCTCCCAAAACCGGAAGAAAAATGTACGTGCTTGAGGGAATTGGGTAATATTTATCCAATTACCCCTCAATCAATTCTCTTTCTTTTTCTAAGTTGTCCGCTCATATTTTTTTTTCTTATTTTTTTTTCCGGGTAGTATATATATTTCTCTCCTATCAGCTTACATATCACAAAAATATTATCGGTTGTGATTGCTACATATCAGGTAATCAAACTATCTTATCCCTTTTATTTTGTTCTATTTTTAAATTTTGTTGATTTTAAATTTTGTTCAAATATTTAACATACGTCAGTTTCTGTACATGAAGTTTCTGTGTAGTTTGTTTAAACAAATATTTAACAAACTATCTTATCACAAGGTTAAACAAATATGTCTCTATAAAATATAGGAGTTTCTGTGTAGTTTGTTATAGATATACATGAAGTTTAAATTTACGTATGTTAATTCATGTATCATGTATGAGTCTATTAATTTGATTATTTTAAAGATTATATTTCATCATTTAAATCTTAAATCGAATATACGACTTTATATTTTGATTTATTTACAGTTTAAATTCATATAAACTATTGTACTATCTCTAACAATAAAAAAATATAAACCAAAAAAGTCAAATTTTAAATCTTAAGCAAATATTGATTTTATCTACAACTTACGTATCAGACATCTCAAAAATAAATAAATAAATATCGTAGGAGTTTAATTGCTATAAAGTTTATTATTTTAAAGATAATATTTTATTATTTAAATCTTAATTCAAATATAAGATTTTGTATTTTGATTTATTTATTAGTTAAATTTCTTACATTACTGTATTATCTCTAATAATAAAAATATAAATATAAACATATATAGTTAATCTTAAAAAATCTAGTTAATGTACAACTCACGTATATAGTTAATCTTACAAAATCTACAACTCACATGTATAGTTAATCTACAACTCACGTACATATAGTTTATCTTAAAAAAAATCTACAACTCACGTATATAGTTAATCTTAAAAAAATCATAAACGTCAGTTGTAGACACCTCATAAATATATATTTATGATTTTTGAGATATCTCTAGCAAAAGAAAATCATAAATATAAGATTTTTTTTTTGTTTATGAGGTGTCTTATAGATTTATTTATTAGTTAACCTCATATATATTACTGGATTAGTTAATCTACAACTTACGTTATGAGACACCTCATAAATAAAACTTACCGATGAGTTTAACTCCTATCAATTGATTATTTTAAAAATCATGAAAAAAAATTAAGGACAAATCAGTAATTTTATCTATCTCCCACAAACAAACAAAAGTTAATTTTTCACTGTTCATCTCCCCATTTTTGGTCATCCAAACAAAAAGAGGTAAAGTTAACTTTCCTCTCCCTCAATTTTTCTTCCTCTCAAATTTTCCTTTCCCTCCACTCCTACGTTCCCAAACATAGTGTAAAAGAAATTTCATTTAATGTCTTATTACTTTCTTCTTTTGTCAGGATTTTCAGGAACTGTTTATTTAATCCATCTTTAATTGCAAACTGCATTTATTTTTTCTTAGGGACGTTTGATTGTTTAAAATTGAAACTGGAAATCGAACTGTAAGTAGATTTCTCAACATCATAAAATTCTTCTTTTATATAACATTTTCTTCGTCCAAAGTATTTAAAAGGTGTCGATTTTTGTTAGTCCCGAGGCGTGGATATAGATGAAAAACATGAGTTCAGCAAGCCTACACAGTAGGTGCCACAAATAAGGAGTTTAGCAAGCCTACACAGTAGGTGCCACAAATGAGATAGATCTCAAGAACAACGTTAGGCCTCCCTACTCAGTAGGTGCCTTAAAACCTGAAAAACGAGTTACAGAGAAACAGAAGAAGAAGAGGATTAAATCTGCTGGGGTGTAAAAATACCGTTGCTCAAAGCAAGATTCGCCTCTATACGATCCGCTTCCAGGAACCAGCAAGTTCAAGAGAACTTCTGGAACGCTCGTCAGTCAATATTTGTGACTTGAACGAACTTCCTGAACTTTACAGACTCCCTTAACTCTCTTCTTTGGTGCATATTGGAAAGGAGGCAAGGGGGCTCTATTTATAGAGTGGAGTGAGACCTCACCATCTCTCATATCCGATGTGGGACTAAAATACCAATACTCTAAAATAGAGTTTGATGTTTTATATCATCTCACAATCAACATAGTCGAGTGCTAGCCCACGCCTTCCCCCCGAACACTTTCGTGCATGCACGAGACAACCTGGAGTCCGTGTCGAGTCCGAGCCTGCACAACAAAAATCAAATTACGTCCTTGTTGGAATTAATCATCTTCCTCTTAGTAAAATCACCCACATGGTTCCCTCCTTAGGGTCACCATCCCATGTGCATATCCCAACAACACATACTCATATATATGCTGAGATAACTCATGGTGTTTTTTCAATGTGGGACTAAACTTTACAAAGCATGTTGAGAGCAAGCTCTCTTCATGTCAAGGAGCAAGAGCGCCAACAATTTTTTATTAAGGGTGTTGTTATTGATACTCATAAGTTGTCATTACGCATTCCTTTTTTTAATTTTCTATTATTCTAATTTTAAATATAGTCATGCATTAAATATGACATTAATTTGTACATGCATGGAGAAAATAGTGCATGATAACATTTTAGGAGCGCTAATAGTGTTAATACATGGATAAATTTGAAATTTAAATGTTCGAAAATCAAAAAGAGGTGCATGATGATATTTTAGGAATACCAATAACGACACTCTAATTCACCCAACTCGATAGTACCCATTTTGGGAACGTTCAGTGTCAAAGTCACTGAATGGGTAAGTCGCCAATCCCTAAAACGGACTATATAATGTCCCAGGTGGCGAAGAGCCGACATCGAGGTGCGACATATCAGACATATTGGGTTATACGGGATTTACCCATTTTAAACAGAACCAAGTTAAGATGATATGGATGACCCATTCTTTGTCTTCCACCTAAGCTGCGCAGAAAAGACCCAGTTCCATAAATTATGGTCAGCAAATAATATGCCGCGAAATGGATTCTTTTTATGTTCAAATTCTTTTCGTTTATTAATGTTTGAATTTTAAAATGACACATCTATAAACCACTAATAATATGTTACCAACTGATTTATATATTAAAAAAATGATAAACTAATGGCCAATTAATTATAGTCCAAGGTTGAGGTGAGAGACATCAGCTCTACTATCCGTATTATCTATTAAATTGAATTAGAACCGTCTAGATGAAAAAAAAAAAAAAACTGCAATTGCTAGTTACAGTATTTTACTGTACTAACTTCCCGAATTGGAAAAATTCGGTTGTTGAATAACACAATTAAACGTACTAATATGCATGTGCATGCATTACACGTGCAATAAAAAATATTAAAAATATTTGAATTTAAATTTATTTTTAAAAATATCGTTTTTAATTTAAACAATCACAAAAATACCTCCACATTAACCACTTAAGTAAAAGTATTTAGTTATAAATAAATTATATTAAATAGTTAAATTTTTAGTTAAATTTTTTAAAAATAATTAATGAAATATTTAACTACTTATTTAGTTATTTATTTTTTAATTTAATTAATGAATATTGATATATATACGGTTTGGACGGCTTACTTTTGAATTATTTTCAAACCGTATTATATATATATTTTCTAAGATGTCCTTTTCGGACAGACGAATAATACCAAGGAGAAAAATGTAATCGTGTCCATCTCCACGGGACCCTCCGGTGTATCCAACAGCTGCATTACATGTCTGTTGGACCCACTGTTCTTCTAACTTTTATCAAATAAATAGAAGGAATGGTACGTCCCTGTAACTCGATCCACTCATCTCTCTCCTTGGTAATTACATAGCCACTCCGTAGAAGATTATCCAAGGTCGATATAAAAATAAGGGAAAATTTATGAAATGCCTAAAAAATGCAAAAGTTTTATCAAAAATCCACCACAAAATAATATTTCATCGCGTGTCCAGAATTAGCAAAATATATATAAAAGAGTTCGGAATGACATTTTTGTCCTTCTAATTTATTGAAAATACCCACGAAACCTACTATTAAAAAAAAACGTTTCGATACTTCCTCTTCTTCCATACGCTGCTCACTTTTAAATTTAGGTTTTCTCCTCCAAAATCTTCAAATCTTACTTCAAAAACTCGTCGAAAAATTTCGGAAAGACAGACAAATGGTAAAACTGTTAAAACGGAGGTCCAAACATCATTTTTTTGCGATTCTAAAATTTCGGAAGGCCGACAAACTGTGAAGCAGTTTATCTCAGGCTCCTCGAAAATACGCTCCTTTTGCGACAAACAGCGGTCTCGTTTTGACATTCCAGTCAAAAGTTGTAGCCCTCCAAAGTTTCAACTGGTCATTCCCCATGTTAAATTGACGGAGAATTGTCATTCTTCGTGATTAAAATAACGGAGAATGGCCATTCTTCGTCATTTTAACACGGAGAATGACCATTCTTCGTGTTAAATTTGACAGAGAATTGCTATTCTCCGTGCTAAAATGACGGAGAATGCCCACTTCCCGTGTTAAAATACAGGAGAATGGTCATTCTCCGTGATTTTAATACGGAGAATGACCATTCTCCGTTGTTAAAATCATGGAGAATGATAATTTTCCGTCATTTTAACACGGAGAATGATCACTCTCCGTGTTAAAATCACGAAGAATTGTCATTCTCCGTGTTAAAATGACGGAGAATTGCTACTTCCCGTGTTAAAATGCAGGAGAATGGTCATTCTCCGTGTTAAAATTACGGAGAATGACCATTTTTCGTTGTTAAAATCACGGAGAACGACCATTCCTCGTGTTAAAATACAGAAGAACGGTCATTCTCCATGTTAAAATCACGAAAAATGACATTCTCCGTGTTAAAATAACGGAGAACAATTGACAGAAACCTTTTTTTTAGAAAAAAATTGTCAGTAATAATGATTCAAGAGTTTTTCATTCTTTTTCAAAACGATACTAACTCTTATGGAGAAGAAGAAGAAGAAGATCTTCTCTCCACAATTGACCAAATCGCCAAAATTTTTAAATCTCTTCACGAAGATGATGATGATGAGCGATAATCGGAATTCGACTAAAGAAAGCAGAGTGAACTACGAACGATCTTTGCGATCTCTGCTGAAGATTAGAACAATGGAATTCAGATCTCTCGTGAAGAAGAAGACGAAAATCGCAATCCAAATATGAGTTTGTGAATTCAAATACATATATATGACTAAATTTGTGCGAATGGGTAGTTATGATATTATCAAAAATGATAATTTTGTAAGTACAAAACATTTAAAGAGAATCTTTGCATACTTAACGTAAAAATATATAATTCTGGACATTTCATAAAACTTATCCTGCGTATGAATTTTTCATAAAAACCAACTCTGAAATTGGGTATCTCAACAATTTTCAGTAAAAATAAAATAAAAAATTACGAAAATAGCAGGTCATCCCGCCGTAATCCAAACAGTTCCTGCCCTTTCTGGTTCGTCTGACAGTTTTTTTTCAAATAAAAAAGAATAGCTTTTAAAATTTAATTAATTATATAGCACTTAGAGAATATAAAATTCTTTAAAGAAACCAAAAAATAAGATTTTTTATAAGGACACATCAAAAGTTGATCAGGCTAGCCAGGATTGGGGCTAGCCCATGTTTGAGAAGAAATTATTGTGGCTATCCAATTTTTCTACTCATGGGGCTGTCCCAACCCCCACACCCCCCTCCCAAACACCAAATTTCACTCTCTCTTCCAAAACCCTTTCTTCTTCTTCTTCTTCTTCTTCTTCTCTACCATTTTTCACTCTCCAAACTATACATCTTCTTCTCCACTATTTTTCCACTCTAAACCCTAGTTTTCTTCTCCATCATTTCCATCAAAACCCTAGTTTTTATCTCTAAAATTTTCATTCTCATCATTTTGATTCCTCACAAATAATGCAAGAAAATAAACCATAACATGTTTATTTTATTCTTTCTCACAAAAAATGTATGAAAATAAATCCTAAAAATGTATATTGCACTATATTATCAAGATGGAAATAAATCCTAATATATGTTTTTCATTCGGCCATTTCGATTTTAGGACTGTCAGGAATTGTGGCAGTCCTAAAATGTCCTTGCTGTACAGCAAGTCCCTTTTAGGACTGCCACAATTTCTGACAGTTCTCAATACTTCTAGGACTGCCAGAAATTATGACAGTCCTGTTGTATAAGGTCCTTTCAGGACTGCCACAATTTCTGGCGGTCCTTAATACTTTTACGATTGCCAGAAATTGTAACAGTCATGTTTTACAGCAAGCCACTTTCAGGACTACCACAATTCCTGACAGTCGTCAATACTTGTAGGACTGCCAGAAATTGTGGCAGTCCTAATATTTACTTGCTTAACAGATTAATTTTTTTTAGAATTAGGGTCCATCCATAATTTCTTCTATTAATGAAGAAAAATGAATTAATAGATTAATAGATTAGATAACCCAATTTCTTCTACAACTAGAATTTCATACATAAACTAGAGTTTAGAGAAAAAATATAAAAAATTAGAATAGAGGAAAAATAAAAATAAAAAATAAACTAGGGTTTGAAGAAAGAGAGATTCTTCTTATTTTCTTTCTTCTTGTTCTTGTTCTTCTCCTTCTTTCTTCTTTCTTCTTGGAAAGAAGAGAATAAAGAAAAAAAAAAAAAAAAAATCTTTTATACCTATAAATTGTATAGTCCTGAGTAAATTTTTTCAGTGACAAACTTGTAAATAAATAAAAGTTAAAAATTGGACAGTCCTGATCAACTTTTGATGTGTCTTTATAAAAAATCAAAAATAAAGTCAGAATTTTTTTTTTATACAAAAATTAATTTACAGGTCATCCGGAAATTGGGCTCAGCCCATAAGCACCTGGAGACCGCCGTTCTTCCTGCCGTTACAGACCGGGCACGCGTCCACCTCCGGCTCGCACTCCTTGCACAGACACAGGTGCCGACACGGCAATAGTAGCACGGACACGTCCCTCTCCAGGCACACCCGACACGCAGCGCTCCCAGTCCTCCTCGGCCGGCGGTCGCAGCAGGACTCGGCATCGCCGGAGACGTTGCGGAGGACCCGGTCGAGAGCGGCCCTGAGGCCGCGCGCGGCCGCCTCGGCGGTGCTGGCGTAGTTGAACCAGATCTGGCGCTGCGCCGCCGCCTCCTTCATCCTCGACTCCAGCTCGGCGTTCTTCCTCGCGGCGGCCGCCAGCTCCGCTTCCTTGCCGCCGATCCGCCGGGCCATCGCGGAGAGCAGGTCCCTGCAATGGCTCTTGCCGGTCTCCGCCACTCGCGCTCGGACCTTGTCCACGTGGACGCGGATCAGCGCGTCGATGATCTGATCCTCCGAGTGATGGGACGTGGTCGGAATGATTAATGTGGAATTGTGGTGGTGGTCGTCACGCATCCGCTTCGTAGGTTGTGATATATTGGCATTGAACAGATGAGCAGCCGCCGCCGATTGGTCGAGAGCTATTTCGCGAGCATCTTCCACAACTCTGCAACCAAATCACTCAGTCATTCATTCATTCCAAGCACAGTTAGAGAGCGAGAGAGAGGAAACGTAAGGACTATAGAGTAGGGGCGAACCTTCCGAGAGGGCATTGAGCTTGAACGGCCATTGGCAAGCTCAGAGAGAGAGAGAGAGGCGAGTGTCTTTTATAGAGAGAGAGAGAGAGGCGAGTGTCTTTTAGAGAGAGAGAGAGAGAGAGAGAGAGAGGAGTAAATAAGTAGAAGAGAATAGAGAGAGAGAGAAGAGGATGTGTGTTTGTGTCCGTGTCCGTTCGTGCGAGCGCGGCAAAGGGACAGTGAAGCGCAACAGGACAAACAACTATTGCGTTGCCGAGCGCGCACGAGAAACGAGTGGGGGGTGTACTCGGTAGATCAGGTCAGGTCAGGTCAGGTCATCCCCTTTACTCTCTCTCTCTCCCTCTTTTTCCAGCCAGCCAGCTACCACTGAAGAAATATTTACTGCTGCTCACTTCCAACGCCAGCCCAAAATCAAGTACTGCTGCTTTTTTTTTTCCTATTCTAGTTACTTATTATCTTACTTTTCCAACATTTCTAACCTCCTTTTTTTTCTTTGTTTTTCCTTTTTTAAATGCTTACTTAATTTTGTTCGTTCCAAAATTTACTATCAAACAAAGTCAGGTCTGCCCGACTCTGCCATCTGTACACGAGAGAATCGTGAACCTCATTAATTAATTGGATTTTTTTTTACTTCCGCCTCATTTATTAATATAAATTTGTATTTACATTTAAATTTTTATGTTTATTAAGTTTTTTTTGTCACAATTTTTTTTTTATGACAAAACGAATATTTTTCGTGACGAAAAATAAAAGAGAATTTTTGTTTTACCCCCCACTTTTTATGTCAATATTAAGGGTGCACCCCACTGTTATGCATTAATAAACGACGGCCCCCACTTCTAACAGTTTCCGTCCGTGTCTAACAGAAACCCCCCTTCGTCGAATTTTTAGGACGTAAATACCCTCCGTTCTATGTGTTACGTGTTGTGTTCTTTCTAATACCTAAACTACCCTTCACTTATTAAATACCAACCGCTCTCCCTCGTAAAAGAAGTTGACGGACGTGCTTTTGACCTAACCCCCAAATTCTCTCCTCCATTAGGGTTCGTCCAAGCTTGAGCGACCTCCCATGGCGACCTCTGCAACACAGGTACAATGAAATTGCTCCTGTACTTTTTTCCCTAAACTTTTTGTTTTGCCCCTCAATTCTGAGTACTTTGGTCCTTCTTGTAGGAGAAGTGTCAAATTTGCTCCAAGAACAACCACCTTGCCGATGAATGTTCGTTCTTGAGCTCGCCTTGCAAGATCAGAACTGCAAGGGGATTAGGCACCTGTTGAAGTCAAATACTAAGGCAAATCCTGGGAGAAAGTTTTTGAAATGCCCTGTCTGCTCGGATTTTGAATGGTTGGATGCCGCTTTGTTGGAGTCAAGCTCTGGAAGTTCTTCTTCGACAATTCAAATGGAAGGATGTTTCACATGTGGTAAATTAGGGCATTGGAAGAAACAATGTCCTTGGGAAGAAAATACTTGCCCAAATCAACATTGTGGAGGGAAGAGAGCTGTCTTTATGTCAAAGAGGAGTCACAGCAAGGGAAGAAGATTCTTGCAATGCATGAGATGCAACAATGCATTCCAATGGTTGAATGAGGGTGTTGTTAAAGAGGAGAACAAATGTGAAATTCCTGTTCAAATTGTAGTAAACACAACTTTAGATAAGTTGTGCCAAAAATTTGGAAAGGAATTGGGCATGTAAAGTTGAAAGAGATGCAATCATGTAGTTGAGTGGAAATTTCCTATCTATGTAATGAATTGAAGTCGATTGCTTATGTTACTTTGTCAACAACTGCATGTCTCTCTTTTATGAATGTTGAACATATTCATAGATGCTTTGATCCATTTAAGTTTCACTACAAGCATTATCTGTAGTTCATGCAGACAAGTACCAAATGTTTAGAACTTTCAAACAAAGTTTACTTTGCTGCTTCAAACATTGGCCCTCAAAATGAATGTTTGCTGAAGAAAGAAAGATCACTTTGCTTATTCAAATGCTGCTTCAAACATTGTACATTCATTACATTCAAACATTGGCCTTCAAAGAAGTGTGCTGGACAAACATTGGCCTTCAAAATGCAGACAATATTATGCAGCATTTGTTGTTGCTGCTTGAATCCTTAACAAACATTGGCCTTCAAAATACAAACATTGGCCTTCAAATAAGTGTGCTGAACAAACATTAAAGAATCCTTCAAAAAAATGCAGCAATTGGCCTTCAAACATTAAAGAATCCTGAAGAAACATTGTACATTCATTACATTCAGATATTGGCCTTCAAAAAAATGCAGCAATTGGCCTTCAAACATTAAACAATCCTGAAGAAACATTGTACATTCATTATATTCAGATATTGGCCTTCAAAAAAATGCAGCAATTGGCCTTCAAACATTAAACAATTCTGAAGAAACATTGTACATTCATTACATTCAGATATTGGCCTTCAAAAAAATGCAGCAATTGGCCTTCAAACATTAAACAATCCTGAACATCATAATGAACACAAATTGTCATCCATCATAGTGAACACAAATTGTCCTCCATATCAAGTGCTGCTTCAAATAATGATACGTCTCTGAGTTTAAGGATTACACAAAAGTAATGTACTTGGCCTCAAGCATGTACTTGGCCTCAAAAAACTGAACCTAACAGAGTTTAAGGATTACACAAAAGTAAAGCAAGCATACAGTTAGTGCTGCTTCAAAATAATGAACATTCATAACACTTTCAACATTAAACAAGTACAATCCTATTGCTGTTGTTGTTGTTGGAGGATTGAAGGATTGTTGCTGTTGCTGCTGCTTGTTCCCATATTTAATCTGACACTATTGTTCCATTGAGGTCTAAACACAGAATTCATTGGCCTCCTCGGTGGTAGAATAGCTGCAATATTAGCCCTGCCATGCACTCCCAGGTTTTGATGAATCCAGTCACTCCCAGATTTTAAGGGAATGGTAGATGAGTGAGGAGGTGGAGGTCTTGGATGCACCAAATTGGAAGAATTGGTAGATGAGTGAGGAGGTGGAGGACCTGGTTGTTGTTGTGGTGATGAAGGTATTTGTGGTCCTCCTGTGCCCATGGAGCTAGCATCCTTCTTCTTTCCCCTTGAAGTCATTGGTCTCTTGTAAGCAGTGTTAGTCTGTCGTGGTACATTTTGTTTTGGTTCTTTGGGGGGTCTTGTTGGCCTTGGTGCCCTTGGTGTTTTCTGGTTTCCTCCAACTGGTCCTCCTTGACAACTTCTAGCATTATGATCAGATGGCAACTTGCATCTCCCACAAATTCTTTGCTTCTTGGCATGCCTTGGTAACTCATCAGCCTCCCTCCTCCTAACACTCTTTGGTCTTCCAGGTTGCCTTCTTGTAGCAGGTGGACCAACTTCATATGGTGGCTGTAACCAAGTGCAATATGTATAACACATATAGGATGAAGAACATTTCCAGCATAAGAAAGTGCAATATGTGGAACACAAATAGGATAAATAATCTTACTGGATCCCATAAGCTTTGCTGAGGCAATGGAAAGATCTTTCCAGCATAAGCCTCCTTGTAGGTATTAGCATGATAGTAGTGGCTTGTGAACCTATACCAAGATAAGTAATTTATGATGTGAGTGTAGGTAATAAACTGCTATGTATCTATATTGCTATGCATATATAAACTGCTATGTAGGTAATAGTGGGCCTAATAGGTAATAAACTGCTATGTATCTATATTGCTATGCATATATAAACTGCTATGTAGGTAATAGTGGGCCTAATAGGTAATAAACTGCTATGTATCTATATTGCTATGCATATATGAACCAATAACTGCTTTGTATCTATACTTACAGTGTCCATGTGGGCCTAATAGGTAAAAGTGCTGCTACAGCATGAACACATGGTATCCTTGTTAAGTCCCATACATGACAGTCACAAGTCTTGGCTCTAATATCAACTGTCCATCTGTTTTCAATGGAGAACACACTTGTGACACAAAATAATCCCTCATCAGCACCATTGACCTGAAACTGGTTGACTTGCTTTGTCCTATGCTCAATGATCTTCTTTGCTTTTGGAGTTAAGTCAGTCTCACCCCAGCCTTTAGAAACCATCTTCCTATCATAGATCAATTGTATGACCATCATATGATACATCTCTACAATCATAGTGATGGGCCTCCCTCTGATGTCCCTTATCCAACTGTTGAAGCTCTCAGAGAAGTTATTGGTAATGTGCTCACACTTGGTTGTCTTATCAAAGAATGCTCTACACCATCTTGTCATGTCCTCTTCCATAAGATACTGAAGACCCTCTGGACATTGTTCAGAAAGTGCTTTGATCCATTTAGCTGTGTCAGCCTCTCTGTATGCCCTAGCTGCACCCCAGGTAAGGTGCTTCAACTGTAGGCTACTACTAATTCGAGCCTTAAAATTCTTATAGAAATGTCTGAAACAAAATCTGTGGGGGTGCCCATAAAATTCAATGTCAACAGCACGTTCTAAGCCTTTCTGCCTGTCAGATATAAATGTTATCTTACCTGGATGTTGCAACAACTTATCTTTAATAATTGAAAGAAAGTGGCCCCATGTTGCTTCACATTCAGATGTGCAAAGATAGATGGCAAGAGGGAACAGTCCATTGTTACCATCTAAGGCAGTTGCTGACAAACAAACCCCCCCCCCCATGCTTTCCTTTCAAGTGACAGCCATCTAACCCCACTAATGGTCTACAACCTTTAATGAACCCTGTAAAACTTGCATTGTAACCTATGCATAAATAGCCAAATTCAGTGGTCCCTGCTATATTCCCACAAAAAGCTACACTCCCAGGATTGGATCTCATAACCTGCTGTGCAACCTGAGGACATTTACTATAACTTTCATCATAACCCCCAAAAATTTTCTCTTTCACTCTCATTAATGCCATATGTGCATTCCAATAGGAAACCTTTACTGTAAACTTGGCCCACATCTGCCTTTGAATATCCTTTGCCTTCCATGAGATATGGTGTGCTTTAATATCATCTTCCAACACATCAGATATGAACTTACTGTTGGCCAATTTGTTTGAGAGCTTTGAAGTGTGCTTGCAAGTGTGGGCTCCATTAAGCTGCCTAAGTGTACATGTAGTCCTGCCAGGTGAAATTCTGACCCTACACATCCATGGGCATGTCTCTTCTTCACACACACCCCATATCTTATTTGATTCATTCTTAACAAATTTCATTTCAAACTTGTTCTTTATAGCAAATGTCCTTAAATATCTTCTGCACTCAGTAGGATTCATCCATTGTTGACCTATGACTAGTTCACCAACAACTGGAGCCCTGTATTCCTCCTCACCCATCTCACCCTCACTGTATAAGTCATCAATTTCAGCAGGTCTATGATCACATTCAGAAGCAGAAGATGGACAACTATGGTATTCCTCTTCAAGGTCAAGTTCATCAAGGTTAAGTTTCTTTCTTCTCTGCAACTCTTCCCTCTGAAACTCTGTTTCTTCACCCCATTCTTCATTTCTGTCCTCACTGCTTGGTACATATTCTTCATCCTCCTCTGTTTCTTCAACTTCATCATGAATTTCTTCCTCCTCTGCCTCTGTACCCTCTGTATGTGTGCCAGTCTCTGCATGTGTGCCAGTCTGCCTCTCCTCATCAACCTGTGTACCATCACCTTGTCTTCCAGCCTCTGCTTCACCATCTTTACCCCCAATATTGAAGACCCTTGATGGCATTTCATCCAACTGCTCCTCTGGGAGGTCCACATCACTATCACTAGGTAGAGGTTCAACACTATCATGTTGCAATGGAACTGCTGGCTTTCTAGGTGATTTATGTGCTACTCTCTTTATAAGTGTTCTCCTATTTCCAACTGCTGGCTTGCTAGCTGATGCTTGTGTCTCAATAAGTTGTGGCTCAGGTTGTTGTTCTTGACTTGTCTCTTTACCAATCTCTTCTAAGAACAAGTGTATTTCTCCATTCTTGTCTGGCAATTGCTTGCCAATCATACCCAACAACTCACCATCAGTCAACACCTCCACTCTTTCACCACTTTTTGAGTCATCAATCCAGTGGTACTTGTAACTAGCCTCCAAAGTACTACTCTGAATTATATAGGGTATATCCAACAAACTAATCAAGTCTGGGTCTACTTCAACAGCTGTAGAACTACCATTCATACAGTGGACCCTAAGCATGACCTTCCTACATAATAGTACAAGTATGCACACATAAAATAACATGCTTACAGACTATAGTGGACCCATTCAGAGAGCAAACAATAAACAAACTCAACAATAAATAGAAGAGGAAAGTAAAACTTAGGTTAGGATAGTATAACTTACAGTGGGAGACTGCCTTTCTTCATGCTATCTCTCAGAGAAGCTCTGAACGAGAAAGGGGTTTTGGATTGGAGAATTTAGGGCAGAATTTAGGGCTAAATCTGAAAAAAAAAAGAAGAAGATGTCGAAGGTGCTCAGAGAAAATAATTTCGTAACAAATCTTTCATATATTGAAGGAAAAAATTGCAAAAAAATGCCAAAATTACCTGACTTGCAGACTTTGCCATCGGGTTTGGGAAGAGTCGACAGCGCGAATGTAGCGTGGGGATTATGTTGTGGAAGGGAATTTGGGAAAGGAATTTAGGGTTTAGGTTACGGAAGGGAATAAGATTTGGGGATGATAATTGGGAGGAAAGTTTAGGTTCGACTGAACAGAGGGTTTGGGAGAGAAAGAGTCGGTTAGGAGTTTATTAATCGAGGGTATTTTAGGGATTCCATAAATACTTTATGTCAACAGTTGAGAACGGAGGGTATTTACGTCCTAAAAATTCGACGAAGGGGGGTTTCTGTTAGACACGGACGGAAACTGTTAGAAGTGGGGGCCGTCGTTTATTAATGCATAACAGTGGGGTGCACCCTTAATATTGACATAAAAAGTGGGGGGTAAAACAAAAATTCTCAAAATAAAATTTAAGTATAATAAACACACAAAAAAAGACGTAAGTACAAATTTATATTAATAAATGGGACGGAAGTTAAAAAATTTCTTAATTAATTTGTTATGCGGGGATATAATAACCCCATGTGTTTTTTTTTTGGTATTACACCAGGGGTGAATATTATTCGGTTTTACACCAAAAATCGAATCTAATCTAATCGAATAAGAGATTCGGTTCGATGTCGGTTTTGAAATAATAAAAAAAAATTATTCAGTTTTGGTTTTGGATTTCAGTTTCGGTCCCAAACTGAATAAGTCTTGTGCAATTATGTAAATACTCACAATTTTATGCATTTTTTATTAAAAATTTGTACATTTTGAAAACAACAATTATATGTATATGTTTTGAAATTCAATATTGATAATTTAACAACTAGTCCAACTTTGTGCGTAACTTTAAAATACAACAAATGCGTGTATAAAATTTGTCATTCTTAATTAATTTAACCACGATCTCACATTGGGTCTAACCCATTAAACAATACAAATATTCCAACCGAATAAACCGAATTGTTTATTCGGTTCGATTTCGGTTTTGAATTTTTAGAATTACGGTCTATTCGATTTTGACTATTTCGGTTAAAATCGAATTATAAACCGAATGCTCACACCTAACTGGGACTACTTCTATTTTGAAAATAATTACACAAACTACCCCTCTCATTTATATATATATATAAAATGGGTGGTTATATAACTTTCTATACAAAATATAAAACATATGAATGGTGTGTATAATTGGTTTCAAAGTATGAATAGTTAGTATGATAAGTATAAAATATAGGCCTAGTTAACGTAAAATGCGTGCACACACACATATACTGTTAAAAAATGAACGATTTAAATCATATATATATTTTTATGTAATTAAAAAATAATAAATTAATTTTAGTTAATTTTTTAACTGTATAATATTATTTGATTATAGTCAAATACTTTTTACTCACGTGGGTAAGATATAAGACATTCATCCTGATGGGTTCGATCTCACATCACAATAATATGTAATAACAAATTCTAATCTAAATTTATATTTTAAGAGTGGAGACGTTACACGTACGTTATGTTTATCAATCGTCGTGGGTTAGTGCATTAGTGCCATGCAGTGCGGTGCTGCAGCGGCATGGTTTGGGAAAGTTAATGCAGCATGGTCACAGGGCCATTCCCTTGTTGCTTGTTACCGGTTACTACTGTTACTACTACTACTACTAACAGTTGTAGCATGCATGACTCCATCAACGAAAAAGACAATCCAAATTCATCTGGTTCTTGTGGTCAGCTAAAAAATATATAACTTTTTTGGCTAGACAAATGATCTCGAGATTTCAAACCACGAAAGAAATGTATGGATGTGTGTGTGTGAAAATTAGAGAAACCGTGGGTCCAAATGACATACAATACAGTATGCATAAAGTCTGTGCGTTCGCAAAATAAAAAATTATCAAAATAAATTTAGGGTCGGATCCCTAATTTCGGTCCAACGGGGACCAAAATAAATCCTTGAGGTATTATTATGTACGTATAGTTTCATATCGTATCGAATCACATATCTAAATGTTTTAAAATAGGCTAGGACATGTCTAAAATATGTATTATGTGTCTCCTTATTCGCACTAGATGGTTTCAATTACCTAAATATTTTTAACTTAAAGACATTATTTATGATAATTTTGTGAGTAAAATAAAAAACTACATTCTCTTATGTATTTTTGGAAAATTGACATTATTTAAGCATAAATGGATCGGACATAGAGGAGGTGTGATGGTGGCTGCTTGTTGGAGTTAGGTTGTCTTTCCGTGGGTTAAGGGGAGAAAGGAAATGATTAAAAAATTTGTTTTCCTAAATCAGTGATGTGCATTAGAAGATTGTAACTATGCCTAATTTTTTAAAAAAATTATAGCAAGTTATTTATAAAATGGTTTCAGTAGCAATTTGCAAAAAAAAAAAAATGATGATCGATCGTATTTAAGTGCGATTTAGCAGAACAATAATTGTAAAAAGTTATTGAATTGATTTGCCAAGGAATATTTTTTGGGTGAACAAAATTGGACTCTTTTTTGAATTTCAGAGGAATATCATAGTTCATCTGCACCAGTGCAAGCACACCTAGCCATATGTTCAAATGTCTATTTTTAGAATGTTGGGTTAGCGGTTTAGAAACGGCTGTTTGGCTCCTGAGCACGTAGTGGTCCTAGGGGTGCAACTCGGACGGGCTAAACCCGAATCCGATCGGATAAACCCGCCAATGGGTTAGGTTAGGATTGAAAATACTTGGGCTCATGGTTGGGTTCGGGTTAAAATATTTGAACCCGATCAAAAATCGGGTTGGACTTGGATTCATGTGTCGGATTATCCAAAGAACCCGAAACCCGACATATATATAACTTATATATATATATATATATATATATATATATATATATATATATATATATATATATATATATATATATATATATATATATATATATATTACATTGTTTCATACTTTTTAAATAAAAAAATTAAATCCTAAATTTATCAGTCCAAACTTTTTAACTCCTTCTAAATCTCATGTTAGTTTGTATTTTTTAGTGGTTGGTGTTTAATTGCAATTTGATGGTGTTTAATATTAATCTTGTTTTAAATTATTTTAAATATCATATTAGAGTCCGATAAACCCGATGGACCGGATCCGACCCAACCTGAGCTTCCTCCAGGCTTGGTCATGGGCTTCATATGTTGAACCCAAGGCCGGGTTGGGCTTGGGCTCGGGCTATGATTATCATTCATCGGGTTGGACTCGGATTGAACTCAAGTCCGACCCAACCCGTCCGAGTTGCACCCCTAAGTGGTCCAAAAGAAAATGGGCTAGCCAACAAATAGCCAATCAGCTGCTACATTTTGGGCTATAAATGGAGACCAAATCATTGCATGTCAGCTTAATTAGCAATAAGTAATTATTATTATCATCTGAATTACAGAAACTCAACTAGGAACTCGTAGTAAGAAGTTACAATATAGTTATGACAATCGGGGAAAAAAAAAATTTAGACCCTTGACTTTTTTTTTTACTCTTAAAAAATGAAAAAATGAGATGCATGTAATTAGGGCTGCAAACAAGCCAAGCCGAGCCAAGCTTTTGTAAACTTGAGCTTGGCTTGACTAGAATTAATCGATATCGAGCTCGAGCTCGATAATTTTATTATTATAAAGCTTGAGCTTGGCTCGAGCTTGTTTATATTAAGCTTGAGCTTGGCTTGGTTTGAGCTCGAGCTTGGCTTGATAAGGAAGCTTGATTCAAGCTTGATAAAAAAGTTTGATGAGCTCAAAATCAAGCTCGTTAAGCTTGATTTCAAGCTCGCTCAACTTTCAAGCTTAACGAGCTCGATTTCAATTTAGTTATATTTGAATTCAAGTACTTGTAATATTAACAATTTATTATAAAATTTTAATTAAAAAAGTTCTTTAATTTCAGTTATTAAGGACATATAAATATATAGTGCACAAAAAAAAAAAAAAAAAAAAAAAAAAAAAAAAATATATATATATATATATATATATATATATATATATATATATATATATATATATATATAATTCAACAAAGAACAAACGAGCTTGTAAACGAGCCAGCTCACGAGCTCAAACGAGCCGAGTACTTCTAAGCTTGAGCTTGGCTCGTTTATTAAACGAGCTCGAAAATGAAGCTTGAGTTCAGCTTGTTTACTAAACGAACCGAGCTCAAACGAGCTTTTATCGAGCCGAGCGTCGAGCAGCTCGCGAACGGCTTGGCTCATTTGCAGCCCTACATGTAATCTAACGATTTGTCATTAGTTTTAGAAATGACAATAGGGTCGATTTAATCATGATTGTTCTCCCTGCCTGGGAAAGGCATTTGCCTTTCCACCCCAACAACCTGGACTTGGTAGTCCCAATAAGAGATCGATAGGAATAAATTCTTTGCTTAGGTAATAGCAGTTGGTGGCCCAGGTATTTGTCTGATGGAGTTTGGTTCAAGTTTTTGTGGCTTGGAAATGGGTTTTGAATTTCTTACCCATGTTTGATATGTTTAGGATTGAAAATGAGGAGGGAATAGGAAAGGCTTAGGTGGAAAAGTTATTCCCATTGACTTGGGAAAGCTATTCCCAAGTCCCCCTTGGGAATAGATTTACTTTTCTAGGAATGATGTTTGGCTATTTTGTTTGGACGGTTATACCCTCTCTTTAAATATTCTCAACCTAACCAAACATGGGTATGTAAATGTTGAATTCCTTTTCCATGGAAAAGGAATTGAAAACCTATTTCTAGAAGTACAAAAACTTGATCCAAACGAGCCCTAAGAATGTCAAGAAATATTTGTCTCATATTCACGTCTAATCTCCTAGAGAAAAAAACACAGGATTTTTTTTTATAGCTAATCAGTTGTCCCGAATAGGATTAATCAAAGGACTCCAAGATAGCCTTCATGCGAATAATGTTTTGAATTGTGCCAACTCCAAACAGAATAATATCATCAGCAAATAATAGGTGAGAGTACATTTTGGAGGACCTGGAAGTCAGTTTAATGCCCGAATAGAGGCAGTTTCTTTCCGTGATGGATATTTGTTTTGAAATAAGTTCCACACACAAGATAAAGATATAAGGTGACATTGGACAGCGAAGGTAACTGATTTAATACACTGCATTCTCAAATCATGGGACTTTCCACTGAAACCATAGCCACATATTACGAGAAAAACTTCTTTTTGGATATTCATTTCCAAATTTCCTTTAACTATATAGTTTCTAATATTTGGTTATTACAAAAAAAATTTAAGTAAAAAATTACAAAGTTCTCGTAATACGTTGTATTTAGTTACCAAGAATAATGCTATTCATCCCTCCATTAGTGTTCTTCCAAACTATTCCTCCTTACGTGTCAGCTGACATGCCGATTAATATGACAGCTGACATGATAAATTTTAAAATTAAAATTAATATTAACATTAATATTAAAATTAATATGAGTATTAACTTTTTTGAATAATTAATTTTTGAATTAAAATTTGTCATATCAACTATTATAATAGATGATATATAATACTATTTAACATGCAACATCAGCAGTTATATAAGAGAGGGATGATGAAATGAATAGCTAGTTACAAATAAACTACAAATCAAGGTGATGGGTGGGCCGGTTTAGTCCGAGCCCGACCCAGGCCCGGACCGGCCCGCCCCCCATTAAGCCCGGCCCGGACCGCCCATAGCCCGAACCGGCCCGGCCCCCAATCCCGAACGGGTCGGGTCGGACCTCTCCCCCCCAACCCGAGCCCGGCCCGGCCCGGACCGCTGCGAATTTTTTTTTTTTTTTTTTTTTTTAAAAAGGAGGCCCGGCCCGAATTTGGCCCGGTTGGACCGGCCCGGCCCGGCCCGCTGGGACCGGTCTAGCCGACCGTTGGCCAGATTTTGAAATTTTTTTTTTCTGATTTTGACCGTTGGAGGGGGGGTTATTTTACCAAAATACCCCTCCCATATAGCCGTTATTAAAACGTTGGGAGGGATATTTTGGTCATTTTTGGCCTAAAATTACCAAAATAACCCCAAAAAATTTCTATAAATAGGCCAAAAATTTCATTTTTCAAACACAACTCATTCCTCACAAATTCTCTACATTTCTCTACGGTGCTCTGGTGCTCTACTGCTTTCCCTCTCCGGTGCTCTGGTGTTCTACGACTTTCCCTCCCTGGTGCTCTACGGCTTCCCGATCTCCCTCCCAACTCCATTCCGGCTCTACGGCTTCCCGATCTTCCTCTCAATCCCTTACTTTCGTCTAACGTAGTTTACTTTATTTTATTTTATATATGGTTGGTGAAGGTTCAAACCCACCTGATCTTGCTGGACAGACTTACCAATATTTTAGTAATTTTTTTGACGGTAATGAAATTCCACCTGAGCAAGTAGCCACCAGTCCGATTTCGGAGGGGTGCCAACCATCTCCTCCGGAAGTAGCTAGTACCACCCAACGTCCTGAAAAGAAAAAAAAGGTCTAAGTATTGGAATTATTTTACTTTGATTTTTGAAACTAATCCTGATGGTTCGTTTGTTTTAGATGCCAAGGGTGAACCGAAACCGTACAAGGCGCAATGCAAGAAATATTGCAACCAGTACGCATGGAAGAAGGGCGGTGGCACCGGGACCATATCCAGACACTACGACACTTGCTACGGGAAGGACACACTTCAAGCGTCCCAAACCCAAATAAGCTTCGGCGCCACCGGTTCTTCAATTGGTAACTTTACTTACTCAGCTGCTCGGCATAAAACTGAATTAACTAAACATATTATTCATGTCACGACCCTTGTTAGCAATCACCCGAATAAAACTCGTATTATACGCGAATTTTTCCGTATCTTTCATAAACGTATAATACTTGCGTACTTTTGACAGATCCAAATCAGTACATAAATTTTAAGCATGCAAAGTTTTAAACGTGTTCTGTATAAATTATTGAAACATTTGGCACAAAAAACGTGTTGGGAACCTATTTAATTAATCAAATTTGACAACATATTTAAGAACGTGAAGTTTCTAGCCTCAATATTTTCATTTTTCGAATTTTTGACCGAATTTTTGAACGTATTTTATTTGCACTGAGCCGATTTATACTCGTACTTTTGCCGTCCCGAATTTTTTCCGTTTGCCGAATTGCTAACAAGGGTCACGACCCGCTCCCGAATAATCGGACACGAGTCGGACACGCCCAGCCTTCGTCGTTAGACACGACGAAGTAAGCTGTACCAGAACTAGGGAAAATCTAACAAGTCAAGTAAATGAGAAGTAATGTCACAGCATATCTATAAACGATCCCAGAATATTCAAATACATGTCTAAGCATTTTATTATTACATTCATCCAGAAATGTAACTAAAGTCTGACTAAAGTCTCAAAAGCAGGAAAGACAACTAAAAGGAAGATAACTAGGCTTCTGCAGCCTCTATGTCACAAGCAGCTCCAGCTGGCTCAAGGAAAGCAGTATCATGTCCATAGTATGTGTCACACAAAGCCTCCATCTCACCTATCATAACATATCCAGTCAGGAGCGGAGCAAAGCACAGTTCTAGGTAATGAACAATAACATAATGATATGGAAAGTAAATGCTGGAAGAACAGGATAAGAACAAGTATGTAAAGAACATGAAGATCATGAACTACTGCTATAAAGATACATGAAAGATCATGACAATGTAAGATGCAGTAAAGATCACGACTAATATCAAGATCAGGATCAAGAGAAACTAATGTAAGAACAATATCCTGAACATGTGTTTATATGTTTGAAATACTACTTAGATATGTGACCGGCTTGGGTAAGATCATGAAAGAACATGAAAGGATCTTGGAAGATCATGTAATGGTACGGCTTAGGACCCGCGTGCACAGTGCGAGGCCTAAGCTAAAGATCATGAATAAGTAACCGGGTTTAGTCACATATCTAGAGTATTTCCCCACCCCAAGATACAAGTAAGAACATGAAAGAACAAGCCAGAAAGAACATGAACGTGTCGCAGTGTGTCAGCAATAAAGAACAAGAAAATGCACTGATCAAAACCATAGAATGTACTTGCCTTGCTCCAAGAAGTACAAGTAACCAAGAAACTGGATGTCCTCCTGTATGTAATAATGATTACAAGTTGGTCAAAATCTAAAATAACCAAATTTTAAATCTAGCAAGTCACTTAAGAATATATCCTAAGTCCTATTCTTGATAAACAAGTTACCCTATAATTGGTAATTGCCTAATTTAGTTAGACTAAACAAGATTGATCCTATTCATATACTTTAAGTAAAACCATTACCTTATCTCTATAAAGGAAAAATCTTCTAAAAGAGGGTTGAACTTGTTTGGAACCAATAGTCATAATAGAATTTGTTATGAACAGGGAACCCTTGACACATAACTCGATTCCCAAATAACAGTTCATGCAATGGTGCCTAGGAATCTACATGCTCCCTGAATAACCTTGCATTGGTTCTGGTTCCTTAGCCAATTTGGACTGAACCAAATAGATGTGATCTCAGGTTCCAGATAACAAAACCTGAATCAATGGAGAAGTCCCAGGTTCCCCCCTTGAGTCTCTCAGGTTTGTCTTGAAACAAAACTGAACTTAATGTTCCAGGCTCAACAGATTTCCCCCATAACATCTAATTCAGTTTAAAGTATTGAAACAGGAATTAATGTGCCCAGATTCATCTATTTGCCAAACCATGAATGAAATCTCATGTTTAAAAAAAATGACAAACTAATCTAGGAACTTAGTGTCAGTGTTAAAACATCAAGATTTAAAACAGACAACTTCTACACATCAGTTAACCCATGTAAGCAATCCTGCCCAGGTTCTTCCTGTGAAGGGACTCTCAAGGCTCCCTGAGAATGAACTCTCTCAACTTCCTGAGATTACTAATTTGTTAAGCTAACATGTTAATCCATAAAATCTCAATGCATCCAGGACAGTCTAAAACACTAACTTCCAAACTAAAACATGGGGATTGATCTTTCAGTCAAGCCAACACTTAACTGCCCTCAAACCCAATGTAACCTGGCATCAGTAGGTTAAAAATTCAAGTCTCACAGTTCAGCCCAGGTCTCTAATTTTCCATAAACAACATGGAGTGATAAAACTGTAGTTTGCAGATTTAAATCGAAGTTGACAGTGAGATGCCCTCTCATTATCAACTTAAATCCAATTCTCAAACTCAGGTCCCCACCCTCATTACTCCTTGGTTTTTCTCAAGACCTGGACTGAAAGTAACCCACAATTGAACTGATTGCCACAGTTAACATCATTAAGAATCAATCCCCATTCAACCAATTTAAATAATTAACAGGATAAAATAGGCTCATGACAATTGTCATGATGACTGAGTTCACTTCTCCTAGTTCACAACCCCAACCCAACTTGAGATTAAACAAAATGAATCGAATACAAATGATTCCATGTTCAGAAATTGGACTGAAATGTTATGCAAAGAACTCATCAACCCAGCTGAAAACAATTAAGTTATGCACAGGTTCAATGATCCCAGGTCACTGCAGTCTATAGGGACTGTAAATAAGAGGAAATGATCTCATGTTTTGTCTAATAACAGTGCAAGAAATTCCCAGGTTCTTTGTCAAATAACTGTGCAAGAGGAGGACTTGGAGAACTTGAATTAGTTCCCAGGTTTCTCTCATCATATCACAGAACCAGTGCATACTCCTATACACTTATGTGCTCAACCTTCCTGAATATGATTCCAGAAAAACATAAGGGTAGTGTTACCCCTCTCAGTCCAATAGTGCAGGGATCCATGATTCGACAAGGTGATTGTCCCAACAGAAAATCACCACTCAAATCACTGTAGATTACACAAATTCCCCAGTTCAGTTTTGTGTCAAGACTGAAAGTAAGTCAGTCTAAAATAACTGTCAATTCATAGGAGAAACTTAACAAGATACATAGTATCTACAATTGAAAAACTGATGTAGAATACTACTCCCCAATCTATAGAACACCAATGTATTATACCCAAACCTGTGCCAAGATTTGATAGAATACTGGAATGTACAGATGGTGCCTAACCCCAGTTCAATCAATCCATTGTTCAGAACATAAAATTCGAAGGTGATGATGTATGGCTTGCACATTCCTCAACTCACCCCTGGCTCAACTGGAACCAGTCTCAGTTTCACTGAGGCTTCTTCCTAGTCGACTGAGATGAAGTTAAGGTCATCCTGCCAAACTCATCTTATTCGAATCAGAGATCCTCACAGAACATACAGATCCAATCAAGTTCACAGGTCAAATACGAGGCCAACCCGATTGACATCCCAAAATAATTAGAACAATAGGGAATAGCACCCTGGTATATCAATACCAAATTTCAGTTCCAGTCACCAATTTAACTGGAACCAGAGTAACAGAGATACCAAAATGATACCCCCCCCCAAGTTTACTTGAACCAACTGTTGATCTAAGATGTACATGGCATTCGAAAGGAAAATAGAGAGGTAAATTGGGATTACCTCTGAGTGTTCCTCAAGTAAAGACTGAATAATCAATGAACAACAGCCTGCTTCAAAACAACAATATAAACAACAATTTCCAAACCCTCTTTAGAATCAATTAGAAAAAATATTGATACTCACCAACCCAATTCCTATACTGCCAATAAATCGAAGGTCAAATGCCCTGTTCACTTGGAACAACCACTCTAGATCACACAAAGTACAAATTATTAGCTCTATGATTTATGATAGGAAAAATTAGCAGAGTTATGCACTCTAAAATTTAAAGGAGATCCTCATCTTGATTCCTTGACCAGAGTCGAATTAAGGACAGATTTGGAAGAATGTGAGTGAAACTTCAAGATGGAATCGACATGCTCGATCAGGATCTGTTCGTGACCGATTTAGATCATTGAGACAAACAATCGAACACCTCATGATCAGAATTTGTGAAACTATTCATGAATGATTGATCAAAAGAACGATCGATCAAATGTTCAGGAATCGATCCATTCCAACTCACGATCAGAGTTCGAGCAACAACTCCCAAGTTGAAACCGATCAGTCCAACCATTGATTCGATCCAATTCAAATTTCGAAATGATCAAGAGATGAAGGGATCAGAATTTCTTACTGAGGTTGCACATCATTGGCTCCATTGATGGCTCGATCCTCAGAGCTACCATCGCCATGGCTGTCCAGATCGAGCTCGAAGGAGATGAAATTGGAGAAGAGGAATTTGTTGCTCAGCTAAGGAAAGGCAACCCACTTAATTAGGTGGCTAGGTAGCGTGAGCATGAGGCCAATCTTGGCGGGAAAAATCCTTCCCTCCACCCTGGCAGTCGGTTAGAGCACATGGCTCTTGGCCATGGCCGTTAGAGCTCAGGAAAAAAAATCGAAAGGAGAAATAAAACATTAGTCTCATGAACTGAGACTAATCCTTTATAGGATTAATACACAGGTTTGGGCTTCAGGGTTGGCCCAAAAGCTAAAGTTGAAGAAATGAGTTAAGCCCAAGTAAAAAAAAAAAAAAAAATAATTAAACTATAAATACCATTCCACACAATAACATTTCCAAACTATTTAATATAAAATTAAAAAAAATCTAAATTCTGGAAAGGTGGAGTTACAAATATTCCCCCCTCAGAAAAATTTCGTCCTCGAAATTTAATGACCAAAACAATCTCCGCAATTCTCAAAAGATCCAAACACCAATTATTATTGAAAAATAGAATTTCAAAAGAGATAGAGTACAATCAATCGAATAGAATGGGATAGCGCTCCCGCATCTCGTCCTCGCGCTCCCATGTGGACTCTCCCGGAGAGTGGTGTCTCCACATGATGCGGCAAGAGGAATGGTCTGGTTCCGCAGTCGCTTCTCCCTCCGGTCCAGGATCTCTACTGGCTGCTCCTCGTAGGTCAAACTCGGGCCCACCTCCAGCTCAGAATAGTCCACCACATGGCTCGGATCTGGAATGTAACGTCGAAGCTGAGATACGTGGAAGACGCTGTGCACTCCCTCCAAGCTAGCTGGAAGCGCTAGTCGATACGCCACCTCGCCAATTCGTGCTGTCACCCCGAAAGGCCCGATGAATCTCGGACTGAACTTTCCTATCTCTGCCAAATCTGATGACGCTCCTAGTCAGCGAGATCTTCAGGAATACTCTGCTTCTAACTGCGAACTCCGGTAACCATCTGCTGTTGTCCGCCTAGTGCTTCTGTTGATCCATGACGCTCTGAGCCTTGAGTCCAAGTACACACAAGAAGTTTGATATATCACGCTTTGACAAAGATCGAGGATCAAATAATCACGAAGTGGAAGGAATTTCAATTACAACTCAGAGGAGCAAAATCATGAAGACACAACTATTAAGTACGATAAAAAAAAATCGATAGTTTAACACAGGTGGCTAGCACAAGATAGGAAAATCATGGTCAGACAGACATGATTTAAGATCAAAATTTAGACAAGACACAAACGAAGTATGGAATCAAAATCTGGCAATGTATAATTTGAGGAAATCAATGATCTAATGATACAATACTAGAAGGTAATTAGCAAGGATTGATTGAGGAGACGTACGAAATACTCAGGAGATACAGTATCAAATCAGGATGAACGTGCAAGGATCTGTGATTTTCGAAAACTAATAATCATATGAAAAGAAATATAATTTCTATGGTATCCGAAAACATATTGATATTTGAAATCACTTTACTTAGAATCCCTGCCCCGCCAGTGTATGTCTGGCTGCAGTGAACTTTCGGTTCCATGACTTAAATATCAATATGTTACCGAATAACATATCAACTTATTCATTTTCAAACAATTATCGACGAAGCAACTCAAGAGATGTAAATATGAAGAGTTTGACAAAGTCTCGATAATACTCGAAAACCTATGATTGTCTGAAATCACTTCAACTTAAAGTTCCTGCCTCGCCAGTGCGCTACTGGCTGCAGTGAACCCTCAGTCTCCATAATCCAGCTAATGGCTGCAGCGCGCAACTGTCATGCCATAATAGGTCATCGAATAGCCTCTCGACTTTATCCCTAGGAATTTCAAAAGAGTTTCAAGGAATTCAAAATGAGTTTCAATAGTCCAAGTCATGAAGATGGTGAAGTTACCTGACTGTTAGAATACAAGGATTTATTAGGTACTAAGAGACGACAAGGGATCCAATCAGTGAATACAAAAGGGCAACCAGGGAGATTTAAAATTTCAGACAGGGAGCGAAGTTTCAAATTATAACGAAATTCTAACGGATATCTGGAATGGTAACAAAATCCCATATATGGGACATTATCCCGAAGGGATAACAGAGTCTCGAAGGATGAACAGTAACAAGGCATCAATATAAGTCAATGTCACAAAATAAGAAATAAATCGCGCATTGGAAATGAAGTTCAACAAAATCTCAAGTAACGACAAAATCTCGAACAGATCCCGAATGGAAAATAAAATCTCCAATAATATACAAAGTCTCATTAGAACTAAAATATCAACAAAATTGCAGATGGAAAGTAATTCTCGAACAAGAAGTAAGGTCATGACTAGTAAGGAGAAATAGGGTATCAAGTAGAGGATAGGGAACAAGCATTGAATGGTGAGTATGAAACAAGCAAAATCTTAAATAGGAAACGAGGTCAAATAAGGTCGTGAACAAAACAAATTCTTGAACAGGAGGCAAAATCTCGAAGGAAAGCAAGGTTCCGAATAGGAAACAGGATCTCAAAATCACGATTGGAAAACCAAATTTCAATAAAACCTCGAATAGAAACTGAAACGAGTAGTAATTAAATCTCAATTAACACGAAGTTTGATGAGGGAACAAAATTTCCAAATAGGGGCCAACACTAGGAAACAAAGTCATGAATGATGAATATGCAAACGGTATCGATTAATGGATTTCAAACAATTCTCAAATTGTGGATCTGAAACAAGTTTACCGAATAGAAAACAATATCTCGAAATAAGTTTCGAATATCAATCAAGGTTTCAAAATGGAATCAAGAAGTTTTGAAGAAATGATCTAGATACTAAGAGAATTTAAAGGAGAGGCTGGATTGCTAATCAGATACATGGTTTTCCCAACCATGCAAAAGAAATCTTCTGTCTTCAGTATTTCCTCCGGGACTGGAATCACTTCAATCTTCTTCACTGTCCTGACATAGACTGGTCCATGCGGTAATGCTCCATATAGCTGCTGAATCTGGAGAGGTGGGTCCTTTTGTTGCGGTCTTGGTGCTCCTCGTGCTTGTTCTCGGGCAGTGCGATCAACGATCTCCGGACAATCTTTGGCTTGATGGGCAGACGGTCCGTAGAATAAGCATAGCCTCCGTCTTTTGCGGCACTCCTCGAAGCGATGTCCTGGATTGCGGCAGAAAATACAAATGATAGCCGGCTGAATCTGAATCTCCTGCTGGGCTGAAGACGTGTTGTCTGAGTGTGGCGACGCTTCGCGGATCCATAATAGCTGCTATCTCGGTCATAAGTCTTCATGTCTTTCATAAACTTCAGCTTCAGGTCTCATTCTATTGTTAGTGCAATATTCTGGATCTTCTCTGGCTGGTGGCACCAATCTCCGGAGAAGTCGGGTCCTCAGGGACTAGGATGATTTTCAGTGGCTACTCCAGGTTCTCGATCTGCTACTCGGTGCAAGATATGCGCTTGGCGTCGGAGAAGTCCAAAAGTCTGAGAGTCTGGAAATCAGAAGTCCTGCTTGGCTCGGAGAGTGTATCCACAAGTCTGGCTTAAAAAGGATGGCATGCTCCCTCTGGTTGTTAAGGGACTCTTCTGTCAACTACGTACTACCCATGGGGATAGTAGCGTGATAGAAGGTAGTGGAAGCTTGAAACCTTCAAGTGTAGGTGGATCAACAGTTCTGGTGTCTCATGCTTTTGAACTATCTGCAAAACAGAAAACTGTTACAATAACCTAGACCTAAATACAACAAGTGTTTATAGAATATCAAAATACCTGATATACCCTTACTTCCCGATTTTTCCTATACTGTGATCAAGTTTCCCTAGTGTAAATCAAGTTCCCCAATAGTACGCTAAGTCCTAGGTACCATTAGGATGGACCTGCATGGGCCACCACTAAAAACATGTCACGACCCGCTCCCGAATAATCGGACACGAGTCGGACACGCCCAGCCTTCGTCGTTAGACACGACGAAGTAAGCTGTACCAGAACTAGGGAAAATCTAACAAGTCAAGTAAATGAGAAGTAATGTCACAGCATATCTATAAACGATCCCAGAATATTCAAATACATGTCTAAGCATTTTATTATTACATTCATCCAGAAATGTAACTAAAGTCTGACTAAAGTCTCAAAAGCAGGAAAGACAACTAAAAGGAAGATAACTAGGCTTCTGCAGCCTCTATGTCACAAGCAGCTCCAGCTGGCTCAAGGAAAGCAGTATCATGTCCATAGTATGTGTCACACAAAGCCTCCATCTCACCTATCATAACATATCCAGTCAGGAGCGGAGCAAAGCACAGTTCTAGGTAATGAACAATAACATAATGATATGGAAAGTAAATGCTGGAAGAACAGGATAAGAACAAGTATGTAAAGAACATGAAGATCATGAACTACTGCTATAAAGATACATGAAAGATCATGACAATGTAAGATGCAGTAAAGATCACGACTAATATCAAGATCAGGATCAAGAGAAACTAATGTAAGAACAATATCCTGAACATGTGTTTATATGTTTGAAATACTACTTAGATATGTGACCGGCTTGGGTAAGATCATGAAAGAACATGAAAGGATCCTGGAAGATCATGTAATGGTACGGCTTAGGACCCGCGTGCACAGTGCGAGGCCTAAGCTAAAGATCATGAATAAGTAACCGGGTTTAGTCACATATCTAGAGTATTTCCCCACCCCAAGATACAAGTAAGAACATGAAAGAACAAGCCAGAAAGAACATGAACGTGTCGCAGTGTGTCAGCAATAAAGAACAAGAAAATGCACTGATCAAAACCATAGAATGTACTTGCCTTGCTCCAAGAAGTACAAGTAACCAAGAAACTGGATGTCCTCCTGTATGTAATAATGATTACAAGTTGGTCAAAATCTAAAATAACCAAATTTTAAATCTAGCAAGTCACTTAAGAATATATCCTAAGTCCTATTCTTGATAAACAAGTTACCCTATAATTGGTAATTGCCTAATTTAGTTAGACTAAACAAGATTGATCCTATTCATATACTTTAAGTAAAACCATTACCTTATCTCTATAAAGGAAAAATCTTCTAAAAGAGGGTTGAACTTGTTTGGAACCAATAGTCATAATAGAATTTGTTATGAACAGGGAACCCTTGACACATAACTCGATTCCCAAATAACAGTTCATGCAATGGTGCCTAGGAATCTACATGCTCCCTGAATAACCTTGCATTGGTTCTGGTTCCTTAGCCAATTTGGACTGAACCAAATAGATGTGATCTCAGGTTCCAGATAACAAAACCTGAATCAATGGAGAAGTCCCAGGTTCCCCCCTTGAGTCTCTCAGGTTTGTCTTGAAACAAAACTGAACTTAATGTTCCAGGCTCAACAGATTTCCCCCATAACATCTAATTCAGTTTAAAGTATTGAAACAGGAATTAATGTGCCCAGATTCATCTATTTGCCAAACCATGAATGAAATCTCATGTTTAAAAAAAATGACAAACTAATCTAGGAACTTAGTGTCAGTGTTAAAACATCAAGATTTAAAACAGACAACTTCTACACATCAGTTAACCCATGTAAGCAATCCTGCCCAGGTTCTTCCTGTGAAGGGACTCTCAAGGCTCCCTGAGAATGAACTCTCTCAACTTCCTGAGATTACTAATTTGTTAAGCTAACATGTTAATCCATAAAATCTCAATGCATCCAGGACAGTCTAAAACACTAACTTCCAAACTAAAACATGGGGATTGATCTTTCAGTCAAGCCAACACTTAACTGCCCTCAAACCCAATGTAACCTGGCATCAGTAGGTTAAAAATTCAAGTCTCACAGTTCAGCCCAGGTCTTTAATTTTCCATAAACAACATGGAGTGATAAAACTGTAGTTTGCAGATTTAAATCGAAGTTGACAGTGAGATGCCCTCTCATTATCAACTTAAATCCAATTCTCAAACTCAGGTCCCCACCCTCATTACTCCTTGGTTTTTCTCAAGACCTGGACTGAAAGTAACCCACAATTGAACTGATTGCCACAGTTAACATCATTAAGAATCAATCCCCATTCAACCAATTTAAATAATTAACAGGATAAAATAGGCTCATGACAATTGTCATGATGACTGAGTTCACTTCTCCTAGTTCACAACCCCAACCCAACTTGAGATTAAACAAAATAAATCGAATACAAATGATTCCATGTTCAGAAATTGGACTGAAATGTTATGCAAAGAACTCATCAACCCAGCTGAAAACAATTAAGTTATGCACAGGTTCAATGATCCCAGGTCACTGCAGTCTATAGGGACTGTAAATAAGAGGAAATGATCTCATGTTTTGTCTAATAACAGTGCAAGAAATTCCCAGGTTCTTTGTCAAATAACTGTGCAAGAGGAGGACTTGGAGAACTTGAATTAGTTCCCAGGTTTCTCTCATCATATCACAGAACCAGTGCATACTCCTATACACTTATGTGCTCAACCTTCCTGAATATGATTCCAGAAAAACATAAGGGTAGTGTTACCCCTCTCAGTCCAATAGTGCAGGGATCCATGATTCGACAAGGTGATTGTCCCAACAGAAAATTACCACTCAAATCACTGTAGATTACACAAATTCCCCAGTTCAGTTTTGTGTCAAGACTGAAAGTAAGTCAGTCTAAAATAACTGTCAATTCATAGGAGAAACTTAACAAGATACATAGTATCTACAATTGAAAAACTGATGTAGAATACTACTCCCCAATCTATAGAACACCAATGTATTATACCCAAACCTGTGCCAAGATTTGATAGAATACTGGAATGTACAGATGGTGCCTAACCCCAGTTCAATCAATCCATTGTTCAGAACATAAAATTCGAAGGTGATGATGTATGGCTTGCACATTCCTCAACTCACCCCTGGCTCAACTGGAACCAGTCTCAGTTTCACTGAGGCTTCTTCCTAGTCGACTGAGATGAAGTTAAGGTCATCCTGCCAAACTCATCTTATTCGAATCAGAGATCCTCACAGAACATACAGATCCAATCAAGTTCACAGGTCAAATACGAGGCCAACCCGATTGACATCCCAAAACAATTAGAACAATAGGGAATAGCACCCTGGTATATCAATACCAAATTTCAGTTCCAGTCACCAATTTAACTGGAACCAGAGTAACAGAGATACCAAAATGATACCCCCCCCCAAGTTTACTTGAACCAACTGTTGATCTAAGATGTACATGGCATTCGAAAGGAAAATAGAGAGGTAAATTGGGATTACCTCTGAGTGTTCCTCAAGTAAAGACTGAATAATCAATGAACAACAGCCTGCTTCAAAACAACAATATAAACAACAATTTCCAAACCCTCTTTAGAATCAATTAGAAAAAATATTGATACTCACCAACCCAATTCCTATACTGCCAATAAATCGAAGGTCAAATGCCCTGTTCACTTGGAACAACCACTCTAGATCACACAAAGTACAAATTATTAGCTCTATGATTTATGATAGGAAAAATTAGCAGAGTTATGCACTCTAAAATTTAAAGGAGATCCTCATCTTGATTCCTTGACCAGAGTCGAATTAAGGACAGATTTGGAAGAATGTGAGTGAAACTTCAAGATGGAATCGACATGCTCGATCAGGATCTGTTCGTGACCGATTTAGATCATTGAGACAAACAATCGAACACCTCATGATCAGAATTTGTGAAAATATTCATGAATGATTGATCAAAAGAACGATCGATCAAATGTTCAGGAATCGATCCATTCCAACTCACGATCAGAGTTCGAGCAACAACTCCCAAGTTGAAACCGATCAGTCCAACCATTGATTCGATCCAATTCAAATTTCGAAATGATCAAGAGATGAAGGGATCAGAATTTCTTACTGAGGTTGCACATCATTGGCTCCATTGATGGCTCGATCCTCAGAGCTACCATCGCCATGGCTGTCCAGATCGAGCTCGAAGGAGATGAAATTGGAGAAGAGGAATTTGTTGCTCAGCTAAGGAAAGGCAACCCACTTAATTAGGTGGCTAGGTAGCGTGAGCATGAGGCCAATCTTGGCGGGAAAAATCCTTCCCTCCACCCTGGCAGTCGGTTAGAGCACATGGCTCTTGGCCATGGCCGTTAGAGCTCAGGAAAAAAAATCGAAAGGAGAAATAAAACATTAGTCTCATGAACTGAGACTAATCCTTTATAGGATTAATACACAGGTTTGGGCTTCAGGGTTGGCCCAAAAGCTAAAGTTGAAGAAATGAGTTAAGCCCAAGTAAAAAAAAAAAAAAAATAATTAAACTATAAATACCATTCCACACAATAACATTTCCAAACTATTTAATATAAAATTAAAAAAAAATCTAAATTCTGGAAAGGTGGAGTTACAAATATTCCCCCCTCAGAAAAATTTCGTCCTCGAAATTTAATGACCAAAACAATCTCCGCAATTCTCAAAAGATCCAAACACCAATTATTATTGAAAAATAGAATTTCAAAAGAGATAGAGTACAATCAATCGAATAGAATGGGATAGCGCTCCCGCATCTCGTCCTCGCGCTCCCATGTGGACTCTCCCGGAGAGTGGTGTCTCCACATGATGCGGCAAGAGGAATGGTCTGGTTCCGCAGTCGCTTCTCCCTCCGGTCCAGGATCTCTACTGGCTGCTCCTCGTAGGTCAAACTCGGGCCCACCTCCAGCTCAGAATAGTCCACCACATGGCTCGGATCTGGAATGTAACGTCGAAGCTGAGATACGTGGAAGACGCTGTGCACTCCCTCCAAGCTAGCTGGAAGCGCTAGTCGATACGCCACCTCGCCAATTCGTGCTGTCACCCCGAAAGGCCCGATGAATCTCGGACTGAACTTCCCATCTCTGCCAAATCTGATGACGCTCCTAGTCAGCGAGATCTTCAGGAATACTCTGCTTCTAACTGCGAACTCCGGTAACCATCTGCTGTTGTCCGCCTAGTGCTTCTGTTGATCCATGACGCTCTGAGCCTTGAGTCCAAGTACACACAAGAAGTTTGATATATCACGCTTTGACAAAGATCGAGGATCAAATAATCACGAAGTGGAAGGAATTTCAATTACAACTCAGAGGAGCAAAATCATGAAGACACAACTATTAAGTACGATAAAAAAAAATCGATAGTTTAACACAGGTGGCTAGCACAAGATAGGAAAATCATGGTCAGACAGACATGATTTAAGATCAAAATTTAGACAAGACACAAACGAAGTATGGAATCAAAATCTGGCAATGTATAATTTGAGGAAATCAATGATCTAATGATACAATACTAGAAGGTAATTAGCAAGGATTGATTGAGGAGACGTACGAAATACTCAGGAGATACAGTATCAAATCAGGATGAACGTGCAAGGATCTGTGATTTTTGAAAACTAATAATCATATGAAAAGAAATATAATTTCTATGGTATCCGAAAACATATTGATATTTGAAATCACTTTACTTAGAATCCCTGCCCCGCCAGTGTATGTCTGGCTGCAGTGAACTTTCGGTTCCATGACTTAAATATCAATATGTTACCGAATAACATATCAACTTATTCATTTTCAAACAATTATCGACGAAGCAACTCAAGAGATGTAAATATGAAGAGTTTGACAAAGTCTCGATAATACTCGAAAACCTATGATTGTCTGAAATCACTTCAACTTAAAGTTCCTGCCTCGCCAGTGCGCTACTGGCTGCAGTGAACCCTCAGTCTCCATAATCCAGCTAATGGCTGCAGCGCGCAACTGTCATGCCATAATAGGTCATCGAATAGCCTCTCGACTTTATCCCTAGGAATTTCAAAAGAGTTTCAAGGAATTCAAAATGAGTTTCAATAGTCCAAGTCATGAAGATGGTGAAGTTACCTGACTGTTAGAATACAAGGATTTATTAGGTACTAAGAGACGACAAGGGATCCAATCAGTGAATACAAAAGGGCAACCAGGGAGATTTAAAATTTCAGACAGGGAGCGAAGTTTCAAATTATAACGAAATTCTAACGGATATCTGGAATGGTAACAAAATCCCATATATGGGACATTATCCCGAAGGGATAACAGAGTCTCGAAGGATGAACAGTAACAAGGCATCAATATAAGACAATGTCGCAAAATAAGAAATAAATCGCGCATTGGAAATGAAGTTCAACAAAATCTCAAGTAACGACAAAATCTCGAACAGATCCCGAATGGAAAATGAAATCTCCAATAATATATAAAGTCTCATTAGAACTAAAATATCAACAAAATTGCAGATGGAAAGTAATTCTCGAACAAGAAGTAAGGTCATGACTAGTAAGGAGAAATAGGGTATCAAGTAGAGGATAGGGAACAAGCATTGAATGGTGAGTATGAAACAAGCAAAATCTCAAATAGGAAACGAGGTCAAATAAGGTCGTGAACAAAACAAATTCTTGAACAGGAGGCAAAATCTCGAAGGAAAGCAAGGTTCCGAATAGGAAACAGGATCTCAAAATCACGATTGGAAAACCAAATTTCAATAAAACCTCGAATAGAAACTGAAACGAGTAGTAATTAAATCTCAATTAACACGAAGTTTGATGAGGGAACAAAATTTCCAAATAGGGGCCAACACTAGGAAACAAAGTCATGAATGATAAATATGCAAACGGTATCGATTAATGGATTTCAAACAATTCTCAAATTGTGGATCTGAAACAAGTTTACCGAATAGAAAACAATATCTCGAAATAAGTTTCGAATATCAATCAAGGTTTCAAAATGGAATCAAGAAGTTTTGAAGAAATGATCTAGATACTAAGAGAATTTAAAGGAGAGACTGGATTGCTAATCAGATACATGGTTAAAGCGGGGGCTTACAACGGAGCTAGCTACTTGTTTTGAAAGGTCCCCGATTTAACCAAGCTATACGTCTCAGGATAGCTTGTGATGCTAGTGGCCAAGTTCATATAGATGTCGGCAAATAGCGGCTATCCGCGTGTATGCCTTTAGATTGAGTCGAGTTGAATGTGTGTACAGTTAGAACACAAAGTTTGGGCCTAAGATTGGGTTTTTATCATAGGCGTCGTGCTTCAGCACGAGATGTGGCGTCGAGTCTTAAGTGTGGACATGTGAGTTACAAAAGTTGGGTTTGAGTTGTTCGAGTTTAAGTCAGGAATCGTCGCAAGGCAAGTTGGTTAAGTGACACTAAGTTCACAAGTCTCGATTGGGTCTGTCGGTGATCGAAGTAGCAACGGTCGCGAGGCGGCGATATGACTGAGTCTCATTGAGTTACGAGACACGGCCTCAACAAGGACTTATAGCACGGTCACACGGGAATGGAGTCTTATCGCATAGTTGCATCTCTGATTTTGGTCGAAAGGCAAACACGACTTGATATGTTAAGGTTGTTGAGTCGACGTTGTTGTTGTAAGCACGGGATGGTCTAGAGACACAAAATAGGCCAAGGCGTCGGTCCTAAAACTGATCCTAAGGCAAGACTAGAAAGACAATTGATAAGAAGGGACTATGTTGTATGAAGTAAATCAAACGTGTTGGTTTTGGATGGGTGGACGAGGAGCTCATTCCACCAGTACAGTTGAGTACTGACACCCATATAGTTTTTATGTGCAGGCACAGGTAGAAGCTCGTGGCGTGGAGCTCGCTTGGATGCGTCGAGGCACGGAGTTCCTTGGCGATTCGAAGCGTGCGGCCGCATATTTTCAAGACTTATACAGGACATAATGTATGGACGTCGCCTTCCGAAGCATCCGCTGGTTCAAGACATGTATTGAGAGATGATAGAGAGCTGAGTGACTTGTAATGTGAGATGAGTGAGCTTGAGTGAGCTTGAGAGACTTGTAATCTTGGCCTTACGCCCCATTGTAACCTTTGTTTCAATATCAATAAAAGAGTGTTTTGCAATGACTTGTATTTTGCTTCAAATTTTGCTGCGGATATTCAATGTCTCTGCATGGGACTTTTGTGTGACGACCCCGTCGCAGCCGCTGAAATCGGCCGTTATGGAACCCGCCATGCACGAGCGCAATCTAGGCTCGTGCGGCATCACGCCTTAGCGAAGACGATCGCTCCTACGGGAGCGGGGCGTGACATAATGGTATCAGAGCACGGCTTTACGTCCTTGGACTGTCGATTGAATTCTTTAACTTCGATGTTTCTGCAAAAAAAAAACTCTGTTGCTTCCGCAAGTTGTTATCGTTGGTGCGCTCTCTCTCAAATGTCCCACGGGATGTCCATACAATAAGTCTAACTATTTTGTAAAATATAGGAAAATAGTTTTTGTCAAGAAACAAAAAAGATGGTTCGTGTGAGCACGATTGGCTAAGTCGGGCTGGGCATATACACCAAAGTTGCGTCGACCTTTGAAAAGTCGAGTACGGAAATTAAATAGTGTTGAGCAAGAATGAGTTGAACACGATTGAGTAAATTGAGATGACTATCGATAGGGGTGCTATCGAGCGACGATAACGTCGGTGCGATATAGATGAGCGTGCTTGGAATTCGAGGAAAGGTTCGAACGAAAAGTTTGAAGAAGTCAATTTTGATTCAAATGATAGTTTTTAGGATTTGTTGAATGACTTCATCCCTGAGTGGTGTATGCGATAGCCTCAGGGATGTCGATCAATCGATTGAGGATTCGGGGTGTCGATGAGTCTATCAGCAAGCGTCGCATTATGCAAAGCCTTAGATTGAGTGTCATTGAACAAGTTGTAGTCTTGAAGATTTGACGAGTCGATTCGAACAACCTAGAAATTGATGCGCACGGAACGTGCACGGGATTGAGGATTTTGCGAGTGTGAAACATGAAAATGATTGAGTAGGTGAAACTGAATTGAAGAAAGTTAGGGTGTACGAATGGATGACTTGATCGAGGAAATAGATATAGATCGTATACGAAAAGTTAGCACGACAGGTAGACAGCGTGCATGAAGGGTTTGAATTTTAAAGTTATGCAATGACTCTGAGGATTGGATTGAATGTTGCTCGATGATTTGAGTTAGCAAGGAATGTTACAAATTGAGAAAACACGTTGGTCGATGACTTAAGATAAACGGATAAACAATAACGAATTTAGGTTTGAGGAATTTGATGTTGGGAATGACTCGAGGGATGATGATCGAACTTGAATTTAAATGTGAGGAGATTATCCAGTCGGACGATAGCATCATTCGCACGACTCAAAATTTGGTTGCAAAGGAAGATCGTCAGGTTACGCATATCGTCGATGGTATTGAGGCGTATCAAAGATCAATATGCGATAACTCGGGGGTACTCCGACTCGGCGAACGACGATCGTGCAAGTGTTATTGTTCGGTTGGATGCTATACTTAGAATTTTGATTAAGATGAATGTAGGATAAAAATGATTGTGTCTTGATGGTTATGCGGATAATCACAGCGTCGACTTTCTTGTCTTGCGCAAGCGCAACTCCAGCCTCGCACATGCGTTGTATCGGATTTGGGGCGATCGTTCTGCGTGAGCGGTGACATGGTGATTCATGTCGCGGGAGTGATCGAACTCGAAAAATCAGGATGCGACAACTTTGATTGTCTCGACTTATCGATTTGATGCGAAGAAAAATTTGAGGATGTTAGGACTTGCGATTGATGAATGAAATAAACTTAAGGATTGAGTAGGTCCAATCCGTGCATCGAGAATGAATTAGTCTAGACTCGAACAAGAGTTACGTCCCGATGAGGATGATTATCCCGCGGGAGCGTGCATGGTGATTTATGCCTACCGTGGATAATCTGACTCGCGTGAGATCGGGGAGCAACGTATTGTTAAGTCAGATGACCTTGTGATCGATTTCGTGAATTGGAATAAATGACTTAGGGAGTATGAAATGTGACTTATGGTTTAGCGACGAATCATGTCGTAGCATGCTTGACTTGGAAGGATTGATAGGCGGACTATGTCGAACGTGTTCAAAGAGATAGACTATACGAAATGGCTTGATGAACGAGTGATATCGATAAATCAAAGAATTGGTTGAAACGTAAGTTATCGTAGGATGGCTTTGCTGAACGACTCGGACCCCGTGCGATAAATGTTGGGATGTGTGTAGGCAATCTATGCTCGAAGTTTAGAAATCGGAGTGATGCGAGCTTGGGTAGAAAACCCCGTACTATCAATTTGGTTTGACCTTAGGATGGGGTCAGTGTTGATATTGTTGTTTGGGAACTAAGATTCCAATACTGACGGAAAGACATAGCCTAGCGGTTAGGCAGACGTCCGAGTGCGAAGTGGTAGGATTTGTGGAGGCACCACTCACGAGTATCGGTTGATATGCAGGTATATCAGGGACGCTTGAATATGAGTACGATCCGACTCGAGTGGTGATGGCGGGATTCGCTATCACGAGGCTTGGCTGAAATGCATGTATTTTGGGGTTGCCTAAAATATATACACGATCCAACTAAGTGATACGTTGAATCAAGTGAGACTTGAGGAACGGGGAACTATCGAGGATTTTGAGATCGTAAGTTTTGAAGAAAGGATTGAGGGTAGCACGAGCATGTCTCGGATTTGAGAAATGCATAGGAGAAATGTGTGCGAGAAACATAGGATGTTGAGTAAAGTGATAAGTCGATAAGTGTACTCAGTTAGTTTCGAGAAAAAAACTTTTTCTGAGTAGTGTATGATATATTGTCCCATCCTGCTCAGTCAATCGGAGAAATCGAAACGCCGATGGCGTTCGGACTTAGCATGCAACGGCAACTTGAAGACATCGCTCGGTCGAGGCGACCGCTCGCTCAGGTGGGGTAGTTTCGGTAAACTCGCCTCATCTTTGCCTTCACATAGTAAATCGTATATTTTTAACTTGCACAAGTAGGCTTGATAATAAAAGAGACTAATTCACATAGCTAAAGGGAATAATCCCGACGGGTCGAATTGAGTTAGAATATGAAAAGGTCCAACGGTCGACTTAGAGTTGGTGCATGGCGTACTTTTGAAAGTGACACTCGGTCCTCCGTCCCGTGGCTTGGGAGAAGGAAAGTTGGTTGAGTAAGCGAAGTTATGATCGCATCCTAAGTCATAGGCGTCGCCCGTATGAATGCTTCATAAAGCATGCACGGTCCCATCGTCCAAGGCTTGGCATAGCCTTGGCTTGTCCATGAGTTAAGTTGCATTGAGCGGCTTGTGACCTAAGTCTAGGCACCCGAGTGACTTGGTCGTTCAAGTCGAATGCGTGCACGGCACTATCCATTAAGGCAAAGCTTGACGCAACCTTTGCTCGTTAAGTTGTTGCGAAGTTAAGTTAGGCAAAGTTATGCCGGTCGACCTAAGACGTTACAAGTACCATCCCGCTCTTTCGTGGTTTGTCAAAGTTAAGTAGTCCCACGATCTCAAGGCCCATCGACTTAGGCAGGAGTGTTGCGTAGAACACGGTTGGCTTAAGGCACAATGCACGGACTTAGTATTTAAGGCACGAGCTAAAGTTGGCTTCAAGTCGAGTTTAGAAAAAGGGCTATCAAATGGGCATTCCTAAGTTGAGTAAAAAGGATATGACATCAAAGAAGAAGGCTCGCGACCGTGGGTCGTCGAGGGATCTCAAGGATAGAAGTCTTGAACATGGTTTTGGAAGAGAGGGTAACACTGAAAGAAGGATGACTGTGGGAGACGTCAGTTTGAGTCGAGTCTTGCATGGTCATGGACAACTTGTCGACAAGGACAAAGTTTTCTCGAGCGGCAACCCTGGGCCATAGGACCAACTCGGCCTGGAAGGAAACAGGGTATAGTCATGTATAAGGTTTTAGCACGGGTTAAAACGGGGGCTTGCAATGGAGCTAGCTACTTGCGTTGAAAGGTCCTCGATTTAACCAAGCTATACGTCTCAGGATAGCTTGTGATGCTAGTGGCCAAGTTCATGTAGATGTCGGCAAATAGCGGCTATCCGAGTGTATGCCTTTGGATTGAGTCGAGTTGAATGTGTGTACAGTTAGAACACAAAGTTTGGTCCTAAGATTGGTTTTCATCATAGGCGTCGTGCTTCAGCACGAGATGTGGCATCGAGTCTTAAGTATGGACATCTGAGTGGCAAAAGTTGGGTTTGAGTTGTTCGAGTTTAAGTTAGAAATCGCCGCAAGGCAAGTTGATTAAGTGACACTAAGTTCACAAGTCTCGATTAGGTCTGTCGGTGATCGAAGTAGCAAGGGTCGCGAGGCGGCGATATGACTGAGTCTCCTTGAGTTACGAGGCACGGCCTCAACAAGGACTTATAGCACGGTCAGACGGGAATGGAGTCTTATCGCGTAGTTGCATCTCTGATTTTAGCCGAAAGGCAATCACGACTTGATAGGTTAACGTTGTTGAGTCGACGTTGTTGTTGCAAGCACGGGATGGTCTAGAGACACAAAATAGGCCAAGGCGTCGGTCCTAAAACTGATCCTAAGGCAAGACTAGAAAGACAATTGATAAGAAGGGACTATGTTGCACGAAGTAAATCAAACGTGTTGGTTTTGTATGGGTGGGCGAGGAGCTCATTCCACCAGTACAGTTGAGTATTGACACCCATATTGTTTTCATGTGCAGGCACATGTAGAAGCTCGTGGCGTGGAGCTCGCTTGGAAGCGTCGAGGCACGGAGTTCCTTGGCGATTTGAAGCGTGTAGCCGTATGTATTCAAGACTTATACAGGACATAATGTATGGACGTCGCCTTCCGAAGCATCCGCTGGTTCAAGACATGTATTAAGAGATGAGAGAGAGCTGAGTGACTTGTAATGTGAGATGAGTAAGCTTGAGAGACTTGTAATCTTGGCCTTGCGGCGCCCCATTGTAACCTTTGTTTCAATATCAATAAAAGAGTGTTTTGCAATGACTTATGTTTTGCTTCAAATTCTACTGCTGATATTTAATGTCTCTGCATGGGACTTCTGTGCGACGACCCCGTCGCAGCCGCTGAAATCGGCCATTATGGAACCCGCCTTGTACGAGCGTAATCTAGGCTCGTGCGGCATCACGCCTTAGCGAGGACGATCGCTCCTACGGGAGCGGGGCATGACAACAACAGCAGTCGTACACAAAACAGAGGGGTGCTCTGTTCTCGCTGCCACGAGGTACCCTCCATCGCTAAACCATTTCTATTCGTGTATTCAATGAAAGTCGATTATGTAAAATCCTATATAAAGCCTACCTAACCCTCTATGAAGCCCTTCTAATAGATTAAATTAGATCGCACAAAATCTTCCAGAAAATTGATATAAATATCAATGAAAAACTATTTTTACAGAGCATATCGAACAGTCCAAACCCCCATGTTTGGAGTTGAATTCAGATAAACCTAATAGTAGTTTTTGAAAACTTCCTGAACGGTATTTTAAACCACATATAGCACCTTAAACCCTTTCTTTTAGTTTAATTTGTAATTCACTGTATGTAAAGATTTCTGATTTCAAAGTTGAAAAAAATAGTTTTTAAAAACATAAATTTTTTAGAAAATTTTTCGATACGGCGTGCGTCCAGACAAACCAAGCGACATGGTCGCAACCCATGAGCATCAAAAGATGCGTATGGGTATTATCGACGTGTGGGATTTGACGGAACTTGATTTCGTTGTACGTGCGCGACGAAATCAAAGTGTATCCGTCGAGATACCCTGTATCGGCCTCTTTGCAAACTAGCCCACAACTTTATGCACGTTCATTATCTCAAGACAAAATTTATGCCAACTGGACCATATTTTTTTGGTCCTGTATGCCCAGTTTGGTCCGATTCTGAGAAGGTCGACTGGAACGCTATTTTGGCGGGCCCGCGATCCGATCCAACGGGTAAATTTGTGCACGACCCACCGAAATCCAACTTTGGACATACGGTTGGGTTCATCTCGTCAAACCGGACCTGTAGACATATAGTTTGACGACTTTAGAGACCGTAGATACTGGCACACTTTTTGGTGCAAAGCGAGTCGAACGGCGGACATCGTTTTGACCCAAAATTATTATTTTGCCCCTGTGTCCAGAATTGGACTTTTGGGTAGACATTCTTAGACATTTCTTTTATACCAAATATATTAATGATGTCTGTTTCAGCATCCAAAAACTGTTGTGCGAGTTGGACTTTTGTGTGGCACACTGAGTGGTTGGTATTATCGGTTTCACCAGCAAAGGACCCCAGGCGAGTACATTTGTTGTTTGTTTTCGATATTGATTATTACTATATTTCATTTTAGTCATTCTATATTTGATTCTTGTCTCTTTTTCATACATTTTCGTATTCTTACCTGTAGTATCGGGGAGGGGAAGTACCAAAAAGATGTGTGATCTGACCGTAGACATTGTAGACATTGTTTTATTGCCTGCAAAGTAGATATCGTAGACATTGTTTATTTATTAAAAAGTAGACATCGTAGACATTGTTTATTTTATTGCAATGTAGACATCGTAGACATCATGGTGTAACTGTCCCTAGACCGATCACATATAAAAAAGGTACTTTAAAACACATAGATATTATTTCCTTTGTTCTATAATCCTTATGTCTCTTGTCACCATTATCCTTATTATTTCATCGTGTATTTTATGGCTAACCTCTGTTTTATAGTCGTTATCATATATTGGAATTGCACTCAATGAATTGTACTCATTCCATTCCTGACTGGAAACTAATATTTTTCAGGTTGATCGCGACTACTCTTAGCCATGAGGAGATACGGGTGTACTTGCAGGCCAAAATCTAGAGATTAGCTAGATAGATAAGTTGTAGTCATTTTCAATAATTGAAAGAGTTTATATTTTTTTCAAATGTGAAACTTGTAAATATTGTAAGTTTAATTTAGTTATTGTGAATGAGCATAAAGTTATTATTTTATGTGACTTGAGCATCACGGCCTTGACAACATTCTACCGCCGACACTACGGCATAGGCTGGCTTGGACACGCACTCGTATTCCGAAAAGCGGGTGCGGGTCGTGATACGTACAAACTCTCAGAAACTCCACAGAGACTCTCCCCTTTACCTTCACAAAGTCCACCACAACTTCCTCCGTACTCCACCTCTCCCAAATTCGATCGCACCCCGCCGCTCCCCGCGATGCCCCGAACATTTCAACATCTCTCTTGGGGCATTTTTGATGCACCGCCCAACCTCGCAACCACCGACAGGCCTTCCGTGTGCGTCCGCCGGCCGCCAGCACCCCGGCGTGGCGTCCTCCGGTGTCGCCAGCCCCCACATGGCGTTCCCCGACGCCGCCAGCGCTACTGCGCCGCACCCGCGTGCCGTTCGTGCGTTTTCCGCGTGTCTGCGTGCCACCCGTGCGCGGGTCGATCTCGCTCGCGTGCACGCCGTCCGTGTGTGTCGAGTTCCGTCGCTTTACAAAACACCAAGGCCGAAGCCACCCTTTCAGTTCTCCTTCGTCAGACTTCCGGTAGACCTTCTGGAATTCTTTATTTAATTTCAGTTGTAAAAGTCAACTTTCTGCTCGACCGGCATTGAATGAATGAAGCTCTATCAATTCTGGGATAGTTAGTTTCCTAAATTGTGTCTGTGTTTGTTAATAAAATTAATTAAATCATTTGATGCATAATAGTTAAATAATTAGTACTAATAATAATATTGATGCCGTTATAATCGTCGGTTTATGTATATAATTATTCTGAATAAATATTAGATTTTATTAATAAAAGACTGTGATTATTTTGTTAATAAAGTATAGGTAGAATTACATTCATTAGTACAGTTAATTTTTTTAGGAAATAAATATTAGTTATATTTCATTAATAAATTATTTAATTATTCGCATAATTAAATGTTTTCTCATTAATTATTAATACAAAATAATTTTTGTAATAAACTTGTTAAAAATATTTAGTTAGCTTTTGTCTTATTAAAATAAAGTTTTAAGACAATATTTAATTACTACCTCAAATATGTTTCTAAGATATTAGGTATTATTAATGATTCTCGGAGTATTATAACTATTAAATGATTTTTCTTTATATTTAAAAATATCTATTAAAATTACTATTGCTAATTTATGTAATAATTTCACGTTATATTAGTAAATGATCATAGTTCTAATCATGTTATTCTAGACTTATTAGATATGTTATGATTTTACGTAGATAAAATATTATTTAATTCCCAAAATAGATTTCATTACCAAAAAGAATATTTGTATAAGTTTTACCTATAAAATAAAAATCTATTTATTATTTATCTATTTTAATTTAAATAGTAATTTTTAAGTTACTAAATAAATAGTAGTAGCTAATTATGTATATTTTGCTAAAAATTAGTAAAAGAGTATTTTTACATAAATTATCTTCATAATCAAAATATCGGCTGTGTTGTCACAAATTTTTTTATTAATTAGAGTATTGATAACTTTATTCAAAGAAATAATAAATTTTACTATTTTATTACTAAACCGTATTTTTCTTATATTACTCACTTAGAGCTCTCTAAAATAATTTATAATTAAACGATTGCTTTATTGTAATTATCGGTGATTTAGAGCCTAGACGTTTATCATATCAATAGTAAGTTATTAACTAGAATTGTAGCAACCTTAGATTGGCAACTAAGTCATGTTTCGCTAATGTAGGGTTCAGTTCCGAAACTTAGCCTAATTTTTCCCTATCGTCACTTACATCACCGGAAACACCAAGGCAAGTATCATACTATTCATGTTCGTATTTTAATTAAAAATTAAATGTATTGCATTCTGTAACGCCCCAGTCCCAAAAATAGAAGGACTAAAACGTAATCATGCCAGCTGCATACATACGAAGTATACTCCAATATATGAAACCATCGTATGTATACATAAGCTGTAAAATACAGTAAACCATGGTACTAATCTCATCCATAAATAAGAAGAAAGAATTTATAAATCAACTCATGAATTGTCATGTATACAATCGTTGGGCTGAGACAAATCTACTACCAAATATAAAGGTGAAGAAATACATAACAAATAAATTTGTCGAGCGATGCGAAGGCGATCCAAGTGCAATCACCTCGGAAGAAGAGAGTAAACATGGACTTGGCTAGAGCACCTGCAAAAACATCACAAAGGTACACACCTGGAGAGATCACCAGGTCCTCAGAGGGACGTAACAAGATACACAAAGAACATGCCACGTAAATACTGAATATAAAATATGCCATAAATAAAAGTAAGTGACAATACACCAATAAGGTAACCTAACTATACTAAAGTGAACATGCAGTTAAGAACAAACCTTTCGTCGCATGAGCCCTGGCTGTAAATGAGATCTAGTATAGTCCCTGTCACGACCCACACCCTGATTAGGGGCACGAGTACGTGGTTACGTCCAGCCTACGCCGCAGAATCGGCGGTAGAACGCTGTATAGTTCGTCTATAAATACTACAACTAAACAAAATATAAGGGTACCTGTCATCTTCGTACGGAGGTATAATATGACTTAACTCAATCACAAGACAAACTAGGATAGATAGTACGAAATAGAAATATGATAGAAAGGAAAACTGGAAAGGAGTTCAAGATCCAACACAAGCTCAGAGATATAAACACATCACAGAAACTCAAAATATAATATAAAACTACAGTCTGAAAATACTAGCTGGATCGCAGTCCAGACAAACCTATCTAACAGTCTAAACATGGGCTATATCATCTACGGGCTCCAGGAATAATGTCTCATCAAACTCTATCCTGGCCATACCTGTAAAAGATAGAGCAATCAGTTAACATGTACTCTGTAAATATCAACAGTTATCCTGTTAGAAAAATGAGCAAGTACAAACACTAACAGCAGATCCATATGAATTGACAAATTCTATAAAAGACAATTATAATAAAATACAAGACAAAGATATAGGATGACTTGGGAGCTATTCGAAAGCCGAGTTACAACCCGTAAAGCAAACAAGGACCGGAGTTGTAACCCTTCTCCCAAACAGAACTTAGCCTCCAATCAAGGTTTAGCATAAGATCATGTAGAACATGTGAGTACTGAATATCATAACATGGTAAGAAAAGTACTGAATGTAGAACTGAGCAGGATATATGATGTGATAAAATAAATATAAAATGTGCCATAAATTATTAGAGCGTTATGTGATCGGCTTAGGAAAGTTACAGGACAGGCTATCCACTTGGCCCGACAATAACATAAAAATCACTAGAAAGGGTCATGCTGGCCAAACTGGATAACGAGCACAAGAAATAAGATCTCGCTACACCCTACGTGAAGTGAGGGTGGCGCAAGCACAAGAATATAGTGACATGGTGGCTTTGATTACATAGCCCCTAATAATTCTCCATTCCCGAACAGTATAACGGATCCGGACATGACACGTCATGACACGAGATTCTCTAAGAGGGTAGCTACTTCCTCTCAGGAATCGGTGTCTATACAAGTACAGAAAATAAGACAGGAAATGTACCAATATACCAAGAAAATCTAGGAACAACATCTCATGTCATGATCCGACGTATACTAGTCCGTGAACCATCGTGTCAGGAAATCAAGTAAGACACTACAACTGAATCGGATATAGCCGATATCCAGACAATGAAAACTATCAGTAAATGTACTCGCCTGATACCCTCAACAGCTGATATAAAAAGATGGCTAACTGGAGTCACAGAGTCCTAGTTATAGCAACACAGGTTATAAAGAGTTCAATTTATATGGTAATTGAAATTATATTGCAATCTATATGAGTCTAAGTCAATCTAGGTCAAAATCAACTCTTGGTCAACTTTGGTCAACTATAAAGTCAAACTAGGTCAACTCTAGTCAACTGTGGTCAAACTAGCTAGGGTTAGTCAATTCTAGGTCTAAATAAACTAAGTATATGCAAATCAAGTATCCAAGATAGCTACTAACTCATAGCCTAAGTCACTTGCTAAACCAAGCACAAAACTAAACCATAAGCTAACAAAACACACAAACTTAGTCATATAATGTATATATATTATTCACATTCACATATTCATATACATAGATATATATAGAAAAGCTATATATACAGGCACACACACACACACACACACACACACACACACACACATATATATATATATATATATATATATATATATATATATATATATATATATAGAAAGAGAGGTAAAAGAGTAAGTGAGTATGTGTGCATTTGGCATGTGTGTGAAAGGATATATGTTAATGTTCTCAGATTTAGTGATAGGTAGGTGTATGTGACATGGGATTCATGGTGTCAAAGGGTGTATGAATGCATGTGTGTAAAAGGTTATAGGTTAACTCAGTTTATAGAAATGCATACATACATACTTACATTGCATATATGCATACATACATATCATGTATACATACATACATTGCATACATACCTACATACATATCATATATGTATACTTACATTCATTCATGCACCTATACATACATACATAGATGCATACATACATATTTGAATATATTATATACTTGTATACATTATATTAATATATACATACTCTATATTATATTACATTACCATACATGCTATCATTATATATTGCATTACATTATTTATACATTATGCATTCATATCTATCATTACATGTATACTTTGCATTCATATCTAGCATTCATTATATACTTTTATGCATATATTGTATATTATTCTTTTATTCATGCATTTATGTATTGCTTACATACATTATATTAATTGCATTCCTACATGCTTGCATTCAACCATATATATACATATTTGCAAAGAGGATATATATCATATATATATCATTTCATTCATCTGACATATCATGCATTACATCCTCTACATTCATTTAATATCCATACTACATAGGCTCATAGGTTACACAAAATACCTATGTCGTATAGTCACTCTTCTACTTAAAATCAATACTGTACCAGTTGGGCCTTCACTAAATTCTAGAATTAAATTATGTTGTAGTCCTTCGTGTTAGCTTTCCGAAACTTCAAACGGATCGAATTTTCATGTCTGGAAGCTTCCAGAATCGCAAAAATACTGAAACGCGTTCGTCTTTCGTACAGCTGACACTCAAATAATTCTACAGAAAGTTCCAGAAAGAATTTGGCTTATAAAAATATATATATTTAGAAAGCTAACTTTGATACGGTTCTTTAAAAAAACGGAAGATTAATCGGAGTTATAAGCTAAAAGTTATGACATTTCTAAGTTGCTTTGGTTAATAAAAACGTTGATGAATATTATGATGAATTTGAGTTGTTTTGGACAAAAGAAACATATGTAGGCCAAGATACTTGGATACCAACATAGGTATCCAAATGAAACTCATTCTAACCATCCTAACTAAGATAAATCCACTCTCTAACCATTCTAAAACTGATTTTAAATATCTATATAAACTATTATCATACATACATACACATGGGGAGTCCTAATTTGTGATCTATCAAGTAGGACACAAGACACATATCTAAAATTCTCAAGAGAGCTCCAAATGGCCTCAAATTTGAATCTAAATGGGGTACATGCATGGGGGTGGATCCTATGGATTCAAAACTAACTAATATGCAGGAAATCAATTTAGAGGGTTAGTTTTACCTATTGGGAGTGGAATCCCAATAATACTCCCAAGGACACGGCTTCGACACGAAGATCTTTCAAAAAGGACACTCCTCCTTGCACTTTGCTCCAAATCTTTACTAGCACCTTCCCTTGGTAGTATGAGAAGGTTGGGTGGAAGTTTTGGGGAGGGATGTAAGGATTTGGAGATCAAATCAAAGAGGAAAGCTATCTAATTTTGGGAAGAACACTTTGTGAAGGAAAATAGACAAGATGGAATAAAATGAAAGGAATGGAGGCTAACCTACCTATAGTGGCTGCCCTTAGATGAATTAGGGTTAGGTTTTAGATGTAGATGAGGGGTTATGGCTTGTCCACCCAATTCTAAGCCTTCCTATTGGTTCAACTAGTCATAAGGCTTTCTTTTTCACAAATATCCTAAGGGGTAAATATCCTACTTAGAAATATCTAGATATTGTTAATCTTGGCACTTAGTAAGAATGTTCTAACCATGATTCTAACCTCAAGACTAATCTAGATTAGGTTAAACTTCTAGGTTAAGGCTTAACTAAAGGATTAGCATATATTTAATTAATATAAATTATAATTTCACAAAATTGTCAAAATGAGCAAAATACCCCTAGGCTAAAAGTTGTAATTAGTCATCCTAATCACATGACTAGGCTCCCTTGGTCATGGTTAGTCTCTAGGCTTAGCAAAACTAGGGTTTAACTAGTTAACCATCAAAATTACAATTCAACATTTTAAATAGTTTTAAATTGATTAAAAATCACCAAAAATTACAACATGAGTTAAATCTTATTATTGATTAATTAAAATTATAAAAGTTTAAAATTACCCTCATTTTAGAAAAGTGGGTGTTACAGTCCCCACTTGGGCACCAGTGACCTAAGCACATGACGTTCAAAAACGACAGTGGCCAACCTGAGAGGCTAATCATACCCGTATCTCCAGCGGAGCTTCCGGGTTACAAGGAAGTGCAATCGAAGTCCATACGACAAGGAAATGTTCTTCCTACTCAATATACTTATCATGTCGCATCTACGACCATGTAACACTACTAACCGTCAAGTCTTCTAACATACTACTATTGACAGTTAGACCTAACGCACGTCCTATACGCATCAGTAATCATCCAACACGCAAGTCCGGATGCTATATGCTACTCACAACTCACACATCTCGTGGCACATCAGTGTCAAAGTTTATGTAATGCACTAAACTAGTGGTAGTCCCTTACTCTAGGTCCATATGCAATCAAAGGATAATAACAAAATACAGCTAATATCACTGAGCAGGCACTAGATCAGGAACTGTAATAATGGCATAGTTAAAAGAACTGAAAATAAATACACAGTGATATGCAATAAATAAAATACAAACTAATTATAAACAGTAAATTATGGCAAGGTATCTTGCCTGGTGTGTCGCCTGGTGTGGTGCGATGATCAGACAAGTCTTGATTGTCCAATAGCCACGGTCTATGTTTAGGGGGAAGAATTTGTGAGAAAATAGAAAATATGATCAGTCACGATCATCGATAATAACACAAGAGAATTTGCGAAAATAAGTACCTATGTTATGTTTTAGAAATACCTATAATATATGAAACTAGATTTTATTATTAAAATAAATTTTAGAAAAACTATACATTCAAAAAATAGTTTTTGAGGCTAACTCTAAGTTCTATCAAAATAATATTTGAAGTAGGAAGCTATATTTATACTTAGTCAAATTATTCTAAAAATTGTTTTGGGGAGAGAATCCATTTTTAATCAAAGTAGGATTTAGGTCGAAGACTATATTTTAAAATGTCAATAATATAGTAAAATATTTACGTTCTGAAATCAGTTTTGAAATTACATACATAGTAAAGCACCAATATACTTTTGTTACCAAAATTTAGAATTTATTATATATTTATTTGTTTAATGCAACACAATATTAAAGATAATAATAATTATATTAATAGATCTTTTAACAAAGTATACTTATATGCAATAATAATAATAATAATAATAATAATAATAATAATAATAATAATAATAATAATAATAATAATAATAATAATAATAATAATAATAATAACATCATGTCTGCTGTTCTTTTAGAAGGAAGTAAGGATGAAAGAAAGAAAGGGAGTGGAGAGAGAGAAAGAGAGAGAGAGAGAGAGAGAGAGAGAGTAGTTGAGAAGAGGGAGAGGGAAAACTTACTGAGGGGGCTCGATCGGCGGAGAGGAAAGTCAGTGGAGTGGAGAACGCGGCGGCGCGACGCGGCAAGACGCTGTCACCGGCGACGCTACGTCGGAGCAGACGTATGGTGGCGGCGGCTCCTGCACACGGCGGGCTGGCGCCTCCGGTGCTGATCGAGGATGGCGACGGAGGGAGCTCGGCGCACAGGCAGCCGGAGGAGGAAGAACGGCGGGGGAGATGTCCTGTGTGGTGCGTGAGGGCGGACGCTTGCCCCCGCGGTGGCGGCGATGGGGGCGGGTTTACCTGCACGGCCGACGGAGGAGATCGAGAGGGCGGGCCCATGCGGTGCTTGACGCGGCGATCGCTGGTGGTCGCGGCTGCTGCGGGAAGCTGGTCCAGTGGGGCGCGCGGATTGAGGCTTGCGTCGGACGCTCGACGATAGGTACGGCGGGCTTCAGGAGGCAGACTTCACCGGATTTGTTGTCGACGAGGTAAAGGTAAGTGGTTTTGGTTTGTTTAATTTTGGTGGTGGTGGTGAGATGGTGGTGGCGGATTTGGGTGTCTCCGGCGGGTGGGGGTAGTGGTCGTAGGGGTGAGGGGTTCCTGATGGTGCGGTGGTGTCGATGGTTGCGGCGATCGGCGGATGCGGCTCTAGAACCGGAGTACGGTGGTATGGAGTTTGGAGGCAGATAATGGTGATGGCGTCGGGGTGCTGATGACGGCGAGGGTGGTGGTGTTGGCTGCCGCGGTGGTGGCGTAGGAGTCGGATGGAAGCTGCTGGGTGGTACGGAGTTTGACAGGAAGGGGAGGTGGTGATGGCGGAGCGGTGTGTCCGAGTTTTTCGGACACGGTGTCGAAAACCATTGTATATGTATTGGAGCTATTAGTGGATAAAAATGCGTCACAGACACGATGCACAGTATTCTTGTAGTAGAAATTTATGGATGAGTACCTCTCCTTATATAGGAGGTAGGAATTCCCAGTTGGATAGGTATTAGGGAGGTTTAAATCCCTTTTTAGATAATTGTCACATATGTTTTAAAACAAATCAAATCCAACTCCAATCCAAATCCAAATCCAAATCCACTTAGATTTTATACATAGAAAATTCTAGCTAAATTAAATAATTAAATCTTAATTTAAATTTTCATAAATAATAACTTAGATACACTTACAAATTTTCTATTAATTTATAATTTCAAAAATTATATTATAAACTAATAAAATATTATGAAATATATATGTATGCATGAAGAATATTATTTATTATTAATAACTGTTATAAATGAAAGGCTTTTATAATTAAAATAACAAACTTAGAAATTTTTGGTACGATAGCAAGAATAATTATTATATATATTATTTTGAAACTATAAAAATAGAAAAACGTTTTTCTAAAAATATGTACGCTCGCACATATGTGCACTCGTCGAGCAATTACGAAAAATAAAATTTCGTGCGCGACGTATAATACAACTACGCGACGTACAAATACAAAATAAAAAAATTAATACCAAATTTATTTTTAAAAAAAAATAGTAGAAATTTATGAGTTTTACATCCTATCCAACTTAAAAAATCCCGTTCTCGAAATTTAGGAAAAATTAGGGTAGGTAGGCTTCAGGAGATAGAAAGAGTTTAAGGATGAGAAATCACGAGTTAGTTCATTAGACGAGGAGAAGAAACGACATTCAACGAAATTGACAATTTGATAACTTAAAAGAATAAATCAAAGGTGTAGTTTTGTAATGATTATGCGCATGACATCCTTTTGTGTCTAATTTGGTCATACTGCCATCAATCCTAGAATCACCATAATTTCAAATATTTTTAATAACTTCCTCTATCTCATCCTAAGCCTACTAATTCCATATTCGGGTCACGTTTAAATATCATCATGATCTTCGAGTAATCACTATGGTTTTTATTAGTAATAAATCTTCAAAAGCTTCGATTTTTTCTCAATATTCATATTCCATAAAACTTTAATTTTTTTAGGACACTTTCTTTTTCTTCTTTATTTCCTTAAGATTAACTCACAAAATTTATATTCCTTAAAAATATATTCTCAATTCCTATATCTTACAATATAAATTTCAATAAGTACCAAAGTTTTGAATTCAAGGATTCTAGATTCTTCTTCTTCCATCATATCTATATATAATTTTGGTTCAAACTAAATTTTGACCTCATAATCTCTTTAAAATTTAAATTTAATAACTCAATTAGTCGGAGCAATCAACTCTATCTTAGTCATGAAACTTTATATTCGTAATCATCATAAAAATCTTTCCTTAGGATATCAAGAATTTCCACCTTTTAATATTGGGTAGCTTCGAGATCTACTACATCAACATCCTACTTATCATCTCATAAAAATTTCTCAATAATGGGTTTACCTTGAAGAACCGATTTGTCTCCTTTGAGAAATGATAGCACCTTTCTCAATTTTGCCACAAAATTCTACTTATGCATATTCAGTCACATTAATTAATTATACCACTATTCTCCTCGATGAGTTTTCTAATCTAACCTCTACTAACCGAGGGATGTCATGGTCAAAGTTCATCTTTACATAAGAGAATCATAAACGGAACAAGGTTGCATAAACTATGGAGGAATCGTAGCGAAATACGGGTGAAGCAATTTAATCGGAAGGGAGAAAGTAGGGTTGTTAATGTTGCATGGAGAGTAAAAGGTGGTATGGGTCTAAGTAAACAAGATAAGACATGAAATAAAAGGACAAGGGTAAAGAAATTGAGATAAAACACAAATTAAGCATTTAGAAATTTTAGTAGATCACAATCATACATTGGGTCGAAAGGTTTGAGTCAAGTTTTTGGTCTCTAAATGAAGTCAAGAAGGACAATGTTATCATGGTAGGGTTTATAGCTAGCCATTTTGACTCGAAAGTCGCATCATAAAAATAGAGTACAAGGGGTCGTGTTTTAGTGGGACATGGTACATCTACATGAATGTGGACTTGTCTAGATCTTGCATATGGAATTTATTGGAAGGAAAAGTCTAGTGTTGTGCTCCAAATATCAAAGTCACGATAGGGAACACCAAATGATCAAAATAGAAAGTGAGTTTTCATAAGGTACTAATTAATGCACAAAAAATAAAAGGTTGAAGCACGAAATAAAGATAATTTAGGAAATCTCGTAGATCAAGATAAAATAAGTTAGGGACACAGCTTCTAGAGAGAAAATAGTCTCATAGATAAGGGTATGGTCGAGGAAATGATTCTAATCATTTCTAAGTTTCAAATAATTAGATGATAAAAGATCTGGATTTGAGGGAAGGTCAAGTGGGTCAAGGTTGAGATATGATCACATAGTTTAGTAGATGACTAACTATACTTGAGTATTTACAGCTATCATGGCCATGGGTGATATGTCACTAATATGGACTACTCTATCTCCTTATGGCTATCTTGGTTGTCTACCATTATAAGTCTAACTTCTTGAACTCGAGCCTTCACAAAAATTCTCAAAAAAAATCTACCATAATTTCTATTCATTCTAAATCGTCCAACATAATCATAACTTAAAATGTAAATTCCTTTAATCAATCTAAAATAACTTTTCATCATATCACTAATAACTTTTCCCCTTCTTGTAATAAAAGTCAATATTCAAATAATCCTATCAGTCGTCAACTCCCTTTTTTTTACTTCCATAAAATCATAACTAAACAAAAATCTAAAATTTTTCGAATAACCTCGAGATAACTCTTAGCATATTACAATCAACCCCAAAAAGTAAGATCAAGTTTTAAATAATCTTATCAATCGTGATTCAAACAAAAATCTAGCATTTAAAATTAATCCTCGGATTGATTCTATATCTTTCAAAATTTATACCTAAACTTCCAATAAGTCACAACTATTCTAAAACCTTCAAAAGCCAAAAATCCCTTCATCTTCTTCCCCCCCTTTTTTTCAAAAAAAATCCATAATTTAAGGCTTTAAACTCGAAATCTAATTATCTAAATAACTTTATAGATCATATAACACAATTTAATTCAAGAAAATATTTAACCAAAATTTATCAATCGTCCTCAAAGTTTGGTCAATCGTAAATCATACTTCAATATTTAAAAATTTAAGATCCTTTTCAAATCAAATTTATATCCATCCAAAGATGTATAGCTATACTTCAATATTTTATAAATATTTTCAAAGACCTTCAAAATCAAATCAATTTGTTTTCTCGATCTAGCTATCCTCTTGTGTATACCATCTTGTAATATCAAAATATAATTCTACTATCTTGTGAAGGCGATAATATGCTACTATCCAACTTGAAATTAGCTAATCCTTAAGATCATACTTTTAGGAAAATGTCTTTATAACTCAAATAAGACCCCAATGCATACTAATTGTCAATGTAATCTTCTAGCCATGGGTTTGACCTATGAGCATATAATAGTGTAGTCACCTTCCTAACTGTCACTAAGCACGAAAAATAAGAATTTAAGGTAGAAAGAGTTCAAGCAGGATGCAAATCAAGAGTGGTAACGAGAGTTCGAAACTTGAAACAAGGAAGGAGGTCAAGCTTGTGGATGAGATTCTAGACTCTAATCCTATATGCAGGCTCACATCGGTACAGTAACGTAACCGAAGTGATAAACTAGACCTGTATGGGCTACCACAAAAATATGTAATGCCCCAGTCCCAGAAATAGAAGGACTAAAACGTAATCATGCCAGCTGCATACATACGAAGTATACTCCAATATATAGAACCATCGTATGTATACATAAGCTGTAAAATATAGTAAACCACGATACTAATCTCATCCATAAATAAGAAAAAAGAATTTATAAATCAACTCATGAATTGTCATGTATACATTCGTTGGGCGGAGACAAATCTACTACCAACTAGAAAGGAGAAGAAATACATAACAAATGAATTTGTCGAGCGATGCGAAGGCGATCCAAGCGTAATCACCTCGGAAGAAGAGAGTAAACATGGCCTTGGCTAGAGCACCTGCGAAAACATCACGAAGGCACACACCTGAAGAGATCACCAGGTCCTCAGAGGGACGTAACAAGATACACAAAGAACATGCCACATAAATGCTGAATATAAAATATGCCACAAATAAAAGTAAGTGACAAGACACCAATAAGGTAACCTAACCATACTAAAGTGAACATGCAGTTAAGAATAAATCTTTCGTCGCATGAGCCCTGGCTGTAAATGGGATCTGGTATAGTCCCCACTTGGGCACCAGTGACCTAAGCGCATGACGTTCAAAAATGATAGTGGCCAACCTGAGAGGCTAATTATACCCGTATCTCCAGCGGAGCTTCGGGTTACAAGAAAAGTGCAATTGAAGCCCATACGACAAGGAAATGTTCTTCCCATCCAATGTACCTATCATGTCGCATCCACGACCATGTAACACTACTAACCGTCAAGTTTTCTAACATACTACTATTGACAGTTAGACCTAACGCACGTCCTATACGTATCAGTGATCAGCCAACACGTAAGTCCGGATGCTATATGCTACTCACAACTCACACATCTCGTGACACATTAGTGTCAAAGTTAATGTAATGCACTAAACTAGTGGTAGTCCCTTACTCTAGGTCCATATGCAATCCAAGGATAATAACAAAATACAGCTAATATCACTGAGCAGGCACTAGATCAGGAACTGTAATAATGGCACAATTAAAAGAACTGGAAATAAATACACAGTGATATGCAATAAATAAAATGCAAACTAATTATAAATAGTAAATTATGGTAAGATATCTTGCCTGGTGTATCGTCTGGTGTGGTGCGATGATCCGACAAGTCTTGATTGTCCAATAGCCACGGTCTATGTTTAGGGGGAGGAATTTACGAAAAAATAGAAAATATGATCAGTCACGATCATCGATAATAACATAAAAGAATTTGCAAAAATAAGTACCTATGTTATGTTTTAGAAATACCTATAATATATGAAACTAGATTTTATTATTAAAATAAATTTTAGAAAAACTATGCTTTAAAAAATTAGTTTTTGGGGCTAACTCTAAGTTCTATCAAAATAATATTTGAAGTAGGAAGCTATATTTATACTTAGTCAAATTATTCTAAAAATCGTTTTAGGGAGAGAATCCATTTTTAATCAAAGTAGGATTTAGGTCGAAGACTATATTTTAAAATGTCAATAATATAGTAAAATATTTACATTCTGAAATCAGTTTTGAAATTACATACATAGTCAAGCACAAATATACTTTTGTTACCAAAATTTAGAATTTATTATATATTTATTTGTTTAATGCAACACAATATTAAAGATAATAATAGTTATATTAATAAACCTTTTAACAAAGTATACTTATATGCAACAACAACAACAACAACAATAATAATAATAATAATAATAATAATAATAATAATAATAATAATAATAATAATAATAATAATAATACTAATACTAATAACAATAATGATAATAATAATAATAATAATAATAATAATAATAATAATAATAACAGCATGTCTGCTGTTCTTTTAGAAGGAAGTAAGGATGAAAGAAAGAAAGGGAGTGGAGAGAGAGAGTAGTTGAGAAGAGGGAGAGGGGAAACGTACTGAGGGGCCTCGGGAGAGGCTCGATCGGCGGAGAGGAAAGTCAGTGGGGCGGAGAACGCGGCAGCGCGGTGCGGCAAGACGCTGTCGCCGACGGCGCTGCGACGGAGCAGGCGTATGGTGGCAGCGGCTCCTGCACACGGCGGGCTGGCGCCTCCGGTGCTGATCGAGGACGACGACGGAGGGAGCTCGGCGCACAGGCGGCCGGAGAAGGAAGAGCGTGGTGCGGCGCGTGAGGGCGGACGCTCGCCCCGCGGTGGCGGCGATAGGGGCGGGGTCACCTGCACGACCGACGGAGGAGATCGAGAGGACGGCCCACGCTGTGCTTGACGCGGCGATCGCTGGTGGTCGCAGCTACTGCGAAAAGCTGGTCCAGTGGTAAAGGTAAGTGGTTTTGGTTTGTTTAATTTTGGTGGTGGTGGTGAGATGGTGGTGGCAGATTTGGGTGTCTCCGGTGGGTGGCGGTAGTGGTCGTAGGAGTGAGGGGTTCCTGATGGTGCGGTGGTGTCGATGGTTGCGGCGATCGGCGGATGCGGCCCGAGAACCGGAGTACAGTGTTATAGAGTTTGGGGCAGATAATGGTGATGGCGTCGGGGTGCTGATGACGGCGAGGGTGGTGGTGTTGGTTGCCGCGGTGGTGGCGTAGGAGTCGGATGGAAGCTACTGCGTGGTACGGAGTTTGATATGAAGGAGAGGTGGTGATGGCGGAGCGGTGTGTCCGAGTTTGTCGGACACGGTATCGAAAACCATTATATATGTATTGGAGCTATTAGTGGATAAAAATATGACACAGACACGATGCACAATATTCTTGTAGTAGAAATTTATGGATGAGTACCTCTCCTTATATAGGAGGTAGAAATTCTCTGTTGGATAGGGATTAGGGAGGTTTAAATCCCCTTTTAGATAATTGTCACATTTGTTTTAAAACAAATCAAATCCAAATCCAACCCAAATCCAAATCTAATTAGAATTTATACATAGAAAATTCTAGCTAAATTAAATAATTAAATCTTAATTTAAATTTTCATAAGTAATAACTTAGATACACTTTCAAATTTTCTATTAATTTATAATTTCAAAAATTATATTATAAACTAATAAATATTATGAAATATATATGTATGCATGAAGAATATTATTTATTATTAATAACTGTTATAAATGAAAGGCTTTTATAATTAAAATAACAAACTTAGAAATTTTTGGTACGATAGCAAGAATAATTATTATATATATTATTTTGAAACTATAAAAATAGAAAAATATTTTTCTAAAAATACGTACGCTCGCACATATTCGCTCTCGTCGAGCAATTACGAAAAACAAAATTTTGCGCGCGACGTACAATACAACTACGCGACGTATAAATACAAAGTAAAAAAATTAGTACCAAATTTATTTTTAAAAAAATAGTAAAAATTTAGAGGTTTTACAATTCAGTAGGACGATGTATTTTTGTCGACACTGATTCACAGGATCCCTCTTGGACCCCAAATTGATTGTTTGATTGACTCATTGACTCGGAAATTGGGGAAGTAGTATAGCAAATGTGACCAAAGCCATATTACTATTATTGCCTCTCTCGTGCTAACCCCTATTGCACAGGGGGTTGAGTCGTATCGTATACTAGCATTTGGCCAAAATATCACTACCAAAAAAACCAGCTTTAGCGACGGACACATCCGTCGCTCGTCCGTCGGTAACATGAATTACCGACGGCTTAGCGACGGATATTTGATGAAAATAGCCGTCGGGAAAAACGTCGTCGCTATAATTTGTCCGTCGCTAAGCCGTCGGACAAATGATTAACCGACGGACTAGCGACGGATTACCGACGGCTGACTTTCAACGGATTAGCGACGGATTAGCGACTTGTTCTCGTCTGTTTACATGCCATATAATATTAAAATATCCGTCGCTAAGCCGTCGTAAATAGGTCGGTAAAAGCGTATCAGAGAGGTTCCTGATACGCAAAATCAGTCGCTATTCCGTCGCCATTCCGTCGTTAATCGCGACGTTTTAGCGACGGCTTAGCGATGGGAAGGGCGTCGGCCTGGTTCTGGAAAGCTTTCATATTTCCAGAACCATGTCGACGGATAATGGGTCGCTAAGTCGTCGCTAGTCCGTCGTCATCCTCGACAGATTAGCGACGGAGTAGCGACAAGCTATCCGTCGCTAAGTCTCTGGAAACCAACCATATTTCCAGAACCATGTCGACGAATTTACCGTCGCCAGGTAGTCGACATTCCGTCGCTAATATTAATTGTGCCCAGTTAGCGACGGAAATTTCGTCGCTAGTTGGTCGCTAGTACGTCGCTACCTGCAAATTTATATCACCCAGTTAGCGACGGATTTGCCGTCGCTAGGTAGCCGCTAGGTTGTCGCTAACTGCAAAATATTTATATCACCCAGTTAGCGACGGAAATCCCGTCGCTAGTCCGTCGGTAACTGCAAATATCCGTCGCTAGTTAGTCGCTAGTCCGTCGCTAAATGCAACATTAAGAAAAAAAAATTACAGAAACATTCTATTTCACCAAATCTCCAATATCCAATATCCAATATCCAATATCCAATATCAAACAGAAATATCCAATATCCAATATCCAATAATCCATGTACGATCAACAAATATCCAAATTCATAATATCCAATATCAAACAGAAATATCCAAACACAAATTCATAATATCCAAACATTCATGTACGCTTCCAAAATATCCAAAATTCAAAATCCAAAAACAGTACAAATATCCAAAAACAATACAAATATCATTGAGATGGGGGGGGTCGTCGTTCGGCCCGGCGGATGTACTCTTCCACCATGTACGCCGGCACCTGGGACAACACATGCTCTGGAAGGTTGCGGAGCTGCTCTGCCGACATCATGTCCATGAGCCCAATGAGCGCAGTATCCGGTACCAGGCGGACCTCGGCAGAACGGTCAAATGAATAACGTCCAGGGTCGGAAGGACCGGCAACCGCACTAGACGGACCGGGAGCAGACGGATCTGGACCGGGAGCAGAAGAAGGATGCGGAAGGCGCTCCAGCACATCCGACATTAGACTCCGCATTTCCGACATATCGGAGGTGAGAGTCGCAAGCTGCCGCCTCATATCGTCCGACGGGGGCGCGGGAGGAGGCGGGGGCGGTGGATATCTGGGAGTCGCGCCCTGCAACGACGCCGCCATGGAACCTACGCCGTAGACTTTCCCTTTATTAAAGCCGCCGACAGACTCTACGAACACGTCGTCGTAGCGAGCGGCCATAGAAGAGGGCGTCTGGGTGGGCGTCGTTTCGCCGACAACCTCGGCAGGGGGCTCAATCTGACTAAGGGCCTCACGATATGCAGCCTATCCAATGAATGTGTTTATACTATAAGTTTTCCTAAGTTATAATCTAAATCCTATGTTTCCCTAAGTTATAATTTGAATCCTACGTTCACCTAATTAAGTTAACAATAATTATATTTCTAATATAAATCTCATAAACGTAATTACTTACATCAGTCGCCTGGGCCCTCGCGTCGACGAAGCTCCCGTCTGCCCGCCTCTTGTGTGTATGCAGGAATACATCGTAGGCGGTGACCGACTCCGGCTCTCTTCCCTCCTTTACCGCCTGTCGTGCCTGCATACGAAATATACGTCGAATTTAATTAACTACGTATATTAATAGTACCGAATTTAATAGTGAAATGAATTTGCGGTATCTCACCAAATCTGCACGCGTCGCTGCGTGGGGCTTTGAACCTCCTGTATGCAGAGCAGCGACCTGTCTGCTCGCCTTCGCTTTCTCTGATTTCTCCCTGTACTGAGCAGTATTCATCTTATCCAACATCTGCTCGTAGTACTCCTCCCGGAGCCACTTCTTCCTCGAATGCGCCGTACGAACGTCGTACACCGCATCCCATATCTTCTTCCCGGCGGCGGCTTTGTAGGCCTTGCGAATCAACTCCTCGCGATGGGGGGGCCACCAGAACGTCGTCTGACATACAAATAAAATTATCACGTAATTAAAAAATTAGTGGATTAAAGAATAATTAATAATTAACCAAAAGATATATATATACCTTCATCTCCTCGAGCCAGACGTACTGCATGTTCTGAGGCACCTCAGAAAAATTGAGGTAAGGGCCATGGTAGTTTTCCCGGATAATTTGCCCGAGTATCCGGGCAGCATCAAACGGGAAAAACCTACAAAGAAGCAAAGACCGGATTATTAACTTGAATAAATGAAACAAATTTAATAAATTAACTTAAATTTACTTACGTATCACCCGCGGGCCATAGCTCGCGTCGGTTCTCGCCTATCGGCCTCTCTGGAGGCGTCGGAGGATCCGCGGCTCCGCGGATGTACTCACCGGTAGCAGGATGAAGCTGAATCCGGGGGTACTCCGGAGCCCACCCTGCAGTAACTGATGGTGTACCCGCTGGTGCATCCGGGGGCGGAACGGATCCGCTAGCGGATGGAGTCTCAGGCCTCGATGAAGATGAAGGATGGGTCGCAGAGATAGATCGACGGCGGGAAGAGTCTGTGGCCGGGCTCTCCAGGTCGGGATCGGAGGACTCTATATCCGGGGTATGTGGAAGGCGACCACGACCGCTACCACCACGACCGCTACCATCACGTCCACGGCCGCTACCATCACGTCCACGGCCACCGCTACCACCACGCCCACCACGGCCAGTACCGCCACCACCAGCACCACCACGGCTACCACCAGCACGAGTGGTAGTGACCATGACCTGTAAATAGAACACATAAATATAATTAACAATATAGAAGTATAAATGAATATAAAACTGAACTAAAATATATATACCAGCAGGGCGGCGAGTGCCGTCAAGACAATGAGAACTAAGAGTGCCATCTGTAAAAAGAAAATCATACAATAAGTAGATGATCGAACGACAAAACCATAAACTGAAATAAGAATGTGTCCGTCTAAACTGAATTCACTAAGTTAGTTGTAAGTGCTTCTAATATATACCGATATTTAATCTAATCATCGTTATCGTCCTCGTCCTCATCGTCATCGTCATCGTTCTCATCCTCATTCTCATCGTCGACTTCATCTATATCATCATCCTCATCGTCGACTTCATCTGTATCATCATCCTCATCCTCATCCTCATCCTCTTCTTCTTCTTCTTCTTCTTCTTCTACTTCTTGTTCAGGCTCAATACTTGGGACAAGACGCCTCTTTCTCCCCTGGTTGACAGCTAAGTCTTGTATATCAACCTCTTCCTTCCCTCTATTTTCCTCAGCATGAGGTATATCGACATCTTCCACGTCCATGGTATCCGACTGTTGTCCCATGTATTGGGGCTTCTCGATCTGGTCCTCTTGGTATGCTGGGTCTCCAACGTTGAATGTATTTCTAGATTTAATCTTGCATACTGCCCACCAGTCAAATCGATCTCTACGACGCCTTGGGTAGCTTGTATAGTAGACTTGAACAGCCTGACTTGCTATCGCAAACGTGTCGGACCCTCTATACCTCCTGCGATGATTTATATCGACGAATCCAAATTGTTTATCGATTCTCCAACCGATATTTGGTCTCGTATCGAACCACTCACATTTGAACATCACAATATGCATATCATATGGGCCACTATATTGTAAATCTACAATCTCCCGAAGCACTCCATAATAGTCAAAGTTCGGCTCGTCGTCATAGATGGTGCCTCTTATGCAAACACCAGAATTCTTGGTATCGAAGCCGTCATTGAGAAATTCGGCATTTATAGCATGCTGAGTTGACTTAAACTTGAAGCCATTAATGACATAGCCTGACAAAGTCTTTGCATGCTTCTTCGGTCCCAATGCCAAATAACGAATGCTCTCATTTATGAGTGTTGTTTCAGGCAATAAAACCTGTAAACATGTATTGATAATTTAAATATTTTAGCTGCATATATTTTAATGGTAGCCGCATAACATATTATCTCAGTTACTTACGTATTTACGAAACCAGGACGGAAAGGTACAATCAACCTCTCTTTGAAGTCCCTCATCTGTAATATATGGTGTCCTCATTTTGACTTCACCTCTAAATACACTGTTAGAGAGAATAAAAATAAGTGTAGTCACTTAATTCACCAAATTAGAGATTATAACGAGGCGTAGTCACTTACTTCTCCAAATCTCTCACTTCTTGTATGTCACAATTTAACAAGACATATCGGTGAGCGGTATCATACTCATCGTCGGTCAACCACCGTTTCTTACTAGCCCCAATAGGCTTGCCCCTTAAATTGAATATACCTCCATCCTCAACGTCTTCTTCATTCCTTTGAGGTCTATTTCGATTTGTCTCGACATGAGTATCGAAATAAATGGAGCAAAAATTTGACACCTCCTCGATAAGATATGATTCGCATATCGAAGCCTCTATATGAGCCTTGTTGCCAACTTTCTTCTTTAGATGGTGTAGGTACCTAAAGAGACAAATTATCTTGAGAATTAATAATGAATTGTAAAATCCACTTAAATTTCACTTAAATTATATCGGTTTTTATTTACCTTTCAAAGGGGTACATCCATCGATAATGAACAGATGCACCGACACGGGCTTCGTATGCTAGATGAATCGGTAGATGCTCCATGCTGTCGAAAAAGCCCGGTGGAAATATTTTCTCTAACTTGCAGATTGTTAAGACAATCTTCTCCTCAAGTTGTACCATATGTTGCACCGTCAGCTTAGTTGAACAGATATCCCTGAAGAATGTAGACAGCTCGGCCAACGGAACCCATACAGCAGAAGGCAACAACTCTCTCAAAGCAATGGGCAGTAATCTTTCCATAAACACGTGGCAGTCGTGACTCTTCATTCCCGTTAGCTTGCGTTCATTGAGATCAACGCATCTAGACAAATTCGAAACATAGCCGTCGGGAAATCTTAAATTAGATATCCACTTGCAGATTATTAATCTATCTTCCTTGCTCAATGTGTATGGCGCTATAGGCTTACTTAATTGTCCACCAGCACCCCTTTGTATCAAGTTCAGATGAGGACGCTTGCATATCTCGGCTATGTCTTGTCTTGCTTTTGGATTGTCCTTCGTCTTTCCTTTAATATCCATGACGGTATTGAAGACATTATCGAACACGTTCTTTTCGATATGCATGACATCAAGATTATGCCTTATAAGATTATCTTTCCAATAAGGCAAGTCCCAGAAGATACTCCGTTTGGTCCAGTTATGGCTTTGTCCGAACCCCTCGACACGATGGTTCGATGGATCTTCCATTGCGGTGGGCAATTCCTTTACAGCTTCCCAAATATCGTATCCCAAAAATCTGGGTGGAGGTTGAGAAAATTCTTGTTTTCCATATCTGAACGCGTCCTTATTCTTTCTCCAAGGATGGGTCGCGGGCAGAAATTGACGGTGACAGTCAAAGAAAGAAGTTTTTCCTCCATGCCTAAGGCGGAACGCCTTACTATTTTCCATGCATATCGGACAAGACATGTTGCCGTGCGTACTCCATCCCGACAGCATACCGTATGCTGGAAAATCATTGATTGTCCACATGAGTGAAGCTCTCATCTGAAAGTTCTGTTTCCTGGAAATATCATAAGTCGTGACGCCGATCTCCCACAGCTGTTTTAGCTCATCCACCAACGGCTGTAAATATATATCGATGTTCTTCGTCGGATTTTTAGGACCGGGTATGATAGCTGTCAGAAACATATAAGGAGTCTTCATACACATCCATGGTGGCAGATTGTAAGGGGTAAGAATGACCGGCCAGCATGAGTACTGAGATCCCGACTGTCCGAAAGGGGCGAAGCCATCAGCACATAGCGCCAGGCGTACATTTCTAGGCTCTGCAGCAAAATCTGGATGACACAAATCAAAATGTTTCCACGCCTCTCCATCCGAAGGATGTGACAATTCTCCTTCGTCCTTTATGCGTTCTTCGCTGTGCCACGTCATGTGTTCTGCTGTATTTAGAGACATATACATCCTCTGCAAGCGCTTCGTGATCGACAAGTAATGCATATACTTGTAAGGACGTCGTTTTCTAGTCGACTTTCCTTTTCCCTGTACTGGCTTGTAACGATCCGCATTACAGAAGCTGCAACTTTCTGATACGCAATTCTCTTTGTAGTACAACATGCACCCGTTGCGACAACAATCTATCTTCTCGTACCCCAGTCCCAGTTGTCGGACCATCATCTTTGACTTGTAGAAGTTTTTTGGTAGCTCTTTTGATTCCTTCGGTAACACCTCCTTGATTACTTCTGTGATCCGATTATAGCAAGCTTGTGGCAAGTTAAAATCAGACTTTATGTTCAACAACCGCATCGTCACTGACAGTGCGGAATGAGTCTCACAACCAGGATATAGAGAAGTATCTGCGTCCTGAAACATGTCATAGAACTCCTTCGCCTCGGGATTAGGATCCTCCGGATCAAAATTAGGCCCTGCCGCATCATACACCATATCTCGTGCAAGGTTCTGCAGATCTCCATAATCAACAGAGCATCCGTGGTCTTCGATGACATCCGTTGCAGCATTATCATCAAAAGCATAAGTAGCAGCTTCCGCAGCCTGTCTTTCCGAATATAGTTCACCTTGCGATGACCACAGGCCGTAATTACGTACGAAACCCTTACGGGTCAAATGATCTCTCACAGTCACCACTTCTTCGTAACGTCTATTGTGACATTTAACACATGGACACTTAATTTTGTTACCGTCCATGTACTGAGCTTTGCTCATTGCATAATTAAGAAATACTTCCACGCCTGCCTGAAAATCGTCACTCACACCAATTCTACTCTCGTGTTGCCGTTTGTACATCCATGTACGATCAACAAAATAACGACTCATCCTCAATTTGGATGTGAAAATCTGTATCGTAAGACAAACTAAACATAAGAATAGGATCAATCTTCAAATCAGTCTAAAAGGGATGAATCAATATCAACTATTAAGGAAATGAAGTTAATTCTCAGTCCACATTTCACATACCATTCCTCATTCGAATCTCAGTCTAAAGAAAGGAAATCAATTCCCGATTTTGTAATGACAGTTTAACATTAACCAAGTTCGAATCAAATGCAAATCCGCCCTTCATTACCCCTTGACTGATACAAAGGAAGGTTATACGAGGACTGAAATAAAGCTTACAAGGAACTGGACTATACTGTCAACTGATGTAAGGATATGAAATTCCTTTGGGACTGATATATTTGCAGGTAAGGGACTGAACCAATAGGGAGTAGGGACTGATCATGAAGTTATAAATGAACTGAACATTAAGTTACAAATATACTGACACAATATAATATTTGATACATAAATAGTTAAGGGACTGGACATAAAGATGAAAATTAATGGACTGGACATTAGAGAGACTGAAACAACTTATGCGTGTCATATAACTCGAACAAGGACTGACACAGGTAAGGTTCATTCTACACTAAAACTTAATAATATAGGGACTGTACAGTAAAGACTTGGGACTGAAATATGTATACTAAATTCCTTTCTCTGCACACACACCATGGTGATCACAACCTACACACACCAAGCACATACACATATACTTCCACACACACATCACTCTATATTCCCTTTTCACGTTCCTCTCTAACACACATATGACACACACAAGACACACATGCCTGCTAAGTCCCCTCTCTTCCGATGCTCTTTCTGCTATTATATGCAGGGGATTCTTGTATAGACAGCCAAATATAACTCCCTGTTACCACTGCTAATGTAGGTGCACACACCATATTAGGTGGATACACCTATACAAGTATCTGCGTGTTCCCCTCTACCTCAAGTGCAACCATTCACAGGGACCACTACCCCTATCAGTTGTTGTTTCTCTTTCATTCCCTCCCTCTATCCATGCTTTTTTTGCTGCTGCAGGTCCCCTGTCTGCTCTGCTGTGCAAAGGCAGGAAGGGCCTGCTACTAGTCGCTTACAGGACAATTCCTGCTGCACAGGGGCTAAGACCCCTTGTACCTGTGTGTATTGCACACTACACACAGTGAAGTTCCCCTCTACTTCACTCATCTGTATAATTTCCTTCTCTTCAACACACACACACATACAAAATATATAGAGACACACTCATAATACAATTTCGTTCCCCCCTCTACTATGTTACTGCCATGACACTCAAATCAAAGCTATGAACACACACACACACACATACACACAATATAGTCCAAAACAGTCCACCTATCAAACTCTAAAACAGTCCACAAGCTCCCCATCGAAGCAAAATCACATAATACTCATATATAACACTAAACACATATACCAAATGATAAGTTATGTGAATATATACTAGGAATAAGTGTCAAAACTGAAACCATCAATCTCCATTACCCACCCCCCCCGACCCCCCTGCCCCCATTCCCCACCCCCCTGACCCCTGCCCTCTCCACCCCCCGCCCCCCGACCCCCCTGCCCCCATTCCCGACCCCCCCCGACCCCCCACCCCCCCGACCCCTGCCATCTCCACCCCCCCGACCCCCCACCCCCCCCGACCCCTGCCATCTCCACCCCCCCCCGACCCCCCTGCCCTCTCCACCCCCCACCCCCCGACCCTCCTGCCCCCATTCCCCACCCCCCCGACCCCCCGACCCTCACCCCCCACCCCCCCCACCCCTGCCCCCATTCCCTACACCCCCCGACCCCCTGACCCAATTCACCACCCCCCCCGCCCTCTCCACCCCCCGCGAAGCCGACCCCCCCCCCCCACTCCCCCCCCCCGGCCCCAAAACCAAAAATTAGAGAGAGAGAGAGAGAGAGAGAGAGAGAGAGAGAGAGAGAGATATACCTGGTAGAGAGAGAGAGAGAGAGAGCCGCGCGAGAGAGAGAGCCGCGCGCGAGAGAGAGAGAGCCGCGAGAGAGAGAGAGAGTTTTGGGGGGAATGAAAAATTCCCCCCCGTCGGTTCAATTTAAGTTAGGGCACAGAACTTAGCGACGGAATAGCGACGGAATAAATCAGTCGCTCAACCGTCGCCAATTAAAAGCAGTTTTCCGACGGATATATCCGTCGCCAGTTAGTCGCTAAAGTTCCCGCCAATGTTTTAAAGATTTTGCCGCCAACATTTGCGACGAACAAGCGACGACAAAAGAATCCGTCGCTAACGTTCGTCGACTGAGCGACGGAAACCCGACAAATTTTTACATTTAAAATTGGAAAAAATTATGTTATGTTGTCTGCCGCTAATCCGTCGCTAAGACGTCGGAAACTGGTCGCTATTAGCGACGGAATCCATCCGTCGCTAAACATCCGTCGGTAAAGTGGGGTATTTTAGTAGTGTATTAGTATACACATTGAATCTACCAGTCGGTCATAGATCTGCTATATGCTTAAATCACTATTAAATCATTGTAGATTGCAACATTGTAGCTCTTGAGATTCATTGCCTTGATATTTTCTTAATTATTATTTAGAAAAATATAATATTGCTTTTAAACTGCCCTTACATCATTTATTATTTTTTAGAATGCTGGATATGGATATATGTTATTGCTTCCCTTCTGACTGGAGACCAATATTTTAGGTGATTGCGAAGACGAGAAACTTTTCTTTAGTTCCTACTACGGCCCCGATCCAAGTTCTGAAGAGGTAGCCGAACCTGACCAGGGAGTCCAAGATTTCTAGTTGTGCCCGTTGCTTAGCTTTCCTACTTTTTAGTTGTAATAAAGAACAGTTGTAATAACTAAATATTTACTTGCTTGTGTGTTTGTTTCATATAGATATTTAGCTTTAAATTTAAAGTTTAAATAAATATTTTTTTATTCTCGCATTTTAGAATTATCTGCTTATGTTACTACTGCTTGATACAGCTTACTGCCGCCGTCTCACAACGGTGCAGGTTGGGCATGATCCGACTTGACCAAGTATATTGGGATCGGGTCGTGACATCTATGCATCTCGTTGTCATCCTGCTTCGGATTAGATATGTCATCTCCCTCTTCTTTTTCTTTTTCTTGTACCTTATGTTGTGCTTGAGTATCCCGCACCATGTTGCATTCCTTCATAGAGTGTCCAAAGTACCGTCACTTTTGGCACGCTGGTGGTAGCAACTCGTATTCGACTTATTGGTGATACACTTCCCTGGTGTGCACTTTGTATTCCAGCCGACTAGGCAATGGCCTACCTGCCGTGATCTCAATGAATACTATTGCTTATCCTATTCTATCTCTTGCAGTAGTATTATCGCCTGCCTTGATTGGCTTGCCTATCATACTAGTTAGCTTCGTCAATATAGGGATACTCCAGCAACGAACGGGTAGATCCAGGAACTGAATCCAAACCGACACCGTGTGTAATACTTCCTTCTTACAGTGTGTGCTCGGTGACCACTCCTTCGTGATAATCAATCTGCCGTCAAACGTCCATGGTCCGCCCTGTAGAATTTTTTCCATATCTTCTTTCATCCCAAAATTCACTAGACAAAAACCATTTTCCCGAGCGACGAACTCCATCGACCCTTTCGGTCACCATACTCTAGCCGTATATGCTCATATCTGACAATAGAACGGTCTATTGCCAAGCACATATAGTATTATTGACTACTTCCAATAGTCTGCAGGCTCGACCATGTCTTCTTCCGTGAATACCACTCTATTATCGATCCCCTACATGCTTTGGAGCCATGTATTGCATCTGGCATTCCTTGGTGCTTGTCACGACCCGCTTCCGAATAATCGGATACGAGTCGGACACGCCCAGCTTTCATCGTTGGACACGATGAAGTAAGCTGTACCAATCTCTAAGAAAACTACAAGTCCAGACATAAATGAATATTGTCACGACCCGCACCCACTGTGAGGGTACGAGAGCGTAACAACGCCCAGCCTACGCCGCAGTGTCGGCAGTAGAACGCTGTTCTAGGTCATGAACTATAACTAACATAATATGAATGCTCTCCATAAGGAGGCCAATACAGAGGTACAACTCAATCACAATCTAGACACTACAAGAAAAATGATCATTTACAACGCACAATTTACGGCACGCTTTGCCTGTGCGCCGTAAATGACCCTCTTTTACAGCATGCAATTCTGTGTGCCATAAAAGAGTCAATTTTTGTGTTTTTTACGGCGTGTTTTACCTGCATGCCGTAATTGCAAACGCATTTACGGTACGTATTTTTCTGCGCCGTGAATGGTAACTTAATTACGACATTCGTTTTTGCATGCCTTAAATGTTAAGTTATTTACGGCATGCGTTCTTGTGTGCCGTGAATGAGATCTTAATTACGGCGTTCCTCAGCACGCCGTGAATGATGTTTTATTTAAGGCATGCATTTACGCGCCGTAATTGACAGCTTTTTTTTACCCAGCATGATGTTAAGATTAAGAATAACTTATTTACGACATCTTTTTTTCCATTTTGGCATGATGTTAAGATTAATAATAACTTATTTAATCTATACACTACACCAAAACATAGTTTTCCTAACACATAATTTTTTCAAATCCTAACGGTTTTTTACCTTTATAATTTTCTAACGATAGAAAACCGTTAGAAAATAATAAAAACCGTTAGTATAAATATAAAATAACAAACTTTAAAATCGATAAGGCCTAATATTTTTTTCCAACGGTTATAAGTGTTAAGAAAATCTATTTTATGTCATGTGCCCTTCACATGATATTTACAAGTGGGCCATGCCTAACTAGTGTGTAGGTCCCACTAGAGTCAAACTACCCCCGGGTCTCCGTTTCAAGTCGGATTGAGTTGAAATTCGAACCCGACTCAAATAACCCCAAAACAATATCATAAATAATAAAATGATATCAAAATAATTCAAAAAGGTCAAATGCAAAAATATCCTTAGGCCAAAAATGACATTAAAATATCATAATCACATGGTTAGGCTCTAGGTCAAACAGTCTCTAGGGTTTCACTAGCAAAACGTCAAAACCACAAGTCATGAATTTTAATAGTTTAAAATAATTTAAAAATCACTAAAAATCATAATATGAAATAAATATCATTAAATAATAATTATAATTATAAAATTTCAAAATTACCCTCATCTGGAAAACTGGATGTTACAATCCTACCCACCTTATAAAAATTTCGTCCTCGAAATTAAGATGATGGCACCCTTTTCTAGGCCGAACATAGACAAGGGTCAATCACTAGTCAATTTCCTCAACATCCTAGTACTTGGTCATCAGCTGGTCAACTTTTTAGGACTTTTACCTATGCTAGATACCTAGTGTTGGCAACTAGGGATTAGCAAAGAAAACTCTATAATAGACTAGCTCTTAACTTCCAAATCCTATCAAGTCACCCATAACTAATTACCCACAAGCTAAGCACACCAATCCCAAATACCATATATATATATATGCTCAAGAACAACAACCCATCACATATATCCTAAGTATATCATCTATATATATAGACCTCTTAGTCCTAGGTGAAACTACAACTATGCTCAAGGACAGGCTCTGGTTACTGGGTGCCTTATTGGAAGGGTAAAGGAAAACAATAAATAATCATCAAGGTTGTATGGCATACTAACATCCTATACGTAACTGGTTGGTATCATAATAACAGAGAATTATTTGCAATGGGTTACTATTCTAGCACCAATGCTAACTATCACCTCTAGGGTACAGACACTCTACAAATCACCATATCTATATACTATGAAGGAACTACCTATGAACAAGCTCTACAATCTAAATACCCCTACTCCTAAGTCATTTATAACAACAAAAAGGGTATGATGTTTTAAACCTTCTCAAGATACAATCTGCTAATCATATGTGTCTGTCCAAAATCATGTTGTCCAGAGTCTTCATCATGCTAGTGAGCAAGGCTACGATAATCACAGAGTCCTTGACTAAGGTACGTACCTCTAGATTCATGGTATTTAAAATTTTCGTATTGCCGCATGCGACGGCAAAAACCTTAAATTCCCATACCCAAGAAATACATCCAAAATCTGACTACATGTCCTCGCTATGCCAACTAACACGACTATCGAAGATTCTAGATCCCATGATTTAGGTGACCTAGCCCATATGATTTATCTCAGAAGAAAATCAATATAACACCAAAAACAACAGGACAAAATTGATAAATCAACAAGAAACAGGAAGAATCGAATTTCAAGACAGCTATAAAAGGCAATTGCAGAAATGAAATCAAAAGAACGGAACCTGCAACTAGATCTCCAACGGCCTGTGCATCCTTGACTATCCTGACGATAGCTTGCCCTGCTAGTTTTCCCTGGTCTGCTGCTGATGCTGCATGAATCACCGATGCTGAGAGAAATCAGAAATGACGGGAGAAAATCTCTGTACAGATAGAGGTGCACATCCAATGTAGCAGAAACGCCAACCTGAGTCGGCACAACAGGAGCTGCGGTCTCGAGGCCCTGATGAACAGGACGAGAGGTGGACAGCCTCTCGATAGTATCCCCCGAACCGAAGTGATGAGATCCTGTCTTCATAACCATCATGAAAACAGACCTAAACAAGGAGCAATTTCTGAGAATGAAGCAAAAATTCAAAGGAGGACAGTTTATATTCAAGGGAAGTCAATAAGCAACAATTTTAGACAAAGGAATCTGATTAAGAGTTTTTCCTAATGTGATTGAGTACCTCTAAAAATAATCCTAATCCTGCTGCAGGCTGTAGTGATACTCTAGTTCGAATACCACTACATAAACTCGACCTGCATGGGCCACCACTAAAAATGTGTCACGACCCGCACCCACTGTGAGGGTACGAGAGCGTAACAACGCCCAGCCTACGCCGCAGTGTCGGCGGTAGAACGCTGTTCTAGGTCATGAACTATAACTAACATAATATGAATAGCTCTCCATAAGGAGGCCAACACAGAGGTACAACTCAATCACAATCTAAGGCAGAATGTAGCACGATGGAAATAGATAAGAAATCCTCAACTGAGGTACAGCAGAAATAAATAACAAGTCTCAACATCTATAAAATATACAACTCTGAAAATAAAGACAACAGTTTAAACATGAAAAGAGAGGACAGTCTAAGCTATCTACACTATACAAGGTATCATCCTTAGCAGCTGTCTGAACCTCCCCAGGGGTCCAGGTCGCGAGTGTCAACTAGGCAAACTCCAAGTAAGGGTGCAGGGTTCCTCATCATCCTCTGTAAAATTTTCAACAGGTCCAGTCAGGACGGGAGCGAGCACAAAACATCTCACGCAGTTCATATCATGTTAGGAAATATAAAGCATGCAATAGAGTAAGGTACATGAAACGCTGAAAGAAAGAAGTATATGAAAAACAGTAGAGATTTGATAACAGAAAATATCTAAATATGATAAGTAAGAACTGTAAGCCTACTGTGATTTAGAGTACAATATGGTTATGTAAACGGTCTAGGAAAATGCAATGGTAACTCCATTGTACGTGGGTGTACAATAGACATATACAATAGTTATACAATCTTGTACAATAGGATTTGATTACATAACCAATTCTACTCCCCCTCCCCAATCAATACACACGGATCCACTCTAGTTACGTTATCTTGCACAATAGTGTACAATGTTATACAATGGATGTACAATATTATACAATAGATGTACAATGTTATACAATAGTTGTACAATGTTATACAATAGTGTACAATGGTCTATCCCTGGGACTCATGTGATACTGAGAGTACAATATGCACAAGGAGTATACAAGGATATAGGTATTCAATAAATACAATATGGAAGTGAAACGCACATCACAATATGTATCTAGTGAATACAAGGGGATAACATCCCAAAAAGAAGATCCGTATAGTACCAATCCGTGATAACAACGTGTCAGCATCAAGTACAGTAATCTAGAGCAAGAATGTAAATCCAGACAAGTATGAAACGGTCAGAGAATGTACTCGCCTCGTATCTGAATGTCTGAAGTAAATATACTGTCCGAGATGAGGTACCTGACTCCTAGTTAGAGCAACACAAGTCAAGATGTATACAGGAGATGATAAATGTAATCTACAATGCATCTGCATGCTGTCTAGGTCAAACTAGACCTAAAGTCAACACTTGGTCAACTCTAGTCAACTAGACTAGTCAAACTAGGTCAACTAGGTCAAATCCTAGCCCAACAAGTCTAATAAGTCTCACTTGGCCTAACCAAGCCTAGTCTAGCAATCACACACCAATCACAAGGCTATACAAGCCAAACACAAGCCATCACATTCAATATTATACATAAGAGAAAGGAAGCTAATATGTAAAGCTATGTGTGTGTGTGAACATGGAGGTGTACATGAAAAGAGAATTCAACACTAGGCCCTATATCACATATATGTATATATAACTATAGGAAAACTCTATTTACCACATTAACACATTTAGCCATGTATAGTATATATATATATATATATATATATATATATATATAGAGAGAGAGAGAGAGAGAGAAGAGCATGTGTATGTGTTCATGGGTGTGTGTGTGTCATGAAAGTGCACAAGAACATGTGTGTTATCATGGAATGAGTGTTAGGCAATGTGTGAGTGAGAGTGTCAATGAGTGAGGGTGTGAGGGTTATATAGTGTAGTGTGCATTATGTGTGGAGTGATAGTGAGGCATGACAGTTGTGTAGCAAAGTGTCAATAGGAAGTTAACATTCACATATATGAGTTCTCATGTATCTCTTATTTAGTGAAACAAAACTAAATTCCAGTTTTATTCCTAACAAGGCTACATATATTCCATCTATTATTACATTACATTCATGCTTGCATTCATTCATCATTCATTTATTCTCTTGCACCACTATATGCACCATACATTACATACTATAGAACCTACATATTCATTACAAGCCATACTTATACATGCTTACATTAGATAGGATACTTACACCTCATACATTATTTATTTAAACATTTACTCATGCTTGTATTCTCTATTTAATTACATAATGTATATACATTAACATGGGTTAAAATCAAATAGAACATTATATTACACACAAGGGTGCACAAAATGCATATGCCGAATAGTAACTCCTACTAATAATCAATATTGTACCATCTCAGCATGAATTAAAATCTAGGATTAAAGTATATTATAGATCTATGTGTTAGCTTTCCAAAACTTCAAACGGATCGCATTTTCGTTTCCGGAAACTCTCGGAATCGCGAAAACACCGAGAACGCGTTTGTCTTTCATATAACTGACACTCAAATAATTCTATAGAAAGTTACAAAAAGAATTAGGCCTATTAATACATGTTTTTGGAAAGCTAACTTCAATACGCTTCTTTTAAAAAAAACGGAAGATTAAACCGAGCTTTGAGCTAGAAGTTATGACATTTCTAAGTTAGGGCTGAAATTAAAAACGTGGATAAAAATTATGACGGATTTGGGTAGTTTGAGACAAAAGAACACAAGTATATAACATAATATATCAAGAACTCACTCTCTATACTAATATATATATATGAGACACTATAGAACACATCTCCAATACAAAAATATGAGATTAAACATGTAATAATTCATTCATACATAACAACAACACATAGTGTGTCCAAATTTGGAATTTTTCCACATGGACACAACCACAACACAAAGGACACTCCTACGACCTCCAAATAGACACGAAATGGACACAAATGGAGATGTAACCATGGGGGTCATTCCTATGGGTTCAAAATAGACCTATATGCATGAGAAAATGAAAAGGAGAAGGGATTTATACCTCCCGGTAGATCGAATCGAAGAGAAGCCTTCCCGGAGCGACACCGACACGTAGAGATTCCAAAAGGACACGAACGAGCTCCGAATACTCCCAAACTTGGGTAGCATCCTCCTTGGCTAGAATGGAGAAGGAAAGAAGAAGATTTGGTGGCAAAATGGAAGGATTTGGTGGATAAATTGCTAGGAATTGCTCTCTAGGAATTTGGGGAAGAACAAGAGAGAGAGTGTGGATGAGAATAATGAAATGAACTTGAGCCTATCCTCTTCCAAAGTGGCTGGCCATATGAGGCTATTTGTCCTATTATGGAAAGGTCCAAAATGCCCCCACTAACCTATTCTATGAGTATTAGGAAAGGGGTAATTGGTTGGGGCTAAATTAGTCATTCTAAAGTCTCTAATCACACTAACCTTATCCATAATAATTAGTCTAACCTCTAACTAAAATATTTCTATCATGTGGACTAAATTTAATATCATGTGGGCCATGCCTAACTAGTGTGTGGGTCCTACTAGAGTCAAACTACCCCCGGGTCCCCGTTTCAAGTCGGATTAAGTTGAAATTCGAACCCGACTCAAATAACCCCAAAACAATATCATAAATAATAAAATGATATCAAAATAATTCAAAGAGGTCAAATGCAAAAATATCCTTAGGCCAAAAATGATATTAAAATATCATAATCACATGGTTAGGCTCTAGGTCAAACAGTCTCTAGGGTTTTACTAGCAAAACGTCAAAACCACAAGTCATGAATTTAAATAGTTTAAAATAATTTAAAAATCACTAAAAATCATAATATGAAATAAATATCATTAAATAATAATTATAATTATAAAATTTCAAAATTATCCTCATCTGGAAAACTGGGTGTTACAAATATAAACCACAACATCTATATAAGCGAATCCCAGAATCAAAGTACATGTCTAAGAGTTATTACATTCGTCCAGCTAAAAGAAAAGTAAAGTCTGATAGTCTAAAGTACAATAGAATATAAACTGCTAAGGGTAAGATACTAGGCTTCCTCAGCCTCTAAGTCCAGAGCAACTCCAGCTGGCTCTACTGCATCTATAGGCCCACGGCCATAATAGGTGTCACACAATGCCTCCATCTCACCTGCAACATATCCTAGTCAGGAGCGAAGCAAAGTACAGTTCTAGGTAATGAACAAGAATATCATGATATGGAAATGAGTACAGGAGAACATGAAATACAAAGTACAGGAAAGAACATGAAAGTACTGGAATATAAGTACAGGAATGTAACCATGAACCTGAAGTACAAGACATGACATTTGTTAAATATTTGAAATACAACTAGCCTATGTGACCGGCTGGGGTGAGTAAAGGAACATGTACAGGAGTACATGAATATCGGTACGGCTTAGGACCCGCGTGCACGATGCGAGGCCTAAGCTATCTACATGAATATAGTAACCGGGGTTTGGTCACATAGCTAGTGTATTTCCCCTCCCTACACAAGTAAGTATAAGAACATGAAAGTACAACGGTACAAGATATCGTGTCATGACATGTCACAAAAAAGGTACAAGATATGTAAATGCACAAAAACTATAGAAAAGTACTTGCCTTGCTCAGGGTGATCAAAAGTGGATAGTAAAGCTGGATGTCCTCCTGATTTTAGTACAAGTTGGTTAGAGTTAAATTATCAATGCTAATCTTTTCTCTTAGAGGTTTAACTAATAGATTCATTAGCTTCCACTTATATGATTATCAATATTTTAAGATGATTTAAGGATAAGAAGATAGTTTACTAAATGGTTTTAAACGTACTTGTCTATAATATTACTACTCATCATTGCTTAAAATAATTCTTTAAGCTATAAAATAACATCATAATTCTCTAGGTATTTATGTAACATCACAAGAAAAGATGCTACTATAATGGAGATCAATTGATAATGCCCATAATTGAATTACGGGTTCAGTGCATATCACCCACACAACTTCTGAACACTATTTAATACCTAAACCTCTAATTAATCTTGCTCCTGCACATTAATACCAAATCAGACCCCCCAATCCTTTCAAGAACACAACCTCATAACTAAATTTAAAGAGACTCATCAAGTTCAGACACATTCAAATTTGAAACCTGCACATGCACATAATCAAAGAAAACAGAATTTGCTTCAAATGTAGCCGAATTCTGGCTTTGTATGCCAGTGCTAAACCACATATGAACTCTTCAAGGATTCCACAAAATTCCCAACTCACATATCTAGCTTAACTTGAAACATCTAATAATAGCATTTAAACATAACGGCTAGGTTAGATTTGAATCTCCTCTACTGTCAGACCCCAAACAAAAGAAATACTCAATAAAATCCCATCAACACCAGAAATTTATATAGAACTCTACAAAAATATAGAAATCAAATTATTAAATCTACAACCAAATCGAATAGTAAATATGAATCAATTGATTGCTAAACAGAACTCTGCCCCTGTTAAGATTTTAGTTCCAGTCGACTACATCAGCACGACTCCATCAAGTTGGTCATGTACACAAACACTACACGAATAAATACAGAGCCTTGGACATGATCCAAGCCAAGTAAGAATGGACACGAACCCTCAGCAATCATCATGAACGCAAAGTTGAGCACAAGCAACACGAACATTAGCACAACACTGCTATGGACACGAGCAAGACTGGATACGGTAGAATCATGGATACGCACACAAAATACGAATATGAACCTTCATGTAGTGCCCCGTCCCGCTCAGTCAATCGGAGGAATAGGAACGCCGACGGCGTTTGGACTTAGCCATATAACGGCTGCTCGAAGACATCGCTCGGTTGAGACGACCGCTCGCTTAGGTGGGGTAGTTTCGGTGAACTCGCCTCATCTTTGCCTTCACATAATAAATCGCATATTTTCAACTTACAAAAGTAGGCTTAATAATAAAAGAGACGAATCCACATAGCAAAAGGGAGTAATCCCGACGGGTCGAATTGATATAGAATATGGAAAGGTCCAACGGTCGGCTTAGAGTTGGTGCACGGAGTGCTTTGAAAATGACAATCGATCCTTCGTCCCGTGGCTTGGGAGAAGGAATGTTGGTTGAGTAGGCGAAGTTATGAACGTAGCCTAAGTCATAGGCGTCGCCCGCATGAATGCTTCATAAAGCATGGACGGTCCTATCGTCCAAGGCTTGGCATAGCCTTGGCTTGCCCCATGAGTTAAGTTGCGTTGTACGGCTTATGATATAAATCTAGGCACCCAAATGACTTGGTCGTTCAGAAGTCGAACGCATGCGCAGCCCGTTTCCGCAATACGAGGCTTGACGCAGCCTTTGTTCGTCGAGTCGTTGTGCGTTTAAGTCAGGAAAGTTATGTTAGGCTATCGGAGTGGTAGCAAGCACGGTCCTACGAGTCTACAGTTGGGTATAACAACATAGTCTTACGGTCTCAAGGCCTGTCATATAAAGTATGACTTAGGCGATAGCATCACATAGACCAAAAATCGGTTTGAGGCACGATACACGACTTAGTGTTAAGGCATGAACCACGGTTGATTTAATGAGTTTTGGAGAAAGGAATATCGAATAGGCATTAAGTTGAATGAAATGATATGGTAACATGGAGAGAATGCTCACGACCGTGGGTCGTCGAGGGGTCTCAAATGATAGAAGTCTTGATATTGGTTTGAAAGAGATGGTAACATTGGAAGAGGAATGACTGTGTGAGACGTCAGTTCGAGTCGAGTCTTCCATGGTCATTGGACAACTTATCGACAAGAAGGAGTTTCTACGAGCGGCAACCCTGGGTGCCATGGGACCGCGTCGTTTCGGAAGGAAACAGGTATAGCCGTAGCTGGACGAACCGCTACGGTTATTCGGGAACTTTCAGCGGGGCTAGCTACTTGCGTTGAAAGGGTCACCGAATAGCAAGGCTATAGTCCATGATAGCTTGTGATGTTAGTGACCAATTCATATAGATGGGTCGGCACAGGCGGCAATCCGCGAGTGTGCCTTTGGATTGAGTCGAGTATTGAGTGCACTATATCAAGGAGTCGAGTTGAATGTGTGTGTATAGTTTGAACACAATATTGGGCCTAAGATTTGGTTGCAACGTAGGCGACGTGCTTCAACACGAGATGTAGCGTCGAGTCTTATGTTGTCAGTATATAAGTTGCATAGTTATGATTGAGTCGTCTTTTGTTTAAGTCAGGAGATGCCGTAAGGCAAAGTCGGTCGAGTGACATTTAGTCCACAAGTCCTGATTGGGTCAGTTGGTGATTGAATCGAAGACCCGCGAGGCGGCGATATGATTGAGTCTCATTGAGTTGCGAGGTACGGCCTCAACAAGGGTTTGTAGCACGGTCACACGAGAATAGAGTCTTATCGCGTAGTTACATCTCTGATTTTGGCTGAAAGGCAAGCACGGCTTGATAGGTTAACGTTGTTGAGTCGACTTATTGTTGCAAGCACGAGATGGTCTAGAGACACAAAATAGGCCGAGGCGTCAGTCCTAAAACTGATCCTAAGGCAAGAGTAGAAAGACAATACAAAGGGGACTAAGCTGCACAAAGTAAATGAACGTGTCGGTTTTGTATGGGTGGACGAGGAGCTCATTCCACCAGTAAAGTTGAGTACTGACACCCACATAGTTTACATGTGCAGGCACATGTAGAAGCTCGTGGCGCGAAGCTTGCTTGGATGCGTCGAGGCATGGAATTCCTTAGCGATTCGAAGTGTACGGTCGCATGGAGTCAAGACTTATACAGGACATAATTTATGGACGTCGCGTCCCCAAAGCATCCGTTGGCTCAAGACATGTATTGAGAGATGAGAGAGAGCTGAGTGACTTGTAATGTGAGCTTGAGTGAGCTTGAGAGACTTGTAATCTTGGCCTTGCGTCCCATTGTAACCTTTGTTTCAATATCAATAAAAGAGTGTTTTGCAATGACTTGTGTTTTGCTTCAAATTTTGCTGCTATTATCCAATGTCTCTGCATGGGACTTCTGTGCGACGACCCCGTCGCAGCCGCTGAAATCGGCCGTTATGGAACCCACCTTGCCTGAGGGCAATCCAGGCTCGTGCGGCATCATGCCTTAGCGAGGACGATCGCTCCTACGGGAGCGGGGCGTGACATAATGGTATCAGAGCACGGCTTTACGTCCTTGAACTTTTGATTGAATTCTTTAACTCTGTTGTTTTCGTAAACTCTGAATTGTTGCTTCCGTAAAGTTGATATCGTTGGTACGCTCTCTCTCAAATGTCCCACGGGATGTCCATATAATAAGTCTATCTATTTTGTAAGATATAGAAGAACAGTTTTTGACAACAAAACAAAAAGTTGGTTCGCATAAGCACGGTTGGCTAAGTCGGGCTGGGCATATACACCAAAGTTGCATCGACCTTAGAAGAGTCGAGTGCGAGATTCGTATGTTTCGAGCGAGAATGAGTTGGACTTGATTGAGTAACGGAGGATGACTATCGATAGGGGTTCTATCGAACGACGATAACGTCGGTGCGATATAGGTGAGCGTGCTTGAAATTCGAGGAATAGTTCGAACAGAAAGTTTGAAGAAGTCGATTTTGATTTGAATGATAGTTTTGAGGATTTATCAAATGACTTCATCCCTGAGTGGTGTATGCGATAGCTTTAGAGATGTCAATCGATTGATTGAGGATGTGGGGTGTCAGTGAGTCTATCAGCAGGCATCACATGTGTGTAAAGCCTTAGATTAGTATCATTGAATAAGTTTAGTCTTGAAGTTTGACGGTGTTGATTCGAACAACCTAGAAATGGACGCGTACGGAACGTGCACGGGATTGAGGATTGTGCGAAGTATGAAATACGAGAATGATTGAGTAGGTAAAATCGAATCGAGAAAAAGTTAGGGTGTACAAATGGATGACTCGATCAAAAGAAATCGATAGGTGAATCGTATAGAAAAAGTTAACACGACAGATAGATAGCGTGCATGAAAAATTGAATTTTGAAGTTATGCAATGACTCTAAGGATTGGATTGAATGTTGCTCAATGATTTGAGTTAGCAAGAAATGATACGAATTGAGGAAATACGTTGGTCGATGATTTAAGATAAACGGATAAACAATACGTGAAATTGGTTTGAGAAAATTGATGTTGTGAATGATTTGAGGGATAATGATCAAATTCGAGGGATAATGATCAAACTTGAATTGAATGTCGAGGAGATTATCCAGTCGGACGATAGTATCATTCGTACGACTCAGAATTCGTTGCAAACGAAGATCGTCAGGTTATGTATATCGTCGATGGTATTGAGGCGTATCAAAGATGATATGCGATAATTCGGGGGTACTCTGACTCGGTGAATGACGATCGTGCAAGTGCTATTATTCGGTTGGATGCTGTACTTAGGATTTTGATTGAGATGAATGTTGGGTAAAAGTGATCGTGTCTTGATGTTTGCGCAGATAACCACAGCGTCGACATTCTTATCTTGTGCGAGCGCAACTCCAGCCTCGTACATGCGTTGCGTCGAATTTGGGACGATTGTTTCGTGTGACCGCTGACATGGTTGTAAGCTCCCTGAATTTAGGGCTTATTTTTTCAATTTTATAAATCAATTATTTGCAATAGATATTATTATTTGATTAAATGTACTTTTTCGTGCCTTTGATATTTGGAGTGTCAGGGATGTTCATTTCTAGAAACCTTCTTCATGAGTTTTGTAGTGGACATGATTACCTTCATGTTGATATATCATGTCCCATCCAAGCTTGTTTCTTTGTACTCTTTTCGCTTCGCACAACTTCAGGTCAATTTAGACCATTGGTCGTTGATTAATTATTAATTGATTTTCCACTCTTTTCCTTGATCCTCATAAGAACGTTACCGTGACTTTTAATTTAGGAGCACCAGACTAGTCATTTTCTTGAAACCAACTCCTCATGCATGATCTACTCGAGACGCTCTTCACCCATGACCTTCGTGTCCCACTCAGACACACCATCTTGTGCTTATTTACTTCGCACAACTTTTGGGTCAATTTAGGCTAATTAATTATCTACCGTAATTTGTGACCTTACTTCCAATTTAATTTCGGGACCCGACATCAATCCAACCTGTCAACCCCAAATATGGAAATGGCCCACATGAAGCGTACTACTCGCATGACAGTTGTGTCCCATTCATTTGAGCCCCCACATGTTACTTATTTACCTATGATCATAATACCTATTAAATTCAATTATTGCACCATGTCCGATTCTGACCCGACCCCGGCTCAACCGAACCCAACCCAAACTTCCTGTTGCCCCCTCATGAATATCTTCACACTCATTTTTTTGCAAATATCAAATATCTAGTTTATCCATTTTAAATATTTAATGGAGAAACCCCTTGGATTAAATCCCTAAAGAAATAATCTAATCCCTATTTAAATCCTAGCTATTGGATTCCTCTCTACCAATCCCAACCCTATATTTCCAATATAGCAACAAACTCACACACCCCTCCTATTTGTCCGCCCTAAAAACTAGGTAGAGTATATCTTTCTCTCTCCTCCCAATTAATTCTCTCTCTCTCTTTCTTTTAGCAACAACCCATTCTTTTCCCTCCTCCCATTATGGCCGAACCACCATCATCATCCTCACAGCCTCCACCCGGAGCTCCTATTCTCCATCACCAGCCAACCCCAGCTCCTCCCTTCCCGAGCTCATCCAACACCATCACCATCATCTTCTCTTTTCCATCACAACACCATCACCAATATCTTCTCCCCCTCATCACAACACCATCACCCCACCGAACCACCAGCCTCCTCCACAGCCCTCTCCCTTCCTCCTCCTCCTTTCTCTCCGTCGTCTTGCAGCCCCGCCACCGCACCACCGCAGGTTGTAGCAGCAGCAGTCGACAGCAACTGCAGCGCAGTACAGCATGGCAGCGCAGCAGCAGCGCGCCCCTGGCCGCGCGGTGCAGCATCGCCGCTGGCGGCCATGGCCGCCGTGGCCGGACTCCCTTAGCCGGGCACCCCTCCAGGTAGGCCCCGTGGCCACCGCTCCCCTCTCCGACGTGTATCGGAGGCGATTCGTGCGTTTGGCACTAGTTCCCGTCGTGACGAGCTCAGAAACGGAGTTGAAATGGTGTTTTGTTGCAGCAACTTTATGCACGATTTCTGAGAAATCCGACCGTTGGATCGGCAATTTCTTTGCTCTGTCTCAATCTCGGTATATAGCTCTTCACTCTCCTCAATTTTTGTCTGTTAATTTTATCGTTTGATACATCAAAACCGGCCACCAAGTTGACCGTTTAAATTGTGTTATTTTTGGACAGTTTTACGGAGCCAACTTCGTTGGTTCGTATCTCCTCCATCGTAGCTCCGTCTGGCGTGCCACTAGTTCCTATGTGCAGCTGGTATAACCCTCTTCCTACCCCTCCAGTTTTGTTTCATTTTGAGCATGTTTGTTTGGTTGAATTCGATGCCAAAGTTGGCCGTCCGAATTCGTAATTTCCAAGTTGTTAATTTCTATTTTTGAACCCGGGACTCCGAATTCAATTTCTGACACCACCAGTAGACTCATGGCATCGTTCTGGCACGTTTTCATGTAAGAATTGTTAGATTTAGAGGACGTGGGCCTTGGCACGCATTTCGGTGCAAAACGGGCCCCACAGTCCCGGTCAACGGGACTTTTTGACGCTGGCTCATCAGAATCCAATTTTGGATATACCGTTGAGTTCGTATCGTCATTCTGGATTCGTGAACATATAATTTGTTAGGTTTAGTAGACTAGTATTCTTGCATATTTTTGGTGCAAAGCGGGTCCGACACGGACACCGTTTTGACCCGAAATTACCTTTTTGCCCCTGTGTCCAAATTGGACTTATGAATAGGCTATCCTAGCTAATTTGACCATTCTGGACACGTTGGTGATGTTTGTTTCATCATCCGACAATATTTGTAGATATTTTCTCTGTATATTACCTTTTATTATAATTAATTCTTATTAAGTTCGTATTTCGAAATTAGTACAACGAAACTGGGATCAGTCGATTCCAGTGATCTCACATCGCTGAAATTGGCAAGATGATCATGTGGATCACTGTGATAAGATTATTAACCTTACCGTTGATTATCTTATCTCGATTTGCGTGTCGTAGGTTTCGATGTACGAATAACAAGGTACAACTTGATATTTTAATTCTTAGATTAGAGTTGATCCTGTTTGACCAAGATATATGGTATCTTGGTAGGTAAATATTAGGAATAGTATGCTTAGGCTAGTTTTGACCTCGGTTGACCAAGTTTGACTGCTTTGACCAAAAGTCAACTATCAGTCAACACTTGACCTAGAAATGTCTAGAACTTGACCAGGTTGACCAGTTGACCAAAAGTCAACTGTTAGTCAACATTAGCCTAGTTTGACCTAGTTTGACATGGTTTGACTTCCTGTGACCTAGTTTAACTTAGTTGGACTGAGATTTGACCTAGATTACATAGCTTATACTATATAATCCTGCCTAACACTGTTGAACCCTAATTAGCTTATATATATCTCATCTATAGGTTTGTGGCATCAGTCTGAGCATCGACCCCATTTGACAGCTCAGGACCGTAGGCGAGTACATTTACTGATTGTTTTTATTGTCTTCATATCTACTATATCCTATTCAGTTGTAGTATCTTACATGATTCCCGACATGATGGTTTACGGACTAGTATACGTCGGATCCTGTCATGAGATGTTATTCCTAGATTTTCTTGGTATATTGGTACGTATATTTCGTATGTCTTGTACTTATATAGACATCGATTTGGGAGTGGGATGGCCCCCTGCTTTTGAATCCCGTGTCATGACGTGCCATGTCCGGATCCGTGATACTATTCGGGGATGGGGAAATTATTAGGGGTTATGTGATCAAAGCCTCCTGTCACTATTATGCTTGTGCCACTCTCACCTCACGTAGGGTGTAGCAGATTCCTCTGTGTGTTTGTTACCCAGGTTGGTCGGCATGACCCTTTCCAGAGATTTTTCGTGTGATTGTCGGGCCAAGTGGATAACCTGTTTGTCACTTACCTAAAGCCGATCACATATCGCTCTAATAATTTAAGGCACATTTTATTTATCGTGTCTTATATCCTGCTCAGTTCTACTTTTAGTACTTTTCTCATCATGCTATGATATTCATTTACTCACATGTTCTACATGCCTTTATGCTATACCTTGATTGGAGACTAAGTTCTGTTCGGGAGAAGGGTTACAACCCCGGTCCTTGTTTGGTTTAAGGGTTGTAACTCGGCTTTGAATAGTTTCCAAGTCATCCTATATCTTTGTCTTGTATTTCATTATACTGTCTCTTATAGAATTTGTCAATTCATATGGAACTACTGTTAGTGTTTGTACTTGCTCATTTTCCTGACAGGATACCGTTGATATATTACAGATGACTCTGAGGCAGATTGTCCGACCTATTATGGGGTCGAGTTAGATGGAGTAGACCAGGACCGTAGCCTGATAGTAGAGCCACTAGACTTTGCACACCCAGAGTAGTGTAGCTTAGTTAGGTTTGCCGGGACTACGATCCAGCTAGTACTTTCAGACTGTAGTATTTTATATTATATTCTATGACTCTGTGATGTTGTGTATATCTCTGGGCTTGTGTTGGATCTTGAACTTATTTCCTATTTTCATCTATCATATTTCCTTTCCATGCTATCTACCTTAGTTTTATTTTGTGATTGAGACTGTATTACTATGTCACCTCCATTTGGAGTATATATACTGTACAAGTACCTTTATACTGTTTAGTCGTAGTATTTATAGACCTTATATATAATGTTCTACCACCGATTCTGTGGCGTAGGCTGGACGTAACCACGTGCTCGTGCCCCTAATCAGGGTGCGGGTCGTGACAATGGTGATTTATATCGCGGGAATGATCGAACTCGGAAAATCAGGATACGACAACTTTGATTGTCTCGACTTGTCGGTTTGATGCGAAGGAAAATTGAGGATGTTAGGATTGATTGATGAATAAAATAAACTTGAGGATTGAGTAGGTCCAATTTGCGCATCGAGAATGAATTAGTCTAGACTCGAACAAGAGTTACATCCCGATGAGAATGATTATCTTGCGGGAGCGTGCATGGTGATTCGTGCCCACAATGGATAATCTGACTCGCATGAGATCGGGGTGCAACATATTGTTAAGTCAGATGACCTTGTGATCGATTTCGTAAATTAGGATAAATGACTTAGGGAGTATGAAATATGAATTATGGCTTAGCGATAAATTGTGTTCTAGCGTGTTTGACTTGGAAGGATTGATAGACAGATTATGTCGGACGTGTTTGAAGAGATAGACTATGCAAGTTGCTTGTTGGACGAGCGATATGTTCATGTCAAGGATTGGACGCTTGTTGTCGTAGGATGGCTTTGCTGAATGACTCGGACCCCGTGCGACGAATGTCAGGATGTGTGTAGGAAATCTATGCTCGAAGTTTAGAAGTCGGAGTGATGCGAGCTTGGGTAGAAAACCCTGTACTATCAACTTGGTTTGACCTTAGGATGGGGTCAGTATTGTTATCGTTGTTTGGGAACTGTGATTCCAATACTGACAATTGACTTTAGCCTAAAGAGATTGCCTAGCGGCTAGGCGAAATGTCCATGTTGCGAGAGTTAGCATCGGTAGGATTGATTTTTAGGATTGAGTGGATGGATCGATAGGTGGAATTGGATTCACTATCACAAGGCTTGGTTGAAATGCATGTATTTCGGGGACGCCTGGAATGTGTGCACGATCCAAGCTAAGTGATATATTGAATTCAAGTGAGACTTGAGGATTGAGAAGTGTCAAAGATTTTGAGATCGTAAATTTTGAAGAACGGATTGAGGGCTGCATGAGCGTGGCTCGGATTTAAGAAATGTATAGAGAAAATATACGCGAGAGTCGTTGAACATTCGAGTGATAAGTCGATGAGTAAGTGTACTCAGTTAGTTTCGAGGACGAAACTTTTTCTGAGTGGTGTATGATGTAGTGCCCCGTCCCGCTCAGTCAATCGGAGGAATAGGAACGCCGACGGCGTTCGGGCTTAGCCTTACAACGGCTGCTCGAAGACATCGCTCGGTCGAGGCGACCGTTCGCTCAGGTAGGGTAGTTTCGGTGAACTCGCCTCATCTTTGCCTTTACATAATAAATCGCATGCCTTTAACTTGCACAAGTAGGCTTAATAATAAAAGAGATGAATCCACATAGCTAAAGGGAGTAATCCCGACGGGTCGAATTGAGATAGAATATGGAAAGGTCCAACTGTCGGCTTAGAGTTGGTGCACGGAGTGCTTTGAAAATGACGCTCGATCCTTCGTCCCGTGGCTTGGGAGAAGGAATGTTGGTTGAGTAGACGAAGTTATGAACGTAGCCTAAGTCATAGGCGTCACCCGTATGAAAGCTTCATAAAGCATGCACGGTCCTATCGTCCAAGGCTTGGCGTAGCCTTGGCTTGCCCCATGAGTTAAGTTGCGTTGCACGGCTTATGATATAAGTCTAGGCACCCAAATGACTTGGTCGTTCAGAAGTCGAATGCATGCACGGCCCGTTTCCGCTATGCGAGGATTGACGCAGCCTTTGCTCATCGAGTCGTTGTGCGTTTAAGTCAGGTAAGTTATGTTAGGCTATCGGAGTGGTAGCAAGCACGGTCCTACGAGTCTACGGTTGGGTATAAACACATAGTCTTACAGTCTCAAGGCCCGTCATATAAAGTATGACTAGGGCGATAGCGTCGCGTAGATCATAAGTCGGTTTGAGGCACGATGCACGACTTAGTGTTAAGGCATGAACCACGGTTGATTTAATGAGTTTTGGAGAAAGGACTATCGAAAAGGCTTTGAGTTGAATGAAATGATATGGTAACATAGAAAGAATGCTCGTGAGCGTGGGTCATCGAGGGGTCTCAAATGATAGAACTCTTGATATTGGTTTGAAAGAGATGGTAACATTGGAAGAAGAATGACTGTGTGAGACATCAGTTCGAGTCGAGTCTTGCATGGTCATTGGACAACTTGTCGACAAGGAGGAGTTTCCACGAGCGGCAACCCTGGGCGCCATGGGACCGCATTGTTCCAGAGGAAAACAGGTATAGCCGTAGCTGGATGAACCGCTCGGGTTATTCAGGAACTTTCAGCAGGGCTAGCTACTTGCGTTGAAAGGGTCGTCGAATAGCAAGGCTATAGTCCATGATAGCTTGTGATGTTAGTGAGCAATTCATATAGATGGGTCGGCACGGGCGGCAATCCGCGAGTGTGCCTTTGGATTGAGTCGAATATTGAGTGCACTATATCAAGGAGTCGAGTTGAATGTCTGTGTATAGTTTGAACAAAATGTTGGGCCTAAGATTTGGTTGCAACGTAGGCGACGTGCTTCGGCACGAGATGTGGCATCGAGTCTTATGTTTTCGGCATATAAGTTGCATAGTTACGATTGAGTCGTCTTGCGTTTAAGTCAGGAGATACCGTATGGCAAAGTCGGTCGAGTGACATTTAGTCCACAAGTCCTGATTGGGTCAGTTGGTGATTGAAGCGAAGGGCCGCGAGGCGGCGATATGATTGAGTCTCATTGAGTTGCGAGGCATGGCCTCACCAAGGGTTTGTAGCACGGTCATACGGGAATGTAGTCTTATTGCATAGTTGCATCTCTGATTTTGGCCGAAAGGCAAGCACGACTTGATAGGTTAACGTTGTTGAGTCGACGTTGTTGTTGCAAGCACGGGATGGTCTAGAGACAAAAAATAGGCCGAGGCGTCGGTCCTAAAATATATCCTAAGGCAAGAGTAGAAAGACAATACAAAGAGGACTAAGCTGCACAAAGTAAAGGAACGTGTCGATTTTGTATAGGTGGACGATGAGCTCATTCCACCAGTACAGTTGAGTACTGACACCCACATAGTTTACATGTGCAGGTACAGGTAGAAGCTCGTGGCACGGAGCTCGCTTGGATGCGTCGAGGCATGGAGTTACTTGGCGATTTGAAGCGATTCGAAGCGTGCGTCGCGAAGTGGCCTTCCCCGGCTGTAACTGCTGCTGTTGACTCTATTCTGCCGCACACTTTTCCGACGAACTCCGTCGCGCACGGCGGCGACGCTGTTGGCGAATGGCCGTCTGGAGGTCGGGGGTAGGGCGCGTCGAAGAGTTAGGGTTTCATCATCTCTCCTCTCGAACTCTCTTTCTTTATATATGCATTTGACGCTCAGTTTCGGAACAGAGGGGGTCGGGCCTCCATAGGTTTCAGTCTCTTAGGCTCGGGTGGGCCTGAGAATGTTTTCGGGTTTAGGAGCAGGTTGGTTCGGGCTGGCTTGCTGGGCCTGGCCCGACTGGGCTGGGCTGAGATTAACTGCTGGTTTATTAAATATATATAAATCCATATATATATATATATATATATATATATATATATATATTTATATATATATATATATATATCTATATATCTATATACACACACATATATATATGTATATTTTTATCTATACATACACGTATATATATAATATATTTTTATATGTACACATACATACACACATATATAATATACGTATATATACATACACATACACACGTATACATATATATTATATATATAAACCCATACATATACATATATATATATATATATATATATATATATATATATATATATATATATATATAATCAAAAAAAAAATATATATATGTAATAAATACATTTATATACCATATATTTATATTTATACATACTTACATATATATACACAATGAATACAATTTTAAGCAATTTTAAGCATATATATACACCATGAATACAATTTTAAGCAATAAACTATTCTAAATATATTTAATATTGCAATATAGAATTCTTAATGTATATACACAACATTTTATATAAATAAAATAATATGGTTTTATATATACGTATAAAAGCCTATTTTCATATACTATGAATATAGTTCTATATATATACACATGTATGTATAATCTAGGTAAATCCCAAAATCCAACATATTTATTAAGGAAATTATTTACTATAATATTAATAAAATATTATTTAATATTAAGAACTTATAATATAATATATATATATACATACAACCACCTTTTGTGAAATCGACTACCAGGTCACTAAATTAGTATAGTGATACAACATACGTCTATATGGTCGCCTTTGGTCTCCCTACGTGCCTACATGGGTTTGGGTTGGGTTCAGGTTGGTTTGGTACAACCGAGTCTTCTAAAAGTCAATAATCGAAATAATAAATAATTAAAACGTCTTTAGAGGTTATGTCGCAACTTGGCTTGGTTTTTCTAGTTAGAATAATCCTATGACTCGGCCTTCCCTTACCATGGCTAAACTATTCAAAGCCCACTACTGCACTATCTGTGCCATGATTCCTAGTCGTCTTGTAATCCAAAACTCATCCGTGGCTAAAGTCATCTATCCTAATAATTATCTAATTAATTATTTATAAAATCTAAAATCGCCATTTAAATCAAATAAATAAAAAAAATATTTCAAAATATTTTTCGGTAAGGGAAGCTACAAATCTACCCACCTTAAAAATAATTTCGTCCTCGAAATTCTAATTCATAACTATTCCTTAAAAATCAAAGTCTTCTATTACTTTAATCTCCTCAAATTTAATCTCTCAAAAATATTTTATAACATTCTTAGTCATTTTATAACTTCGAATACTTGAGGACTTCTACCCACCTTTGGTCATACTACTCCTCAAAATACGACCACTAAATTCTTATGGTCTTCTAACTAGTTGCTAACAATTCTACCGGCAGATATCTAGGCATATGGAAACTATAATCCATCATATCTATAAACAACCAAAGATTCAATAATCAGGCAATATTATACTATAACCTAAGAATTTCTGATAAATCCTAGACATCACGATCGTTTGTCACCCCAAAATAGAAGGAGACAAAATCAAAGGTACGGAAAATAAGGAAGTATAATCGAGAACAAATATGGAGTTTTCATGGGCGTAGAAAATTTCTAGAAGAATTTTCAAGGCAGTGTGGATTGCAATTTCTAATATTTAGTCATAGTCGCAGGCTCGTATCAGTACAGTTACGTAACCGATACGATATGCTCTGACCTGCATGGGCCACCACAAAAACTTGTCACGAACCGCACCCGGTTTTCGGACGCGAGCTCGTGAGCAAGCCAGCTACGTATCGAGTGGACTCCAGTCCTACTCGAGTACGTATAAGCTGTCAAGGTCATGGTATCATGGCTAATATGGTAATCTACAGTGTATCTCAATCTACATGAATCATATAAAATAAGAATGAACAAGTATGGGTCGTGGTCTGTAGTCCACTAGCATATATGTCCGAGTAGACTACAAGAATAACATGAGTATATAAATCTAAGCTGATAAGCAGGATAAATCATAAAAGCACGAGAAGATAGTAAATCGATAATACTAACAAAATACCTGAATCACGCAGATGGAGTCAACTACCACATGCTCAGCTAACTAACTCCGTGCAATCAGCTACCTGAAGAGATCATCAGGTCCTCAGAGGACTAGCAAGATACATAAAACATGCCTACTAATATGACAGTAAATAACATGTATGGAGAATAAGAACACTGCAAAAAGAATATCTAAGGACGACGAGTCGTGTGGAAATGTAATACTAGACTTGGCTATCAATCAATCGATTGACCTCTATAGCTTGTAGTACAATGCAAGATACTCCCAATCTATAGTAGATTTTGACTGTAATACAATACAAGATACTCCCAGTCAAGATTAGCCAATTCTATTATCGATCTCCTCTCCTAAAGGATACAAGGTCAAGTAGACTTCTATAAATCGTAGTACAATGCAAGATACTCCCAATTTATAGTATCGCAAGTCAAGTCAAACAATCAATCAATATATGCTATAGGTCGTAGTATAATGTAAGATACTCCCAATCTATGGCATATCTCAAGTCAAGTCAACCAAGTGATATCAAGATAGAAGAATCGGCTATAGGTCGTAGTACAATGTAAGATACTCCCAATCTATAGTATAACTCAACTGTAGTATAATACAAGATACTCCCAGTCAAGAATGGTCAAGTCGAGGATAGATATAGAAACTGATAACTCAATCACGAGACAAGGTAACACGAAGAGACCAATAATCTAGCAATATCAAATACCCTATACGTGCACGTAATCTAGAACAAGTAAAACAATCAAGGCAGATCAATCATGATATGGAATCATGTGACAATATAAAAGAAATACAATAAAGGAAGAGAAAATAATGTAAATAGTGCATATGTTCGACAAGGTATACTTGCCTGAGGGTTGCACGGAGATCCAACAAAATATAGTCAACTGCTAAGCCATAAAGTTCAACTCATCACAACTGTCTCCGAAAGATGAAATAAACATTGCCAACATTCTCAGAATAGTCAAATTAGCTAGGATTGCCTGTCCTTAAGTCCAGTTCTAGACACAGGGGTAAAACGGTAATTTTGGGCCAAAACGATGTCCGCCGTTGGACCCACTTTGCACCGAAAAATGTACCAGAGTCAATGGTCTCTAAAGGTGTCAAACTACATGTCTACAGATTTGTTTTCATGATACGAATCCAACCGTATGTCCGAAGTTGGATTCCGGCGGGCCGTACACAAAATTGCCCGTTGAATCGGACCGTAGGACCCACAAAACGGCGATCCGATCAACTATCTCAGAATTAGACCAAACTTGGTATACAGGACAAGAAAAACGATACGGTCCTGTTGGCGCAAGTTTCATCTCGATCTTACAAACGTGCACAAAATAATTGGAAAATCTGTACAGAGGCCGATACGGTGAATTTCGACAGATACGCATCAAGTTCATCGCGCACACGCAACCAATTTGAATTCCGTCAAAGCCCACACGTCCACGAAGCCGTTATGCACCTTTCTATGCTTTCGGTTCGCGACCACGTCGCCCGATTTGGCGGGACACACGTTGTATCGAAGTTTTTTGGGGTTTCGAAAACGGGTTTTTCTCAATATTGGGAAACCAATTTCTCGTCACACAGTTATCAAAATTGATTTCTATAAAAAGGGTTCTCTAGTGGATTTCTAGAATTCCTAATATTTCAAGTGGATTTCTAGAATTCCTAATATCGTTACAGCTATTGTTCTTCCAATCAGGGGTTCGAAACTGAATTTCCAGTATCAATCCTACAGTTTTTTCTCGAGATTTCGATTCATTTTTTCCTATGTTTTAACTCCTCTAAAATTAAACTATGTTGTGTGCATACCTGAAGTTGTAGATCGTTAAACGATTAACCATGCATTGCGAAAACGCGTCGCGAAGTGGCCTTCCCCGGCTGTAACTGCTGCTGTTGACTCTGTTTTGCCGTGCGCTTTTCCGACGAACTCCGCCGCACACGGTGGCGGCACTGGTGGCGAATGGCCGCCTGGAGGTCGGGGGTGGGGCGCGTCGAAGAGTTAGGGTTTCATCATCTCTCCTCTCGAACTCTCTTTCATTTATATATGCATTTGTACGCTCAGTTTCTGAACAGAGGGGGTTGGGCCTCCATAGGTTTCAGTCTCTTAGGCTCAGGTGGGCCTGAGAATGTTTTTGGGTTTAGGAGCAGGTTGGTTCGGGCAGGCTTGCTGGGCCTGGCCCGACTGGGCTTGGCTGAGATTAACTGCTAGTTTATTAAAAATATATAAATCCATATATATATATATATATATATATATATATATATATATATATATATATCTATATTCACACATATATATGTATATTTTTATCTATACATACACGTATGTATATAATATATTTTTATATGTACACATACATACACACATATATAATATACGTATATATACATACACACATATATAATACACATACACACATATATAATATACGTATATATACATACACATACACACGTATACATATATATATAAACCCATACATATATATAAACCCATACATATATATATATATATATATATATATATATATATATATATATATATATATATATATATATATATATATATATATATATATATATATTCTTTATATATATATATATATATATATATATATATATATATATATATATATATATATATATATATATATATATATATATATATAAATACATTTATATACCATATATTTATATTTATACATACTTACATATATACATATATACACCATGACATACTTACATATATATACATACATATATATATATATATATATATATATATATATATATATATATATATATATATATATATATATATATATATATATATATATATATATATATATATATTTATATTTATACATACTTACATATATACATATATATACACCATGAATACAATTTTAAGCAATAAACTATTCTAAATATATTTAATATTACAATATAGAATTCTTAATGTATATACACAACATTTTATATAAATAAAATAATATTGTTTTATATATACGTATAAAAGCCTATTTTCATGTACTATGAATATAGTTCTATATATATACACATGTATATATAATCTAGGTAAATCCTAAAATCTAACATATTTATTAAGGAAATTATTTACTATAATATTAATAACATATTATTTTATATTAAGAACCTATAATATATATATATATATATATATATATATATATATATATATATATATATATATATATATATATATATATATATATATATATATATATATATATATATATATATATATATATACATACAACCACCTTTTGTGAAATCGACTACCAGGTCACTAAATTAGAATAGTGATACAACATACGTCTACATGGTCGCCTTTGGTTTCCCTACGTGCCTACATGGGTTTGGGTTGGGTTCAGGTTAGTTTGGTACAACCGGGTCTTCTAAAAGTCAATAATCGAAATAATAAATAATTAAAACGTCTTTAGAGGTTAAGTCGCAACTTAGCCTGGTTTTTCTAGTTAGAATAATCCTATGACTCGGCCTTCCCTTACCATGGCTAAACACTATTCAAAGCCCGCTACTGCACTATCCGTTCCATGATTCCTAGTCGTCTTGTAATCCGAAACTCATCCGTGGCTAAATTCATCAATCGTAATAATTATCTAATTAATTTGTTAAGTGTTATATTAGAGTTATTAGTTGTTGGACTTTAGTCCCACATTGCTTAGAGTAATAGGAGAGGAGGCTAGCCTCTCCTATATATATGTGTAGTCTTTCTTCAATAAAGAAATCATCCATTTTATTCCATTCTACATGGTATCAGAGCCATAGAAGGAAGAAAGTTTTTTTTTCTACAACATCGCCGACCCCCCCTGCTGCCCCCCTTCGTCGACCCCCCTTGTTGTCCAGCGCCCCCGCCTGTTACGACCCGCACCCGCTTTTCGGATACGAGACGTGTCCAAGCCAGCCTACGCCGTAGAGTCGGCGGTAGAACGCTGTCACGCCCGCAAGAATTAAATGCTCAAGAAATAACATTTGCTGCTCATTTATATTTCTAGATTTATTACAACATTTACAACATTTAAAATTAAAGGAAATATAAGACTTTACAATTAATAAAAATGGTACAACTATTTTCTATTTCTAGGTCGTCTTCAGCATACCCAAGCCTTCCCCAGTGTCAAGAGTAATTGCGGCTAAACCTGAAAAATGTTGGTTTTCAGTCAGGAATGGAACAAGTACACAAACCGACGACAATGCAAAACACAATAGAATTAACAAGACATGAAAATAGCATATGGAATATGAAAGCTAGTAAGAAAACTGATGACATAGCACGATAGAGAAGTAAACAAGGAAAAACTAATAAAAGACATCTATCTAGGTGGTGTGAAATATCTTTTTCGACAGGTGAACGGCTAGGGGGTAAATCTGGCTCACTGCACGTGTCGTGTGCAGCTGCTATCATGTAATAATAGACATTTTGGGGATATTTTTGGGTAGTTCACATGTGTACTAAGATATTTCCCCTCCCGACTACTCCGTGTGACGAGCGTGTCAACAAGCAACAAGATATATGTATAGACATGAAATGAAAATACTATTATGAATCGAAAAGCAATCAGAAAGTGCACTTGCCTGGGGTCCTTAGCTGGAGAAACCAATAATACCATACCAATCAATGAGCCACAATTAGTCAACACATGTAGAAGTCTCCGGATACTGAAATAAATAGTACCAACGTTCTCAGAATAGTCAAATTAGCTAGGATTGCCTGTCCTTAAGTCCAATTCTGGACACAGGGGCAAAACGGTAATTTCGGGCAAAAATGATGTCCGTCGTTGGACCCGCTTTGCACCGAAAAGCGTGCCAGAGTCAATGGTCTCTAAAGTCGTCAAACTACATGTCTACGGATCCAGTTTTCTGATACGAACCCAACCGTATGTCAAAAGTTGGATTTCGGCGGGCCGTGCACAAAATCGCCCGTTGAGTGGGACCGTGGGGCCCGCAAAACGACGATTTTATCAAATGTCTCAGAATCGGACCAAACTTGGCATACAGGACCAGAAAAATGATACGGTCCTGATGGCGCAAGTTTCGTCTCGATCTGACGAGCGTGTACAAAATAATTAAAGAATTTGTAAAGTGCACGATACGGTGAATTTCGACGGATACGCATCAAATTCGTCGCGCACACGCGACCAATTTGAATTCCGTCAAAACGCACATGACCACGAAGCTGTTATGCAGCTTTCGATGCCTTTGGTGCACGACCACGTCATCTGGAATGGCGGGACGCACGTCGTGTGGAGTGTTTTCGTGATTTTCCAAACTGTTTTAAAAAGGGTTTTTCTCCATTTTCAAGTCTATTTATTTTAACATCTACTGATTAATAAAATAATCTAAAAACAGGGTTTGAAAGCTGGTTAGGTTGTCTAGAAGTCTGTTCAGATGGTTTTCGAATTAGGTCTATGGATTGGCGAGAAATTGCCTTCCAAGTTGAGTGTCTGGACTGTGCTAATGTCCTGTTTCGGGACAGTTTCTTCTCGACTTTGCGTCGATTTATTTGACAACCTCATTCGTCTAAATAAAAACTAACTTAAGGGATTTGAAGGCGTATATGTTGTCATCATACCTGAAGAAGAATCTAGGAAAAAGATCGAGCGACGAGAACCAGAATTCTGGAGAGCGGAGGAAAATGTCACGCCCCAGAACCAGAATTCTGGAGAGCGGGGGCGGACATAGCCAGCTACGTATAATGAAATGGAATTCATCTCACTATACGGTCACGGCTGTCTAGAAATGTGAGGGTTTATCTACAAGCCATCAGTCTCTTAAGATCATAAATTATCCTATTGTCTCAATCTCAACCAACTAGTAATAATCACAAGATATCAGATCACCAAATATACAATTGTAAGGCATCCCAAACATTACATATCCAGATGATCATGAAGCTAGTCGTAAAAAATGTAAGGACTAGCAAGAGTTAAGTCATACATGATCAACCTCGAGTTGCCAATCATGATTACAGCCCGTAGGCAGGCAGAAGTAAAGTGCATCGAGCTAACAAGTGCTCGTCGGCTAAACACCTCAAAATGAAAATGTACAATAGAGTGGGAGAGCCAAAATAACCCACTCGTTGCCAGGATTCCCTCTAGTGGTCACCATGTGGCTGGAAGGCAGATAGATCCTTTGCTGCTGCTCCGATATCTGGCCATACAAAACCAGCTGGGTCAGACCCCAGAAAGAGCAAGTGCCACAAATGAGGCTTCACTTAAGAACTAAAACCAGCAATTAGCACAATAATATAATTACATAATAAGAGACAGTAATTTAAGAAAAAGCATGATAGGTGAATATAAAAGACAATCTTGTACAGAATTGATAAAAGACAGAACATATGGAAGAGCATGACAGGATGATATACGATGAGATAACCATGGGACTATTCCGATAACCAGGTTACAACCCAAGAACCAAACAAGGACCGAGGTTGTAACCCTTCGTCTGAACAGAACTTGATTTCTCCCACTATTTATCGGCAAGGTAAAAATAAGAAATCTGGTCATGCAATTATTCATGATATAGAATTAAGATAAAGCACGAGTAATCATGTCATGTCAGAAATTGTACAGAATCAGGACGAGACAAAGCTGGACTAGACTCCATCCAATCAATCACGGCCAAGCAATAAATACGGCTTGCTACTTTAACTAACTAGGGTTATAACAGGCCTAGTTACTAGCAAGATGCAATGAGAATCCCAAGTCCGGTTACCTGTTTGTTACTACCTGAGTGATCCCAGCAAGAAGGAAAAAGATAGCAGGATATAGCAGACACACTGTAGTAAGATACATGTGTCCTAAGGTACCACACTCGACGGCGGGCTGGAAGTGCGCTCATCTCGACGGATAGCAACAAATCCCATGTATATATATATAAGGCTGGGACCAAAGGGGCAACAGGTAACTGGGAAATTCTCTATGAACTATTTGATCAATCTAGTCATTAACCTAGCCAGATTCAGTATGAATCCCTGACCGCGGGAAACCAGGGATTCATGTCCTAGACAAGATGCGAGACAAGACTGGTTGCTTACATAAGCACATTCAATACAATCACCCACGGTGTCAAGAATTCACTTAGCATGTCAAGTTAGCCGTCGCAACAGCGTATCAAGGTTATCGTGTCAAGATTACTTGTCAAGATTACTTGTCAAGGGTGCACCACGACAGGTCACCATCGTGTCATGTTACTTATCAAGATTACTTATCAAGGCAAGGGTGGGTCACGACGGACCACCATCAAGAATTATCATGTCAAATTACTTGTCAAGAGTGCACCACCACGGGTCACTGTCATGTCATATGTAGCAGGTCAAGTTATCAAGTCAGGAGTGCACCACGGCGGGCCACCATCAAGCATTGTTCAATTATCATTCCAATATAATAAATAAATTCGGGATTATCAAGTTCATGACAAAAGGCGTAAGGATATAAAATGGACGTTAAATATCTAATAAAATATCAATATACAGGGCTATAGGAGATCCAGGGTAAGTAGGGTCAGGTCCAGTTGCGCCTAAGTCAGACTGCGCTCAGGTCAAGCTACGCTCAGGTCAGGCTACGCTCAGGTCAGCGTACGCTCAAGTCAGGCTACGCTCAGGTCAGCATACGCTCAGGTCAGCATACGCTCAGGCAGTATACGCTCAGGTCAACATACGCTCAGGTCAGCATACACTCAGGCAGCATACGCTCAGGTCAACATACGCTCAGGTCAGCATACGCTCAGGCAGCATACGCTCAGTTCAACATACGATCAGGTCAGCATACGCTCAGGCAGCATACGCTCAGGTCAACATACGCTCAGTCAGCGTATGCAAGACATACGCTTCCAAAAGGCAGCGTATGAGGTCCATACGACTCCTTGTCACCCAAGTCAGCGTATACAAGACATATGCTTCCAAAAGACAGCGTATGAGGTCCATACGACTCCTTGTCACCCAAGTCAGCGTATGCAAGACATACGCTTCCAAAAGGCAGCGTATGAGGTAGACTGCGCTATGCTAAAGAGCGTGCGCAGCTCAGTGGCGCAAGCTAAAAAGCTCGCGCACTGCTCACTGTCTTCTCCAAAACAGCAAGAACTCCATGGTTGAACCCAAAGTTTCAAAAGTCCATAACTTGGCCAAAACAAGTCTAAATCCAACTTTTCAAAGGTCAAAATTGGGTAGAATAAAATTCTCTACAACATGGAACCATCAAAACTTGAAAACAAAGAAGTTTGATAGATCAAAACCACCAAAATTCGAAAATGACCAATTTTTAGATCTACAAAAATTAAAGGCTCAAAATAGAAAATGACAAGTTCTAATGTGTCTTAGAAACATGAGGAGAAGCTAATAGAACAATAAAAATGGACTCTCTTGTGGAAGCAAGTTGCATTTGCCTAAGGGGTGTTGGTGTTGTGTAGAGGAAGGAAGAAGAAGATGGAGAAATAAATGAGAGAATAATGAAGAGAGAGAAGGTTGGTAGAGATATTATAAGGGTGGGTTGTGTTGGTTGAGGGTGGAGTATAGGTTAAAGTATTCCATGCATATTAAACCAAACCAAACCAAACCAAACCAATTCTCCTCCACAAAATAAACCAAGCCAGGTAAAACCCAGTTACGAGAACCAAAATCTGCAAGTCAAGCCAATTACAAGTACATGCTAAAATCCGAGAAAATAAATACAGATCTGAAATACATGCAAGCTTGACAAAATACATATTCAGAATATGGGTGTTACAACTCTACCCACCTTAAAAGAATTTCGTCCTCAGAATTTAATCAAGGAGTTAGAGATGTAAAAGCTAACTATACTATCCACAAGACTACACTAAGCAAACAATCAAACAATCATACATGCAAGCAAGGGCTGGAAAAGCATAAGGCATAAGGAAGACATTATACCTTACGAGTCAAACAGGTAGGGATAACGTGATCGGATGTCATCCTCACACTCCCATGTTTGACTCTCCCAAGGAGCGATGAACTCAAGCCACATGAACTAAACTGATAGTCTTGTGCTTGAGGTCTCTCTCTTTGGTCAAACAGGGACACGAGCCTCTCTTCACACGAAAAGGTTGGTACCAATAACCTTTTTCGAATGATATAGGATATGGCTCGGGCCCGGGATATACCGTTGTAATTAGGACACATGAAACATGACACGTGTCCCACATAACAATGGCAGAAAGCAAGACAATAGGACACAGATACCTCTCTGCCGATTCTGGTTCTGGGCCTGGACCAGGGCGAACTGCTGAGGCCTCTGTTACTGGAAGGCCTGGGCCTGAGACGGCAATGGACCCGGGAACGGAAGCTGCTGGGGTTGGTGAACTGGAGCTGGTTTTGGTGCTGGTGCTGGTGCTGGTGCTGGTGCTGGTCCCATAACCGAGGGACTAGTTACTGACGACGATGATCTGTTTCTGAACGGACAAGATCCTATCATGTGGCCTGGCAAACCACAAACCAAGCACAATCCCTGTGCTCTACGACACTCAGTAACAATATGCCCGGGTTTTCCGCAATGAGAACAACCCGTTGCGAAAGGCCGCTTCTGCTTCTGCTGCTGGAGATAGGTCGGGGCAGGATGCTGTAAGGAGGTAACCGAATCTGTCCTCGTAGCTCCAATGGTCAAGGCCCTAGCTGCTGGGGCCGATGCTGAGGATTGGTTCATCTGGTCGTGAGATCGCTTCCGACCTCCGGTCCGGTCCGCTATCCTTCGGGAAGTGTACTCATGCCTCCTCGCTGCTTGCAAGATGGCATCAAAAGTTCTGTGCTCGAACTGCTCTACTGCCAATATGATCTCCAAGTGGAGCCCCTGCTGAAATCGCTGTGCTCTGTCTAGCTCGGTTGCCACCAAGGTGGGAGCAAATCGACTCAACCTTGAAAACTCGGCCGCATATCCGTCGACCGTCCTATTCATCTGCCTGAGATTACTAAACCTGGTCTACAAGTCATATCTAGCCACTGCGTCGAAGTACTTGGTCTGAAACATATCACTGAATACCGCCCACATGACAGGCGTACCCAAACTCGCTGCTTGCATAGCCCACCAGCTGCGGGCTAGATCTAGTAACTGCAGGCGCACCACAGCCACCTTCTCTGCTTCAGGGGTCCTGGATGCCTCCAAGATAACTTCAATGTCCTGTAGCCAGGCATCTGCAGCAATAGCATCCTCGCTGCCGTTGAAGAAGGGAGGGTTCAGGCGTTTGAAATTATTGACCACACTATTCCCTAGAGGACCACTTCCGCTCATAGCATCTTGTACTGCTTGCTGCAAGGCATCACCTCGACGGTCCTGAGACGCAAGCAACTCACGGATGAGTCCTATCAAGACCCCATCCTCTGCCCCTGCTGGCTGAACTGGCTGGACTGGAGGCACTGGTTCTCCAGAAGGCATGGCTCGGGAGGCGGCTGCTGAGGACTGATCTTGATCTTCTTGCTGTTGCTGGTCTGCCGGCCGAACTCCTTCTGGCTGATCAACAGGAATTGATGCCACTGAAGCAATGACATCGAGAATATTAAGGAAGGACCAGGATAGAACAATGATGCAAGCATGTTATCAAGTCAGGGATCCAAGGAGATAAGAAGATACGAGTGGAGATCAAAGGCGAGTACAGATTGAGACATCTATCCGGTAAACCCTCACATTTCTTGATTGACAAGACCTGTATGGGCCACCACTTAAACCATGTCACGCCCCAGAACCAGAATACTGGAGAGCGGGGGCGGACATAGCCAGCTACGTATAATAAAATGGAATCCATCTCACTATACGGTCACGGCTGTCTAGAAATATGAGGGTTATCTACAAGCCATCAGTCTCTTAAGGTCATAAATTATCCTATTGTCTCAATCTCAACCAACTAGTAATAATCACAAGATATCAGATCACCAAATATACAATTGTAAGGCATCCCAAACATTACATATCCAGATGATCATGAAGCTAGTCGTACAAAATATAAGGACTAGCAAGAGTTAAGTCATACATGATCAACCTCGAGTTGCCAATCATGAATACAGCCCGTAGGCAGGCAGAAGTAAAGTGCATCGAGCTAACAAGTGCTCGTCGGCTAAAGGCCTCAAAATAAAAATATATAATAGAGTGGGAGAGCCAAAATAACCCACTCGTTGCCAGGTTTCCCTCTAGTGGTCACCATGTGGCTGGAAGGCAGATGGATCCTTTGCTGCTGCTCCGGTATCTGGCCATACAAAACCAGCTGGGTCAGACCCCAGAAAGAGCAAGTGCCACAAATGAGGCTTCACTTAAGAACTAAAACCAACAATTAGCACAATAATATAATTACATAATAAGAGACATTAATTTAAGAAAAAGCATGATAGGTGAATATAAAAGACAATCTTGTATAGAATCAATAAAAGACAGAACATATGGAAGAGCATGACAGGATGATATACGATGAGATAACCATGGAACTATTTCGATAACCAGGTTACAACCCGTAAACCAAACAAGGACCGAGGTTGTAACCCTTCGTCTGAACAGAACTTGATTTCTCCCACCATTTATCGGCAAGGTAAATATAAGAAATCTGGTCATGCAATTATTCATGATATAGAATTAAGATAAAGCACGAGTAATCATGTCATGCCAGAAATTATACAGAATCAGGACGAGACAAAGCTGGACTAGACTCCATCCAATCAATCACGGCCAAACAATAAATATGGCTTGCTACTTTAACTAACTAGGGTTATCACAGGCCTAGTTACTAGCAAGATGCAATAAGAATCCCAAGTCCGGTTACCTGTTTGTTACTACCTGAGTGATCCCAGCAAGAAAGAAAAAGATAGCAGGATATAACAGACACACCGTAGTAAGATACATGTGTCCTAAGGTACCACACTCGACGGCGGACTGGAAGTGCGATCATCTCGACGGATAGCAACAAATCCCATGCATATATATATAAGGCTGGGACCAAAGGGGCAACAGGTAACTGGGAAATTCTCCATGAACTATTTGATCAAACTAGTCATTAACCTAGCCAGATTCAGTATGAATCCCTGACCGCAGAAAACTAGGGATTCATGTCCTAGACATGATACGAGACAAGACTGGTTGCTTACATAAGCACATTCAATACAATCACCCACGGTGTCAAGAATTCACTTAGCATGTCAAGTTAGCCGTCGCAACAGCGTATCAAGGTTATCGTGTCAAGATTACTTGTCAAGATTACTTGTCAAAGGTGCACCACGACGGGTCACCATCGTGTCATGTTACTTATCAAGATTACTTATCAAGGCAAGGGTACGTTACGACGGACCACCATCAAGAATTATTATGTCAAATTACTTGTCAAGAGTGCACCACCACGGGTCACTGTTATGTCATGTGTAGCAGGTCAAGTTATCAAGTCAGGAGTGCACCACGGCGGGCCACTATCAAGCATTGTTCAATTATCATTCCAAATATAATAAATAAATTCGGGATTATCAAGTTCATGACAAAAGGCGTAAGGATATAAAATGGACGTTAAATATCTAATAAAATATCAATATACAGGGCTATAGGAGATCCAGGGTAAGTAGGGTCAGGTCCAGTTGTGCCTAAGTCAGACTGCGCTCAGGTCAAGCTACGCTCAGGTCAGGCTACGCTCAGGTCAGGCTACGCTCAGGTCAGCGTACGCTCAAGTCAGGCTACGCTCAGGTCAGCATACGCTCAGGTCAGCATACGCTCAGGCAGCATACGCTCAGGTCAACATACGCTCAGGTCAGCATACACTCAGGCAGCATACGCTCAGGTCAACATACGCTCAGGTCAGCATACGCTCAGGCAGCATACGCTCAGGTCAACATACGCTCATGTCAGCATACGCTCAGGCAGCATACGCTCAGGTCAACATACGCTCAGTCAGCGTATGCAAGACATACGCTTCCAAAAGATAGCGTATGAGGTCCATACGACTCCTTGTCATCCAAGTCGGCGTATGCAAGACATATGCTTCCAAAAGGCAGCGTATGAGGTCCATACGACTCCTTGTCACCCAAGTCAGCGTATGCAAGACATACGCTTCCAAAAGGCAGCGTATGAGGTAGACTGTACTGCGCTAAAGAGCGCACGTAGCTCAGTGGCGCAAGCTAAAAAGCTCGCGCACTGCTCACTGTCTTCTCCAAAATAGCAAGAACTCCATGGTTGAACCCAAAGTTTCAAAAGTCCATAACTTGGCCAAAACAAGTCCAAATCCAACTTTTCAAAGGTCAAAATTGGGTAGAATAAAATTCTCTACAACATAGAACCATCAAAACTTAAAAACAAAGAAGTTTGATAGATCAAAACCACCAAAATTAAAAAATGACCAATTTCTAGATCTACAAAAATTAAAGCCTCAAAATAGAAAATGACAAGTTCTAATGTGTCTTAGAAATATGAGAAGAAGCTAATGGAATAATAAAAATGGGCTCTCTTGTGGAAGCAAGTTGCACTTGCCTAAGGGATATTGGTGTTGTGAAGAGGAAGGAAGAAGAAGATGGAGAAATAAATGAGAGAATAATGAAGAGAGAGAAGGTTGGTGGAGATATTATAAGGGTGGGTTGTGTTGGTTGAGGGTGGAGTATATGTTAATGTGTTCCATGCATATTAAACCAAACCAAACCAAACCAAACCAATTCTCCTCCATAAAATAAACCAAGCCAGGTAAAACCCAGTTACGAGAACCAAAATCTGCAAGTCAAGCCAATTACAAGTACATGCCAAAATCCGAGAAAATAAATACAGATCTGAAATACATGCAAGCTTGACAAAATACATATTCAGAATATGGGTGTTACAGAAAACCTGGGGCAGGCCAGGCTGCCTGGGCCGGAGGCTGGGCCTGGATGGCCAGCTCAGTTGAGCGGCTGGGCCACTGTGGGCCTGGCTCGGTTGCCTCTCTGGGCTGGGGTTTTGTTTCATTTGTTTTTCTTTTTATACTTCTATTTACAATTAATACTTATATATATATTCATGTCTATATATATACATATATATATGTACACATATACGTAAAAATATGATATATATTTATATATAAATACATAAATATACATGAATTACCTTTGTACTTATATACATATATATATATACCCACATATACATGTGTACAATATATTTTATATAAATACACATACACATATATAGCTTAAAACCTATGTATATATATATATATACATATATATATATATATACGCACACACAAGTACATATATATTTATATATATTCATATATACATACACATATAATATTTATTTCACAAATATTTTAGAATACTAAATAATATATTTTATTATAACAAATCTAATAACAATAATAATGATACCAATAAGGAAATCTATACTAAGTGTACAGGCAAAATATTCCAAAATACGCAGGATAAATAAGGAAATCATTTAAAATAATTTTAGATACCTTATGAACATTAAATACTTATATATGTATAAAATAACCGTAATAATATTAATAATAATTACTTACAAAATATAGGTAATAGAGCATTTAAGAAAATACGTACACACAAAATATATCGATACTAACATCTTGGTCACACTTCCTGCCTACACGGCTTGGTTTTGGTTCGACCCAGTTCGGACTAACTTGTTTCAACCGGGTTCCTGCAAAGTCAATAAATCTAATAATAATTAATTAAACTTACTTATAATGGTCATGTTATATCTTGGCCTGGTTTTCCTAGTTAGGACATCCCTATGGCTAGGTTTCCCCGGGCATGGCTAGTATACTAGTCAAGGCACACTGCTACATCTCCCGTGCCACAAATCCTATTCGTCTAGTACTTCAAAACTCAACCATGGTTAAAGTCATCCACCGTAATAATAACTAAATAATTAATTCGAAAATTCTAAAAATCATAATTTAAATCAATTGAACAATAATAATAAAAAAATAATTCAAGATTTTTGGGAAGGGGAGCTACACCGCCTTCGCCGACCCCCCTGCTGTCCCCCCTTCGTCGACCCCCCCGATCCATCCCCCCTGCCCACATCTGCTGTACAGACCCCCGGTTCTTTTCCCCTTCCCGAATCTGCTGTACAGACACCCGGCTCCCCTACACCCCGGATCTGCTGTGCAGACACCCGGATCCCCTCTACGCCCCGGATATGCTGTGTAGACACCCGGATCACCCACGGTGGCTCAAAATCCTAACATTTTTCATCAGCCACCACACACCCTCCGAACCCTAGTTTAAAAAAAAAGAAGAAAAAAAGAAAAAAAGAAAAAATAAAAAATAAAAAAGAAGAAGAAGAAGAAGAAAAAAGTCAGTGGTCCAATGCTTTATTCCTAGATTAAGCCATTTGGACTTAACAAATGATTTTTCTACCCTAATCTTCACATCCAAATCTATACAGAGAATGATCGTGTTTTCTCCTGTGTCCTGACGTGTTTACTTTCTATGTACACGACGGTATTGACCACGTTTATAGCACATTCGTAAAGTTGGTATAATTTTTGGGGTTGGAAAGAACTCACGACGGTTGCTTTCATTTCAGGATGACAGATTCGAAGGAAGATGATAGTAACGGTGTCAGCAACACGACGAACACTGGCACGACGATCTCTTCGATTTGACTTGTCGACCGTCGATTGGACGGTCCAGATGGTTACTCAACATGGCAGAAGAAAGTTGAAAAAACACTTCGTGGGATGCGGCTATCTAAACATTTGACTGACAGCCCTCCGGTGATGACTGATCCCACATTTGAACAGTGGAAGACGAATGATAGTCGACTGTTTACACAGTTGATGAACTCTATGGAACCGTCCGTCGATGACATGGTTCGAAACACGGACACGGTCAAGGAGCTATGGGAGGTCCTAGCAACGGCGTTTAATGAAAAATGTGACTTGTCTCGCATATACGACTCGGTTGTTGGCGTTTACCGAGCAACTCAAGGAGACAAGTCTCATAAGGACCACTTCCTATCCTTCAAGGCTATGGTAGATGAAATTGATCGTATTCTTTCTCTGACGTCGGATATCAATGAAGCTCGGGCTCAACGCGAGCAGCTTCATGTTATGGCATATCTTGCATCTCTTTGTCCTGATGCGGACTCGGCTCGATCCTAGATCATTGCTGGATCTGATATTCCATCTTTGATGGAGGCCCACTTATATATATGTGTAGTCTCTCTTCAATAAAGAAATCATCTATTTTATTCCATTCTGCATAATTATTTATAAAATCTAAAATCGCCATTTAAATCAAATAAATAAAAAAATATTTTAAAATTTTTTCTGGGAAGGGAAGCTACACTATAATACATAGAGTATCTAATGATAATACAATAATAATATGAAAACTATAAACATAGAATTAAACTGTAGAGGAAGGCAAGGTATATTGCCTGGTAGTTGCACGTAGATCCACAAAATATAATCAACTGATAAGCCATAAAATCCACATCATCACAACTGTCTCCGAAAGATGAAACAGACATCGCCAATATTCTCAGAATAGTCAAATTAGCTAGGATTGCCTGTCCTTAAGTCCAATTCTGGACACAGGAGCAAAACGATAATTTTGGGCAAAAATGGTGTCCGCCGTTGGACCCACTTTGCACCAAAAAGCGTGCCAGGGTCAATGGTCTTTAAAGTCATCAAACTACATGTCCACGGATTCGTTTTGATGATACGAACCCAACGGTATGGCCAATTGTGGATTCTGGTGGACTGTGCACAAAATCGCCCGTTGGATCGGATCGTGGGGCCCGCAAAACGACGATCCAATCAACTGTCTCAGAATTGGACCAAACTTGGCATACAGTACCAAAAAAATAATACGGTCCTGTTGGCATAAGTTTTGTCTCGATCTGACGAACGTGCACAATGTAATTAAGAAATTTGCACAGAGGCCGATACGGTGAATTTCGACGGATACATATCAAATTCGTCGCGCACATGCGATCAATTTGAATTCTGTCAAAGCCCACATGTCTGCAATATTCGTACGCGCCTTTTGATGCTTACGGTGTGCGACCATATCGCCCAGTTTGGCGGGACGTACGTCATGTCGGAGGAATTTTCTAGATTTTTAAAACAGTGTGCCATGTTTTTCTTTGATTTTCAAACAGATTTCATTCACTGAATAGGTAACTATAATTTAAAGTAATGATGGGGTTTCGATCCTGGTTATGCCATCTACAGATCTATTCAATTAGATTTCTAAAACTGTTGTTGAAATGACAAGAAATTGCCTTCCTAATCTAGGGTTTCGAACTAGATCTTCGTTCAATTTTGGTAGTTATTCATCAATTTATTGAATCAATTAACCACAGAGATTTTCGTGTTCTAAGTAAATATAATTACTATGTCTAGAAGAGGTATAGGTTGTCTATCCATAGAAGCTGACAGATCGAAAATCAAATAACCGTAGGATAAGAGGTACGGTTTCGAAATCAGTACCTGGGTCAGGGTGCTGCTGGTGTTGCTGTCGAATGTGTGCTCGCGGCTAACGTTTGGCCGACCTTGGGGCGGCGCTCCGGCGTCATCCGACATCGCCGGTGACCTCCAGGGGTGAGGGGGCGCTTTGAGATGTCAGGGCGATAGGTTGGATTAGGGTTTTGGGGTTTATTCGAGAGATTCCCTCTCGTTCTGTTTATACGCTGTTAAGGACAGAGTCTGGGGGGGCGCTGTGTTCTGCGTTGTGGGGACTTGGGGTCGGGCCTGGGATTGGTCTGCTGTGGGCTTGGTTTCATGCATGGGCATTCAAGCTCAGCTGGGCTGGGCCGAACTGGCTGGGCCGTTGGGGTTTTGTTGTTTTTCTTTTTATTGGTTTTATTATCACTAATACATATATATATATATATATATATATATATATATATATATATATATATAAATATATATATATATATTTATATATATATATATATATATATATATATATATACATATTAATGTACATTAGTAGATATATATACATATTGCCCTCTCTCTCTCTATATATATATTTTATATATATATATATATATTAAATATATATATATATATATATATATATATATATATATATATATATATATATATATATATATATATATATATATATATATATATATATATATATATATATATATATATATATATATATATGCCATATATTAATGTAAGCTACAAAAATATAACTTATATATATGCATATGAATAAATATAATGATATGTACATATATACCATAAATACAAGTACGAGCAATAAATATTAAATATAGTCAATATTTATAATACAGAATTCATAATTTATATACTAATCTTTATGTAAATAATCAAAATTACATAGCCACACACACACAAAGAGATATATATATATATATATATATATATATATTTGTGCATATATATAAGTATATTCCTGAGATATATATTAGGCCTTATATTTATATATATATATATATATATATATATATATATATATATATATATATATATATATATATATATATATATATATATATATAGCCTACATAAATTCCACATCCAAAATGTATGTTAAGGAAATATTCACTGTACATTCAATAAACATTCATTCTATATGGCAAGCATATATAATATAACTGTCTGTTGTAAAAGGCCTACTAGTTCGCTAATCAATTTAAAAAGGCTAATCTGTACATCCACCAGGACATCCTTAGACGCTCTACCCCTCCACATGCGCTTGGGCTTGGTTCGGATTCAGTCCGGGCTGAAATGGCACAACCGGGTCACCAAAAAATCTATATTCTTAATTAATAAATAATTAAATTATTTATAGGAGTCAAGTCGCAACTTGGCCTGGTTTTCCTAGTTAGGACATTACTATGGTTCGACTTTCCCTACTAGGGCTAATACACTAGTTAAAGCACGCCACTGCACTATCTGTGCCATGATTCCTAGTCACCTTATATTCCAAAACTCCACCATGGCTAAAGGCATCTACCGTAATAATTAATTAATATAATTATTTATACAATTCTAAAAATCACCCTTTAAATCAAATAAATAATAAAAAAAACTATTTCAAAAATTTTCGGAAAGGGGAGCTACAGACAGCCCTACCTTGAACGGAATGAAGTGAGCGGATTTTGTCAATCTGTCCACGATAACCCAAATAGCATCCTTGCCACCGGGCGTACGTGGTAAACCAGAGACGAAGTCCATGGTTACATGTTCCCACTTCCATTCCGGAATAGGTAAAGGCTGGAGTAGTCCTGCTGGTCTCTGGCGCTCCGCCTTAACCTGCTGGCACACAAGGCATCTGGAAACAAATCTGGCAACCTCTCGTTTCATTCCATACCACCAAACATACTCCCGCAGATCCTTATGCATCTTGGTAGATCTAGGATGAATAGAATACTGCGACTGGTGGGCCTCCTGCATAACCTCTTCTCGCAAATCCTTGGGCACACATAACTGGTTACCATGCCTTAGGGATCCATCCTCTGCAATAGTAAAGTCGTCAAGCAATCCTGTCTCTGCCTGGCCTTTGAGACATCGGAGTCCCTCGTCTAGAAACCGGGCCTCCTTAAACTTCTCTAACAGTCCTGACTGTATCTCCATGTGCATCAGCTGCCCTCCAACTCCCGAAAGAACAATCTCGATCCCAAGACTCTCAAGATCTTCTAGAAGATGCCGGTCCATGGTAAGGAACATAGCAACAGGATATCGACTGAGAACATCTGCTACCACATTTGCCTTCCCAGGATGGTATTACAGATTGATGTCAAAATCCTTCATGAGTTCCAGCCATCTTCGCTGCCTCATATTCAGTTCCTTCTGAGTAAAGGCATACTTCAGGCTTTTATGGTCCGTGAAGATGTCCACTTGCTCTCCATACAAATAGTGCTTCCACAGTTTCAAGGCAAAAATGACTGCTGCAAGCTCCAAGTCATGTGTGGGATAATTCTTCTCATGAGGCCTCAACTGTCTAGAAGCATAAGCAATGACCCTCTTGTTCTGCTCAAGCACATATCCCAAACCCTTTTCTGATGCATCACTGTAGATGACGAATCCTCCAGATCCTGATGACAAAGCTAAAACTGGCGTTGTAGTGAGTCTTTTCTTCAATTCTTCAAATACTGACTGGCAGGCGTCGCTCCAGATGAACTCCTCGTCCTTCCGCGTAAGCTTGGTCGTTTGCTCTGCTATCTTGGCAAAATCTTTTATGAACTTCCTATAGTAACCTGCTAGCCCCAGGAAACTACGAATCTCTGCTACTGACTTGGGAGATGCCCATGCTTCCACAGCTTAAATCTTCTTGGTATCTACAGAAATCCCCTCTCCAGTCAGCACATGCCATAAGAACTCCACTCTGTCCAAGAAAAACTCACACTTTGAGAGTTTTCCGTACAACTTCTCCTTTCGTAGAATCTCCAAAACAATCAATAGGTCCTCCACATGCTCCTTCTCGGTCTTCGAATAGATCAGAATGTCGGCAATGAAGACAACGACAAACTTGTCCGAATACTTATGAAAAACCTTATTCATCAAGTTCATAAATACTGCTGGAGCATTGGTGAGTCCGAACGGCATCACCAAGAATTCATACTGGCCGTAGCGGGTATTGAAAGATGTCTTCGGGATATCCTACTCCCGAACCTTCATCTGATGATACCCCGACCAAAGGTCAATCTTTGAAAAGACCTTAGCTCCACTAAGCTGATCAAACAACTCATCTATCCACGGCTACGGGTATTCATTCTTGATGGTGATGTTATTAAGTGCACGGTAATTGATACACATCCTAACAGTCCCATTCTTCTTCGGCACGAAGAGTACCGGTGCTCGCTAGGGTGAAGCACTGGACCGAATAAAACCCTTGCCTTCCAACTCATCAATCTGGGCCTTCAACTCTGCAGCTTCCTTCAGGTTGATCTTGTAGCAATGCTGGGACTTCAGCGCTGATCTGGGCACTAGGTCGATGCTGAACTCCACATCTCGATCTGGCGGCAATCCTGGCAACACCTCGGGGAAGACGTCAAGAAACTCTATAATCAGCGGGTGCGGCAACTCCTGGTCTTCTGCAACTGCTCTGAAGTAGACTCCCTCTGGCCTATCTGCAATCCGTCTGCTGATCTCGAATGGTAGAACTCCAGGCAGACTGAAAATCACCTTCCCTTTATGGCAGTCTATTACAGTAAACTGCTCACTCATCCAGTCGATGCCGAGGACTATATCAAATCTGGGCAATGGCATCACTAGAAGTCGAGCCCTAAGCTTCCTCCCAGCTATAATGATAGGGCAATCCATCATCTCACTAATTGGCACTACCCCCCTCCTGTCATAATCTGACAGTTCCTTCTAGTGGACGTAGGTGTGAAGCCGTGTCTATGCATAAACTCATATGATACAAAGCTATGTGTGGCTCCAGAAACAAACAATACAATGGCAGGGAAAGAATGCAAAAGGATACAACCTGTAATCACGTCTGGAGCTGCCTCATCCTCCTCAACTGCGGTTATGACATAAGCACGTCCCTGCTGTGGCGGTCCCCTCTGCTGCTGATGCTGTACAAATGTTGCTGCTGAGTAGGTAAATCTTGAACCCTCTGTGGTGCAGCTGGTGGTACTCTGGGTGGTGCAGGTGGTGGTCCTCTAGCTCCTCGTGGTCCTCCTGTCAGTCGGGCAGTAGCCTGTGGGCAGTCCCTTATCTGATGTGCGTCTGATCCATAAAATAAGCAGAGCCTGAGCCTTTTGCGGCATTCGTCAAAGCGGTGTCCTAGCCGATAACAGAAAGTGCAAGTAGCTGCCTGCTGCTATCTTTGTGGCTGAGGTACATGAACCCTGGCTGGACGGTGATGCTGCTGTGCCGGCTACTGTGGCCTCGCCTGAATCTGAGTCTTAGTCCTCTTCGTCTGTGTCTGGAAGCTGCTACTGTCGATGTCCCGGTCCCTCTTCAGCTTCGGATCTGCCTCCTTCTCTACGGCCTAGCAATCTTGAGGATGCTCATATAAGTCGTCGCCTGGCTGATTGCCACTGCATGCCACAACTCTTTAGTAAGGCCCTTCTTGAACCTCCAAGCCCTATCTTCTGGTGTACTGACTAGGCTCTCCGCGAACCTGCTGAGTCGGGTGAACTCCGATGTGTACTCCGCCACCGTCATGTTCCCCTTCTGCAATGCCTCGAACTGCATCCGAAGCTCATCTTGCTCTACGTCGGGGAAGAACTTCTCCTTGAAAAGAGTTTTGAAGTCTGTCCAAAGAACCTGGGTGCAGCTTACTGAGACTCCTCTCGGTACCAAGCTCTGGTAAGATCAAAAAGTCGCATGCTCGTAATTTCTACCTTCAGGTCATCCAGGATCCTCGCCATCTTCAGTGTCTGCTCCGTATTTTCCAGTCACTCATCCGCATATACAATCCCCTCGTGGCCCCAGAAATCTATCGGACAGATGTTCTGGTAGTCTCTGGCAGTCTCCGGTCTCGGTACTGCTGGTGCTGGAGGTGCTACCGGTGCTGGTGTTGCCAGCTTTCGGGTCCTGAGTGCATCCACAACTGTCGCTCGGAACTGTGTGGCCTGGGGGTTCTGAGGCTCCATGAACTGCTGGAACATGGCCATCACCTGGGCGCCGTCGAACATCATCGTCGGGGGTAACGGAGGAAAGATAGGAGGCGGTGGCGGAAGCTGCTCCACCGGAAAGTCTGGTGCAGACTGTCCCGTACTGCTTGCAACTCCGAGCTGATCCGCGGTCTTCCTCGTATTAACCATCCTGCAACAAAAGAAAACTTCGTAATTGATAAAAACCTAAACTACAAGTAAATGTAAATGTTTATATAATATCCATATATCCGATGTACCCAATTTCTTATGCTGTGATCAAGTTTCCCTAGTTTAAATCAAGTCCCCAATAGTACACTAATACCTAGGTACTATTAGGATTGACCTGCATCGGCCACCACTAAAAACATGTCACGACCCGCTTTCGAATAATCGGACATGAGTCGGACACGCCCAGCCTTCATCGTTGGACACGATAAAGTAAGCTATACCAATCTCTTGGGAAACTACAAGTCCAGACATAAATGAATATAAACCACATCATCTATATAAGCGAATCCCAGAATCAAAGTACATGTCTAAGAGTTATTACATTCATCCAGCTAAAAGGAAAATAAAGTCTAATAGTCTCAAATACAATAGAATATAAACTGCTAATGGTAAGATACTAGGCTTCCTCAGCCTCTAAGTCCAGAGCAACTCCAGCTGGCTCTAATGCATCTATAGGCCCATGGCCATAATAGGTGTCACACAATGCCTCTATCTCACCTGCAACATATCCTAGTCAGGAGCAGAGCAAAGTATAGTTCTAGGTAATGAACAAGAACATCATGATATGGAAATGAGTATAAGAGAACATGAAATATAAAGTACATGAAAGAACATGAAAGTACTGGAATGTAAATACAGGAAATAAAGTACATGAATGTAACCATGAACCTGAAGTACAAGACATGACATGTGCTTAATATTTGAAATACAACTAGCCTATGTGACCGACTGGGGTGAGTACATGAACATGTACAGGAGTACATGAATATCGGTACGGCTTAGGACCCGCGTGCACGATGCGAGGCCTAAGAAATACTCAATAAAATCCCATCAACACCAGAAATTTATATAGAACTCTACATAAATATAGAAATCAAATTATTAAATCTACAACCAAATCGAATAGTAAAATATGAATCAATTGATTACTAAACAGAACTCTGCCCCTGTTAAGATTTCAGTTCCAGTCGACTACATCAGCACGACTCCATCAAGTTGGTCATGTACACGAACACTACACGAATAAATACAGAGCCTCGGACACGATCCAAGCCAAGTAAGAACGGATACGAACCCTTAGCAATCATCATGAATGCAAAGTTGAACACAAGCAACCCGAACATTGCCACAATACTGCTATGAACACGAGCAAGACTAGATACGGTAGCATCGTGGATATACACACAAAATACAAACATGAACCTTCACTCCCATGACCCGACCCGAACTCTGACTAAACAACCAAAGCGCAAATTATAAAATCAATAACAGAGGAGGGACGGAGATTTACCTGAATTGAAGAATCAGTCATAAAACAAGGACATGACCAAAAATCCCGGACACACAATTCCTGAATTCCAAATGATTTACTGCAGTATTCACCAAACACAACCGAACAACCATATAAAGAAATTTAGGATACTGAATCGACTTCAAATATTTGCAAGAATTTGTCAAGATCAGGAATCAATAAGGGATTGAGTCGACACTTACCAGCAGATAGATTTCTCCCTGTTCCCCGTGCTCGATCCGATCAACCGACGAACTCGAACCAGCTGACTAACTAAATAGGACAAATAGATCAGACTCTGCTCTCGAAGAAAATTGATCTTCCCAGAACATGACAGGATCAAGATCCAGTCACCGTTATCATTACAAACTCGCGATGAGGACTCGGGGAAAATCAGTCGATGCCGTCAGAAAATCTCGCCTCGGAGGACCCGAGTCAGATATGGCCAGGATCTCACAAACGTGAGATCAGAGAAGTTCGGAAGAAAAATGATCTCTCTCAAGAATATGAGTTGGACTCACCTCGCCGTCGTCGATCTGGAAGGACAACTGCTGGAGGAGCGATCGTATGCTACCGAGGAGGAAGTTCGCCTGAGATTCGCCCATGCGTCAAAACGGAGTGAACCGATGGAGAAGGAGTCAGTCGTGCAGACATTGTCGACGAGGAAGAGTGGCGCTGCTGTCGGGAAGTGGTGTTAGCTGCCGGTGTTCGGCGAGATGTTGGTCGCCATGGCCAGCTCCATCGCCGCCGATGAGGAGATTAGGGCTAGTGTCCTACGGAAAATTTAGGGAAGAGAAAATAGAGAGAGAGAGAGAGCTGCTGCAAATGAGCTTCTCTCTCAGAATTTGAGTTAAATAAGGGTTTAACTTTTTTGCAAAAGAGTCCCCCCACTACTGGTTCTTTATCAAATAAATCCTTCCATTTTTCAGTATTTACGAAACAGTATTTACGAAAACAACTAAAAATCTGTTAGAGAGTTTGTTAAAGGGTTGGGGACTACTCTAACTAATTTGAAAAATTAGTTCTTTGCCAAAAATTCAAATCTCCCTCCAAAAGCAATCATGAAATATTTATTCAAAAATATTTAATCAAGAATTATAATTATTCGAAATGGTTTAAATCAAACTTATTAATATTTAGTAAACTAAAATATTTTCCAAAAATAGGAAGGTGGATTTACAGTGCTAGACCTATGTCAGCAGAGGTCTGCATATGACTTACTTTGGATTGGCCCTTTTAACATAGGGCTCTTCCCTTTCTCCGCAGGTGATAGCCTTTTGATTGTCGCCTTGGTCCGTTCTCCCTCTCCAATAGGTTGAGGTCGGCCTTGCTGACTCCCACCGGTTGCCCCGCTACCCTATTAGCCTCCGTTGTTTGCATCGAGGGCCTGTCTTACTCGTCTCTGTTGCTGCACCAGGGCCTACCTTCTGTTCTAGGAGACACTATTTTGATCACCGGTTTGTAAACAGTTCTCCTCCTATCCCGTCCAACCGAGCAAGGTACAAGTCCCTCGGCTTCCTTTTCTTGTTTCCCAGTGCTTCGCCGCCGGCTAACCGTCGTCCATCCACCGCCTACGGCTGTACCAGTATTGAATTCCTAATTCCTGACTACTTCTTCACCATCTTTTGCCCAGGATCCCTTGAACGTGTAAACCCTAGATCGGAAGAGTCTTATGTCGTCGCCTTCTGTCACGACTCGTACCCTGTTTAGGGGCACGTGGGCACGTCCAGCCTATGCCGCAACATTGGCGGTAGAACGCTGTAAAGGTCATCTAGAACATAGAATATCTAAGACACATTAATATAACCTGTCATCTCCGTACGGAGGAATATAATCACAAATCAATCACATAAATCTAAGAAAGATAAGCATGTGATGATAACGATAAAGATAGAAATTGTAACTCCACTTTTCGGTTTTGAGGAAATAAAATTAGATTTCTAATAATAGCAATTGTTGATTTAGGTTTCAAATAAAAAGGTTAATATTTTTATTTAATAATTTTTGATGATCTATTTTGGGGGGAATTTAATTTAGGAGCAATTTCATTTTCAAAAAGTTGTTACAACCAATTTAGTGGTCCCCTCATCTTTGTTTTATAATAATAATAATAATAAAAGTTTTTAACTATTTTCCCAACAGTTATAGTAAAATACGAAAAGGGGGAAGGGGTATTTGCATGTTTACTTAAGTGGAGGGACCTGCGAGTAATGAGCTTAGAACGGAGGGGGGGGGGGGGTTAATCGTAAAATTAATTTTCCTTTCATATTAATCGAGTGGAGGAGAGAGAGTGTAGATTACTTTTTTTTAATTTCTATTTATTTTTGAGCTTCTCAGCTCTTCCCAAACCTTCTCCTCTCCGGCGAAGGGCATGGGCGGCGCATCTCTTCCAGGCGGCGTTCTCCGGCGATCCCCCTTTCTCAGCGACGGTGGGCTGACCATCTTCTAGCGCCGGCGAGTTCTCGGGTAACTCACGACGAGATCGATCGGCGACTCTACTCCCTCGACAACGGCAACAGCGTTCCGACCTCGACAGCGAGGCATCTCCTCCTCGCATCTGCACGTACGGCATTCTCCGGCGCATCTCCGTCCCACGACGATCCCTCGACGGTAGCTATCGATCATATTTTCGGCGATCTACGCTAGAGTTGAGTGATCGACCGCACTCTCACGACGATGATGATGAGCGTCTCCGATTGCTCCTGTTCTTCGGCAATTACTCGACGTAGTTCTTCCCTGGCGGCAATGACGCATGACGGTGAGTTTAATTTGGTTCCTCCTTTTAGAACTCGATCTCGATTGATTTAAATTCTGTGCTCAGATCTGAGTCGAGTTCATACTGATGAATTCTCTTTCCAGAGGTTCACGTTCCCTGAAGATTCGACGGGTCTTCGATGCGCCTCCAGTACCGATCATTTCGTCCTGGCACAACCAACCGAGCAGGACATTCATTGATTGACTAATTTGCAGATTCTGCGAGAAGCAATCAAGAAATTGGTGAGTTGAGTCAAATTCTGGACTGTTCTTTCGGATTTGGCAATCCATATTATAAACTGATATGGGGATGGATTCCACTGTTCTTACATGGGTGGTGTTCGTTGATTGCAGCAGGAAACTTAGCATTGCATCCGGACACGAGGTGATCATACTCGATGCTGGAGTCGTGCCTCTAATTTAGATCTGCCCCATTACCAGGTATCACCCTATCATTTCATGTGTTGTTAAGTATGGTTTCGAATCTGGAATTGATGTGGGTGTTGGGACAGGTCTGTTGAATTGTTGTGTCCAGGTGTTCGTGTCAAGCTTTAGCCGTGTCCAGACATACCTTTGTGTCCAGGTCTGGATCGTGTCCGGATTGGAGTGGCAGGGGATTAGAACTTCAAATTGATGCAGGAGGATTTAAGTTTTACTGAGCTTTGTGTTTAGTTTAGTTTAAGTTTGTTTATATATTTTTGAATGTTTCAATTGGGTTGTATATTCTTTTATTAATTGGCTTATATTTGCGAGTGAGTTAGTATTCAATTTGCTAAGTTTTGGTTGTATAAATTTTCTGTCAAATTCTATTTCTAGATTTGGTTTATACTCGTCTGGGTTAAGTATATATTCAGATTGTTTTATTCTGCATTCTTTCCAGGCCTGAGCTTCAATGTGGCTGTTAGATTCAATTTGATTTAGTGTAGTCTGTTGTTGCCAAACATATTGAGTAATGTGAAGAATTCTTCCAATTCTGAGTAAATTGCCGATTACAAATTCAAATTGTTACTTTAGGCATGGGTTGTTGTATAGGCCTATCAGGAAGACAGTAGGATCTTATGTGTTAGCTGATTTCTTCATTGAGTTTTGCTCCCTAAGTTGAAAGATGGTTGGCTTTAAGTAAGTATTGGGTCATTTGTTGTTCTATGTAATCTGGCAATGAGTTTCTGTAAATTGGTTAATAGCTAGTATGATGATGGGAGGTGGACTTAGAATATGCTTGTGTGGACTAAGTAGAGTATAGAATTTAATTTTTCTATATATCATTATCTAGTTATTTGTAGTAACATGATTAAGAGCAGATACTTTGAATTATTAGTTATAATTTTAAAAAGTGTCATTCTACTATTAGCTATCTTAAAGTATTTTCTATGGAAAAGTTATATTACCTAAATAATGTTAGTCATTATTATTTCTTTTACAAAAACAATAATAGCAGTCATATTGTCAGCATAATTTCGTACAATATTTTGGGCAAACTACTTAGTATATTTTTATTTTCTATAGCCTAGTTAGAAATAGTATATGGCTAGTTACTATATCATTACAGGTATTCTATAGGTAGCCTATGGTTAGAGAATAGATAACAGATTTATCGTTAACGATTAGTACTTAACCTAACTTGTACTTAAACTAAACATGAGGACATCTAGCTACGTTCTTCACCCGTACTTTCCTAGAGCAAGGCAAGTACATTCTATGGTCTTGTACATTTCATTATGTCATGTGCTTCCTTGTTGACACACTGCGACACGATATGTTTTTCTGGTGCTCATGTTCCTTGTTCTTATTACTTGTACCTGAAAGGGGAAATATACTATTTATGTGACCAAATCCATAAAACAACTCAAGTGTGTTTAGCTTAGACCCCGCATCGTGCACGCGGGTCCTAAGCCGTACCATTCATGTGTTTCATGTGCTTACCCCTAGCCGGTCACATACTTAGTTATGTTTCAAATATTGTACACACATGTTCAGGAGATATATCATGTACTTAGTTCCTATGATTCCTGAGATACCATGTTCTTTCATGTTCTTACACACCATGTTCTTTTATGTTCTTACATACCATGTTCTTTCATGTACTTATACACCATGTTCTTTCTTGTACTTTACATACCATGTTCTCTTGTACTTTTATATCATGATGTCTTGTTCATTACCTAGAACTGTACTTTGCTCCGCTCCTGACTGGATATGTTGCAGGTATATTTGCAGGATATCATTCTACCTTATGGGCCAGAGCCCGGGATATTAGCTGAGCAGGATGAGACTTAGCCTGACGCTTCAAGTTTAGACTGTTAGCTTTACTCTTAGATATTGTTTTACAATTCATAGAACATTTCATTCTTGATGACTCGTACATTTATATACATAGAATTATGGATTATGGTGATCATTCTGGGATACATTTTTTTAGATGCTGTGATTATATACATTTATGATTATCTGGTTAGATTTCTCTAGTTTGGTACAGCTTACTTCGTCGTGTCTAACGACGAAAGCTGGGCATGTCCGACTCGTGTCCGATTAAAACTATTAGCTACACACCCTTTATAAATAGTTTTATTAAAAAATATTCTTTTTCCAATTTTTTATTAATATTATATATATATATATATATTATTAATATTATATATATATATACAAATATATATATATATATATATATATATATATATATATATATATATATATATATATATATATATATATATTTATATATATATATATATATAAAATATATATATACTCTGTAAATGAAATAATACCGAATAAAATCTGAATTATTACTAAATAAAAACTAAATATTTTATATTCTATATTTATTAAAGCTATTTAAAGTTATATAAATAAAAACTCATTTGCATATATATATATATATATATATATATATATATATATATATATATATACACACACACACACACACACATCTTTAAAAAATATACTTATTTAACTAATAAGGTAAACACACTAGCTCTATGTTCATAATAAATAAATTAAATAAATATTTAATAAATAAAATAATGTAAATGGCCATAATTGTCCTATCTAGGATAGTAGGGGTGACAAATCTATGCTCCTAAAAAATTTTTATCCTTGAAATTAGAGCAAACTAACACAAGAAACACAAGCAAGAACAAAGAGAATAATATCTCAAGGCTCAAAGAGGTAAGGATAACGCTCCCGCATCTCGTCATCTCTTTCCTAGGTAGACTCACCTGGAGAGTGATGCCTCCATGCGACACGAACCAAGGGTATAACATGGTTCTAAAGCACCTTCTTCCAACGATCCAGAATCACCACAGGCTTGTTTGCAAAGAACAAAAGTTTTATTACAAACTAAGAAAAGAGTACAGGAGTACAATTGATTTCTGGGAAAGTACAACTATAGGAATCTGATCAGAAGATGATCACTTTATCCTTTGGACGCTGTGATATCGAAGACACGAGCCTCTGGAGAATGCAGCAGCACTTTAGCAGAAGATTATGATCACTCTTGATGCTTTGAGATTGATTTGAAACTCTATTTATAGAGTTTTTAAAATAACTGTTTAGCAATTATTCTGGGTAGTGCATGCTTCAGGTTGCGCGCCTCCTGTTCACTTGCAAGAACGGTTACATTAACTGTTATGGATGCGTGGCATCGTTTGATTGAGATGCACGTGATCGTGAGCAGTGTAGTGGACAGGTTCTGCGAAGTTAGTGGCTTGCGCACCACATCACTCTGTTCTGAACACTATTTAATTACCTTGTGCGAGCTTCATCAGGTTGCGCGTGGCACAATGTAGCAACTTACGCGAGCGGTTGTACCAACTGCTATGGACGCGTAGCATCGTTTGATTAAGATGCGCGTGGTCATGGGCAGTGTAGTGAGCACGCTCTACAAAGTTGGTGGCTTGCGCGCCACGTCACCCTGCTAAAAATTGATGAAGTGGCGCCATCTTGTCAGACTCCGCATGGGCGCAACTGAACAACTGGCACCTTTGACTAGGTTTTTTTGTGTGCTGTACTGATTAATTCTTGTGCCACATAATAACTTGCACGAACCAGCTGTCAGCATTAATTACATGCTGACAAAATCTTTTCGAGCGCCGCATTACGCAGAATTTAAATGAATTTTCCTTAATCTCCGTGCTGTTAGTTTGTCAGGTAATGACGATGCCGTTACAACTTCTCGAGGAAGTACGTCACGTGGTGCTCGCGCAACCATTGTCCTGTGCAGCCCGATGTTGGCGCAACATGATACAGCACAACTTGATGATCCGACGCAACATAATGATTTGGCGCCACTTGATGATTGCACACTTTAGTGGACGACGCAGCTTGATTTTTATCCTCTACAAAACCCCCTTCAAAGTTTTTGAAACTTGAAAATACTTCAAAGTTTTAAAATACTTTGAATTATGCTGGTTTTGTTTGGATTGCGCCAGTCTACTGTCTGAGTTACGCCAGTCAACTCGAGCCCGCTTCTTCAGCATAAGTTGTGCGGTTTTGAGATACCTCGAGAGAGAAAACCCTATCTTCTTCTCATTTTTCTCGATATTTGAGAACTTCGTTCGACGATAATGGCACCCAAGCGCTCCGCTGCTGAGAAGGGTAAGATTGTGGCCGAGTCATCCACGCGAGTTCTGCCTTCATCACGTCGAGAGACGGCCAACCCGGCCATGGAGGGTAAGCATTCGACTATAGACCCGATTATCGACCACCCTACTGATCATCGACCACCCTATTTAGGGTTTGGCTTGATTCTGACAGTGTGTGCATGCTCTTTTTAGAGTTGGGCATACTCCATAACTTGTGCCTCCCTTATTAGGGTTTGGTTGCTGTCGATACGTATTGTGCAGCATTTCGAAAAGTTGTGCTGTCTTTTGGGCGTAATTTTGACGCATTGCGCGGCAAAATACGACACAACCTAATTTTGCACAATCTGATGGCCGTGTATGTTGATTGCGGCACAATGTGAGTGTCGTGCGACCTGACTGAATCAGAGCACTAAATGCTCGGTTTATTTCCAGCGTTAAACCTATTTATGGGGCACTCTTTTTCGAAACGCCTTTTTCCTTTCTCCCTCGTTAAGTGATACGTGCCCATTTATTGGAAAGATGAAGAGTCGGATGGGGCTGACCTTCACTGTATATATATATGGGCATGATGCCCAGCCTCTATCTTCATTCATTCTTATGGCTTCCAAAGAGAACATGAAGCAGTTGACGAACAACCCTGGCAACGACAAAGCTTCTGAGAAGGAGTTACACTCTGCGCCTGCGGAGTATTTGCTAGAAGCTGACCCGTCTCTGAGGGTGGAAAACTTTTTGGACTATTTTAGCCTGACCTCAACAGTTTTCACTTGCTCCAGTGGTAGGCCATCGTCTTCTTCCGAAGAACGTGGCACATTAGAACATAGGAAAGGATTCCTCCGTTTGATGCATCGATCGGGAGTCCATAACATGGAGGAATTGAATGCTGCCTTGCGTCAGGCTGATGACGAGAAGAAGAAGTGACGTGATACAAAAGCGTCATTCTGCATAATGGCCATAGTGCCTATATCTGTAGTGTCTGTCCACTTTTCCATTATAAAATGAAAAATTGCACCTTATTAAATCCTGACACATTTGAGCTTTATTGTCTAACTGTCTTGACACGTCCCATACACACACTTTTTTTTTAACTTTACTCGATTCTGATAACACAAACTTCTGAACGACATATGGTACTTTTCGTGCTTTCGTGCTTCATTCTTCCCGAAATATACGCCTATGGACGTGCATAATATTTTAGCTTCTATTGCATATGAATAGTTGCGATAAGAAAAGAACTTTTACTGTATTCTCTTCTTCTTTATGATGTTTGTAGGGGACCAACTGACAACATTCCCTAGAACTGGCATTGGTGATCTTGGATCCTATAAAGTTGAACCACTTTGACCCACACATCAGCGAGCTCAGGACTCTTCATGTTAAAAAAGGGCTTCCTCGAGATGGTAGGAAGGGCCTTTATACATGAGAGTTGGACAGTGGAGACACATAATTAGGAATTGTATCACGAAGGTGATCTCATTCCTAGTTCTCATGACGGGTCATCTCTTCTCTACCAGTTGTATTGACAACAGCTTGTCTTTGAGCTGCTGTACTCTGGGGTTCTCCTTTCGTCTTTTTGAGAGAGAAGACCAGATTTGATTCCGTTGCCTTGCTCGCTGCTTCAGGTCGAGATGATAAGGAACTGGCATCAACAAGAAGATCCAAAGATGTAATAGACCTTCATTTGTTATATTCAGAATAAAAATCTGAGATGTAATAGATTTCCATTAAGATGTATCTATATTTTTAAAGAAGGAATAAAGAATAATTTTTTCTTCTTTATGATTTGATTTGAAATGATGATAGAAAACAGAATCCAAAGGTAATGTGGACGTGAACTTTTTTTTTGATGATCTTCAAATCGATTAGGACTTAAAGACAGGATATCATGTCTAAAAAGACGAGATATCTGTGATAACACTGGTTTATCATAAAGAAAAGATATCTTTTAAAACAGCTGGGTTTTAAAAAATGGAATTGATGATTTGGATAGACTCCACGGGGATTTTAAGTTTTTTTTATTATCCTGTAGCTTTGTTTACGAAAAAGTAAATAAATGATAATAAATGTAGGCCCATTCCCGCAAATGAAGTAGAAATAAAAAAGACTGATGAATAAGCATGCCTTTTCAAGGAAAGATCGCTTCGATTCTCGAGACAAAGAGTAAATGAAGATTTCTTCACAAGATGAATGAACATGCCTTTTCGAGGAAAGGTTGTTTCGGTTCCTGAGATAGAATGTTTGGCCTTTCTGTCTATAAATAGTATGAAATTTTTCTGAAAGCATCATTCACCCCTTTTCTTTCCTTCACAAATGTCTTCAGAAGAAATGGCTAAGGAGACGGGAGTTATCCCGAAGATCAAAGCCGTCCTCGACACTCCTTCCAATGAGCCCCCATCGCCTACTCAGTCAGAAGTCAGAGAAAGCTCGACTATTCCTGGAGAAAAGCAGGATATTCTTGCCGAACTAGTGGAGCCTGGGAGTACTGCCGAGGAAGAAGCTCTGAGGAAGGCTGCCTGTGAACTGCTGGTGTCATCGGACAATAATGTCTTCGAGCTTCTTACGAAATATGTTTTCAATCAAGAGGGCTCCGGTCCTCGTTAATTTTATATATTTCCTTCTGTCTGAATTTATACAAATAAAAAGTGAAATTTTATTTACATTCTGAGTCTCTGTGTTGATATTTCTTCCTTGTCTTCAGATATAATATTTCTTGAGGAATTTGCCATTAATGGGCATCATGGCGATTAGACCATTCATATCAGTCAATTGATAATCCCCGTTGGAGAAAACTTTGCTTACAATGTAAGGTCCTTTCCACTTCGCTTCGAATTTGCCTTTTCTTATGTGCGTCATATTTATAGGACGTCTGATGGTTAGAACTAATTCTCTTTTCTTAAATGTTCGGACTTTAACTTTACGGTTGAAGGCTTTGATAGACGAGCTTGGTATAACTCAATATGTTGTTGTACTAGGAGCCGTTTCTCGTCAAGCGCTTCAAGCTCCTGATGTCTGAGACGATTATTGTTTTTGGTTGTGAGTTCATTGGCAATGGCAATCCTTAGAGAAGGGATGTAGATTTTCAATGGTAAGACAGCTTCGCATCCATATACTAAAGAGAACGGCGTGCAGCCTGTAGGAGTACGTACTGTGGTACAGTAAGCCCACATACATTCTCCAAGCTTCTTACTCTAGTTTCATTTGTTGGTAGAAACAAACTTCTTGAGGAGTTTGATGATGGTTTTGTTAAATGCTTCTACCAACCCGTTAGCTACAGGGTTGTAAGCTGTAGAAGTAATATTATTGATCCTGTTGTCATCGCAGAATCGAGTGAACTTTTGACTGATAAATTGTGGCCCATTATCATGAATGATTCGTCGAGGAACACCGAATCTGTAGATCACATGATGCTTAATAAAATTGATAACGCTGCTTGTCTTGACCTCAGTTAGAGGTATTGCTTCAGCCCATTTTGAGAAATAATCAGTTATGGATAATTTGAACCAATGTCCTCGAGACGAGGGAGGGTTGATAGGACCGATGACATTGATACCCCAAGCTTTAAAGGGCCAAGATGCTACCGTCGGGTAAAAAAATTCTGATGGTTGATGAATGAAGTCAGCATGGATTTGACATGCTCGGCACTTCCTTGCATACTCGAATGCATTAGATACCATTGAAGGCCAATAATAGCCCATATGCCGAATGCGATCCTGTAATTTAGGACTAGGTTGATGTGCGCTACAAACACCGTCATGAGCTTCACGAAGTATTTGTTTTACTTCTTCCCCCGTAAGACAACATAGGAGTAAATCGTCAAACGTTCGTCGGTAGAGTGTCTTTGTAGTATGATTATAGTAAAATCTGAGTGACCATCGTCGAATTATTGTAGCCTCCTTAGGATCTTCGGGTAGGATATCATGGACCACGAAGTCTATGAAAGGAGTCCTCCAGTCTTCATTGATGGCACAAATTTCAACTGAATTGTCAAATTCCATGTTTGGGTTGTTAACTTCCATATTTAAGTTATTCTGGACACAAAATAATTCTCTATTAGTGATGACGATCATTTGTTGTCTTCTGACAGGAATTGCTAATACTGTTGCAAGATTAGCGAGTGCATCAGCTTTCGTGTTACACGTTCGACGTACATATTCGATGAAGAAGCCTTTGAATGAAGTAGCCATCCTGATCGCTGCATTATGATATGGAACCAAATCTTGATGTCGAACTTCGTATGTGCCTCTAACTTGATTGACAATCAGTTGGAGTCTCCAAAAATTCAAGATACTCAATATCTAATTGTTTAGCCAATTGGAGACTAATGAGCAGAGCGTTGTATTCAGCCACATTATTGGAACATGCACCATCAAAGAATAAACGCCATGTAAGAATTTCTTCTGAAATCATGTTGGACTCCAAGGTTTCATCTGGATTCTCATCGTAGAGTTTAGATGTTTCAGAAACTGGATGAGCTGCCAGAAAGTCAGCAAGGGCTTGACATTTAACAGACTTTTGACGAACAGAAACCATATCATATTGTGTTAACAATATGGCCCATGTTGTGAGCCTGGAATTGAGTGTACTGGGCTTTTTTTATCAGGACTCGGAGAGGGTTAACTCTAGAAATGACATGAATAGTTTGGCCAGTGATATAATGTCTCGTCTTTTGAACAACAAACATCAAAGCTAGACATTATTTTTCTACTGGAGTGTATCGATGCTCAGCTCCAGCCATCATACGGTTAAGGTAATAGATAGCCTGTTCATGAACCTCTTTATTCTTCTGATCTAATAAAGCACCTTGGGAATGGTCTATTGCTCGATCATACATCAGAAAAGGTATTCCTGACACTGGAGGCACTAGAACTGGAGGGTTCATCAAGTACCGCTTTATGTCTTCAAATGCTTGTTGACATTTTTCAGTCCAAATAGAAGACACGCCTTTCTTCATGAGTTGAGTGAACGGTCTACAGCGTCCAGAGAGATTTGAAATGAATCTCCTGATATACGTAAGCCGTCCCTGGAATCCTCGTAGCTGTTTTAGGTTGCGTGGAGGATGTATATCTTGAATGGCTTTGATCTTCTCGAGATTAATGTGTATACCTTTAGAGGTAATGACAAATCCGAGAAATTTGCCACTAAAGACTCCCAGGAATGACTTGGTGGGATTCATCTTGAGCTGATCCTGGCGCATTAGATCGAAAATAGTTCTTAAATCTTGAATATGGTCTTCTTTTAGACGGCTTTTGGCAGCAATATCGTCAATGTAACATTCAACAGTCTTTCGTAAATGATCACGAAAGATGGTACTCATAGCCCGCTGATAAGTTGTACCAGCGTTCTTAAGACCAAATGGCATGACAGTGTAGCAATAGACTCCAAGAGGAGTGCGGAAAGATGTATGTTTCTCATCTTTTAGATGCATCTTAATTTGATTGTATCCTGAAAATCCATCCATAAAGGACATACGTTCAAATCTACAAGTATTGTCAATCATGACATCAGTGATTGGAAGAGGGAATTCGTCTTTGGGACAGGCTTCATTAAGGTCTCTGAAGTCGATGCAGACCCGAACTTTCCCTGTTTTCTTCAAAATTGGGACAACATTAGCCACCCAGTCCGGATGTTGTTCTTTTTTGATGAAACCGCAGACGATGAGTTTCTTGACTTCAGCTTCTATGACATCCATCATGTCGGGTCAAAACCGACGTTGTTTCTGTTTGACTGGCTTCACATTTGGCAGAATATTGAGCTTGTGGGTAGCGATATGAGGATCCAACCCCGACATGTCTTCATAGCTCCAAACGAATACATCAATATATTCTCTAATGAGTTGGATTAGTTCTTGTTTATCCACTTCAGGGAGGCTTTTGCTGACAAATATCGATTTTCGGAAATTTCATCTCCAATATTGACTTGAACCAACTGATCTTCAGTAGGTGGCTTCCGTTGTTCAAAACGAAGCTCCCATTGAGTATCCAACCTTTGTGTCCAAGGATCAGATTCAGAAGCTTCGACAAAGTCTTCGTCATCTTCTAAGAACTCGACAGTCACCATATTGGAAGATAGAGTCATACGATGGATATGCCCTAGACTGGTGTCTGAATCCCATGAGATAGAATCAGAAGAGTTAGATCGTTCTTCTTCATCGGATTCGGAGGCTTCTGGAGTCGGAGTTGGTGAAGCATAACCTAATCCTCGCTTCGTTTTGCTGTAGTATTGTTGTGATTTTCCTTTTAGAACAGGAATACGGATAGGAGTTCGCCTTCCTTTGTCGCCGTTGAGACCAGCTTTAAAATTATAGCCAATCTTTGAATGATGTCCTTTGATTGCTGACTATAACGACGTAGTTGAAGTCTTCCGTTACCGTGATTTTCTTCTTCACTGTCGGACGTGATCTTCTGTTTTGTTCCCTTACTAAAAAGTATATGAAGTTCATCTTTCTTCCTGAAAGGAACTAGAAAGAAGGAGTCCTGTATTGGCTTGAGCAATACTTCATTTGGAAAGCTTCAACTGCTTCTATGGTAAGTGGTTCGAAGTTATCTAACATATTTAAATAACATCGAGTATAATAATGGACATCAGTATACTGTAAAAGAGATGCTACTTTATTGATTTGTACATCATCATTTACAACATGATTCATAGCCTTAGCAGACGGCTTAGTAAGGTTGATAACCAGAGGAGGAGAAGAAGGAGAAGGTTTGTTACGACGAAATTCGATAACAAGAGGCTCAGAAGAGGTGAGCTCCTTTTGTTCCCTTTCTACAGCAGGAGGCTGTTTGTTATGAGAGAAAAGATGTATAGTCAATGTCTGAGAAGAAGAGAGACGAGTAGCACGTCCTTTGACGGAGATCATGAAAACATCTTTTGAAGTATGTTTCTGATCTTCCTCACTGTCCATCGCCAATACAACTTTTATGAACTCCTCTTTGTACATCCGAGAGTCCGTAAAATATGCTTCAATGCCCCTGAAAGGATTTAAATCGGCTACTTTCTTTTGGACTTCTCCGTTGACATCCATATACTTGAAGCATTGATGTAAAGTGGATGGTACAATATTATGCTCATGCAGAAAGGGTCTTCCCAACAAAGCATTGTAAGAGCCGTGATTATCGATCACGTAGAAAGTAACCTTTGTACGAAGATTGCCTATTTGAACTTTCTGGCGATTCTTTCCTAAAGGTTCATTTCTTCCAGAATTGAATCCTAAGATTATCGTGATGGTTGTTGAAAGATTGTGTACAGGAATCTTCAATGCATCTAGTAGAGTTTTTAGCATAATGCTAAGCGCAGACCCGGGATCGATCAAAATACGATCAACTTTTATGGTATCGACATATCCCGTGAAGTAGAGGGGTCGGTCATGGCGATTATCTTCCAACAACATCTCATCTTGTGTAAAGGTGATGTTTGGCATCAGTTGCATCACAATATGACAATGAAGGCATGTTATAGGCTCATCTTCTGGCTTCTTGAGAAGTATTAGACAAGTATCAGCTTGCGTCAAAGCTTCACTTAATGTTTCTTGAGTCTCCCTCGAAAGACGGAGTAGTTCAAAAATTGACAATCTTGCCGGGGTATTAGCCAACTGAGCCAGTATATCAAAGTTATACAGCTTCTCAAGTCCCAAAGTCGGATTCTTCTTCCATACTTTATCAAAACGGACATGCTATTTTCCTTTGTCAGCTGTCGATTTGGAAAGAGTTGGCTCTATTAGAGGTGATGAAGCTGATGGATCATTGACAGCAGGAGAAGATGGTATTTGAGGAACCTCCAAAGCATGAGCAGGGTTTTCTTGATCTTCTGAATAGTCTCTTAGGTAAGGTTTCCCAGACCTGGTACCAGTAAGACTTCTTCTTCAGATACAGGCTCAAAGGACACCATACTGCAACTTTTTGCCTGGATCTTATTTCTGGAAGGTTTCTTTTAGCAAGATGGAGAGTTTGTCTAGTAACCCAAACCAACCCGAGATTGGTTATGAGAAAGACATAGAGAAAGAGGTACATGAGATCCCTTTCCACGATACAAACCAGAGGTCTTTTGTAGATCATATCCCGTTTTCATCACGAGTTCATGAGATTGTAGGCTATATAGATGGAAAGCTGGTTGGTATTTGGCTTCTGATTTTGACAATGTTGTCTTATCAGTAGAAGAAGAAGAAGGATTATCTGCTGTCGAGATAAAGGTAGCAGTTAGAGGTGGAAGACAATGTTCACCAAATGAAATCATATGACATGATTTATTTTTAGTGGCCTTCTTGGACTTGGTGGAAGAAGATGGTGTTTCAAAGTCTGCCACTAAATCTGGATGGATCCATATAATTTCCCCTCTATCAGTAGATAGAGGGACAAGACCATCAGTTCATGTAGGTGGAAGATTAACAATCTCTAGAGTAGTTCTTGGGATGGGGATGACACCGTCCTGTACAAGTTGAGCTGGAAAATCTCTAAACTGTAAAGAGACGATATTAGCCGTTACAGTTTTCTCATTTTGCTGGAGAGTGATTGCACCGAAATTGACCATCTCCTGAATTTTACCCTTGAGCACATAGCACGCTCGATTTGGATGTCCAATAAACCTGTGGTAGACACAATATTTAGGATGGTCAGTCTTACCAACTTCATCTGGCCGTTTAGGTTCTGGCAGTTGAAGTTTGTTAATCTTGATGAGGCAATCAAAGATACTCATGATATCATCTTCATCAAAAGAGTATTCTTCTTTTGGACGTGGTACCCGTTGTGGTGGTGCTATTGGGTAGATATTGGCTGATTTACATTGATGGCTAGGGCTTCTTTGCCTTTGAGATTAATGGCCAAAGTTTTCTTGCTCTTGCGATTGTTATGACGGCCATTATTATTTGGTGTAGCGCGTTCAGCTTTGTTAAGGTTAGGCATTTGAATTCCTAATTGCTTGAATTTGTCAGCGCTCTTTTCTGCTGCTTTGACGTTCATTATAAAAGAAGGCCAATCTTGGAATTGTGTTGACCCTGTCCACATGCTGATTATAGACAATAGGTTTGATTTGCAAGTGTCTATAGTTAAAGCATTTGGGGTTCCAAGAGGTATTTTAGTGCTTCACGAAGGAACCGTTCAATGAAACGTTCAGTAGTTTCATTATGTCGTTGTTTGATTTTGATGAGGGCAGACATAGTCATGTTGTTGGTTCCCTCATAAAATCGTTCTAAGAATATTTGTTTGAAGCCAGCGAAAGAGGTTATACACCCATGTGGTAAACTAAGATACCAGTCATATGTTGTACAGCTAAACAGCCGACAAATACTCTCGTAAGAAGAGCATTATTTGGTTGAAGTTGATCAGTCGTTACTTCAAAGTGATTGAGGTATTGACTTGGAGAAGTGCTGCCATCAAACAACATAATAGTAGGGGGTTTATATTTAGGAGGAAATTGAATCTCTTTCCATTCTATGGGATAGGGCTGCTTAATCCCAAGCTTTTGTAGGCCATCCTTCTGTTTGAAAGTCTCAAATTGAGTACGTAAAAGTTTTACGGCCTCATTGGTATCTCCCATTGATTGTTGAGTAGTGGATTGATTCAATGTATTAGGAGGGGGTACCGCATGATAAGTACCACCCCCGGTACCAGATTGACTTGGAATAGCCTGCGTAGGAATTGAAGCGGTATGAGGAGATTGTACCCCAGATCAATATTGGTGGAAACTGATGTTGTTACAGGTTTCTGAGTTGGAATCAGATTCGCGACTGGTGGAACTGTATGTTGTGCCATGATTATAGCATGCATGCCTGTCATCATCTCAACCATGTTCTTTAAAGTAGCCTCCAAAACAGCAATTCTCTGCTCTTGACTGGAAGAACTGGAAGTATCTTGATCTTCTGTGATGGCATAAGAGTCACTTCTCTAGCACTTAAAGATGAGCTAGTAGAAAGGATAGTATTTTCAAAACTTTCACTGTCAGCATCAAAGTCACATAAAGAACTACCCCCAGAATAAGTGATTGGAATATCTTTTTGACTGAAGGAATCTTGGTTAAAATTAAGAAGATTCCTTTGACCGATTGTGTCTTGGTCGGAAAGAAGATTCCTTTGATCGATTGTGTCTTGGTCGGAAGGAAGATTCCTTTGACCGATTATTTCTCGGCTTCTTGATCTAGTATATTGATATACGCCTTCATTGGATTCATAAATCCGATCTAAGTATTGCTGACTAGGATTGCGGGATGCATTACGTCTTGGACGTTTTCCACCCCAGTGCTTCGAGATGTCATGTTGACATGAGCAAAGAGTAATTTATTTTCGACCACTAGAATTGGTTCAGGAGTCTGAACATAATTTAAACGGTCAAAGACGGACCGCTTGGATGACTGACAGCAGCATTTGATGACAACTTCATGGTGGTAATTACAATGATGCTATTGCTGTTGGACCACCGTTGGACATGATGGATTTGCAACCTTCTGTTTCTGTATTAAGAGTTCATGGAGGTCACTAACAGGAAGAGAAGAAATTGCAGGAATGTAGTTCTTGACGATATTCGAGACATGATTCTTGTTCCTGAGGTGTCATGTACCTTGAGTGTACAAGGACGTGCTAAGTTGGTTAGCATATGTCATGGGATTTTTTACCTCAGCATTCTTCTTCTGGTGCAGGTTAGCAACTGATATAGGTTGCATTTTGTGTCTTCCTGAGGTTGACCTTGATTGGCACCTATTGATATAGGTGGGCAAGTCTGACATGGGTGTTACTTGTGCATCCACTTGAGACACTAGCAGTTTGTCTTGTCGGGACCTTGAGATATGTAAGGTCGGTAGATCTTGCTCTGATCTCTTTGGAGTAGGCATAATACCTTTTGTATGGAAAGTTTATTCTGAATAGAACCCATCTTCCTGGAAGAGATTTGTTTGTCTCTGTTAAGGAGAGTAGGATTCCTGTTCGAATTAGCAGTACTTTCCACCCAGTCAATGACTCGAGCAGAATGAGGAAAAGCTAAAAAACGTTTTCCCTAATTTAGTAATTTTTCATCAAGCTTCTGGTTTGGTAGCAAAGAGGGAGTCATTAAACAGTGCTTCTCCTTATGTTGTGCTAGTACAGAAGCATGTACAGGTTGCGCCAGAGCGTGAACAGGCATAGGTTGCATAAGAGCAGGAACACGCGCAAATTGTGCTAGAGTAGGAACACGTGCAGATTGTGCCGGAGAGAAAAAGGCCACAGGGCGCTTTCCTTTGTTTTGTTTAGCAGTGTATCGAGATGATGTCTCCTTCGATTTCTGAATCGAAGAAGTGGAGGGATTAGCCAAAAGGCTGTTTCCTTTAGGTTGCGCCAAGGCAGTGATAGGCACAAGTTGCACAGAAGCAAGAACAGGTGCAGGATGGCCAGAGGGCGCTTTCCATTGTTTTGGACATTGGTGTGTCGAGACGAAGTCTCCTTCAATTTCGGACTTGGAGATATGGAGGGATTAGCCAAAAACTGTCTCCCTCAGATTGCGCCAAAGCAGTGATGGACACAAGTTGCACAGAGACAGAGGATTGTGCCGTCGAGGACTTAGGAGTCCAAACAGAGCGCGTCTTGCTCTTAACAGCGGCAGTAGTGCGCTTGGCACCCCTAGCATTGATCATGGCCTCGTAGACTGTCTGATCGACTTGAACGACCAGGGTCTTTTATGTCTTGCCAATTGACGTGGTATCACATTGAGTTGTCACTTTCTCGTCAGTAGAGAAAGTTGTCCCCAGCAGAGTCGCTATTTTGTTTGTAAAGAACAAAAGTTTTATTACAAACTAAGAAAAGAGTACATGAGTAGAATTAATTTCTGGGGAAGTACAACTATAGGAATCTGATCAGAAGACGATCACTTTATCCCTTGGACGATGTGATATCGAAGACACGAGCCTCTGGAGAATGCAGCAGCACTTTAGCAGGAGATTATGATCACTCTTGATGCTTTGAGATTGATTTAAAACTCTATTGATAGAGTTCTTGAAATAACTGTTTAGCAGTTATTCTGGGTTGCACGTGCTTCAGGTTGCATGCCTCCTGTTCACTTGCGCGAACGGTTCCACTAACTGTTGTGGACGCGTGGTATCATTTGATTGAGATATGCATGGTAATGAGCAATATAGTTGGCATGTTCTACGAAGCTAGTGGCTTGCACGCCATGTCACTCTGTTCTGAACATTATTTGATCACCTTGCGCCAGCTTCATTAGGTTGTACGTGGCACAATGTAGCAACTTGTGCGAGCGGTTGTACCAACTGCTATGGACGCGTGGCATCATTTTATTGAAATGTATATGGTCGTGGGCAGTATAGTGAGCACGCTCTACGAATTTGGTGGCTTGCGCACCACGTCACTCTGTTAAAAATTGATCAAGTGGCGCCAACATGTCAGACTGCTGATAAGCACAAGTGAATAACTGGCGCCTTTGACTAGGTTTTTCTTTCGTGTTGTACTGATTAATTCTTGTGCCACATAATAACTTGCACAAACCAGCTGTCAGCATTAATTACATGCTGACAAAATCTTCTCGGGCGCCGCGTTGTGCGGGATTTGAACAAATTTTCCTTAATCTTTGTGCTGTCAGTTTGTCAGGTAATGATGCCGTTACAGATTTTCGAGGAAGTGCACCACGTGGTGCTCACGTAACCTATGTCCTGTGCAACCTGATGTTGGCGTAACATGATGCTGCACAACTTGATGATCCGGCGTAACATAATGATTTGGCACCACTTGATGATTGCACCCTTTAGTAGGCGGCGCAGCTTGATTTTTATCCTCTACAAGGCTGCTCTATAAGTTAAGAGTAGGCCCCACCTCTAATTCGGAGTGATCCAATACGTGACTAGGGTCTGCCACGTACCCCCTCAACTGCGACACATAGAACACGTTGTGAACTCCCTCGAGCATAGGCGGCAAGTCTAGTAGATATGCCACTGCACCGACCCTTTCAAGGTTAGTGAAAGGTCCAATGAGGCACGGACTAAGCTTCCTGTCTCGGCCAAAACAAATCGTACCTCGTGTCAGAGAAATCCTCAGGAACACCATATCGCCAACCTAGACACAATACAAGACTCAATACAAGATCCTAAGACAAACAATCACAAGCAAGCACAAACAGAAAAACTGATACTAACTTCGAATTCTAACGGTCTCTGGTGCTATCGGCCCTAATGTCGCTGCCTATCCTGGGCCACCCAAAGTCTATACTTGATCTAATACATGTTCATATACCATGACATGATACTAGCTCCTAGAGTTAACACTTGTATTTCTACTCTTCTACATAAATTTCTATTACAAATATTAATCGCAGATAAGGTTACAGTTCTAGTTATAATTTGTAACTTATCTCAAGAAAATAAACCAAAATCTAGGTTAGTTACTTACCTCCAACCGAGTCTAATGACTGGAACTCCCTCCTTGAACCGGGGCTTTAGCTAGACATGGTGCACTAGGACAATCTCGCATCAGGTGTGTAGCTAACCTACAATACAGGCACAATCTCTTTCTCTTCCTATAGCTGATCCTTACATGCTCCGGCTTCTTACAGTAGTTACATGTAGGCACCCGCTCTACTGGTCTCAGCTGAGCAGGAATCTAATCTAGAATATATGGCATTGGCTGAAGGTTTGGGCGCTCCCAAGGCCCAGGGTTGATATTGCTCCTCATTCTCTTAGAAACAGGCTCTTTTTCTCGATAATGCACTAGGTCCCTTAGCTCCTGGATCCTCTGATTCTGCTCCCTTAGGATCTCGGTCTGAACTCTCTGTGCCTCTAACACGTCCCGAAGGAGTCCAATATATGAATTCCATCAATGGGCAACCTCCTAAGTATATAGTATAGGACACCACTCTAGGAGGCAAAGGAGGAGGCAGAGGAAGACTCTCAGTCTCAGATGAAACTGCAGCCCTCTCTTGAATGTTTGGGAAACTCTCTGGTGAGGCTGCTACCATCTCCTCAACGGTAGGAGGTACAACTACCCCTGGTCAACCGGAGGGGTCACTACCTCCTGAGCAGTAGGAGGTGGAAGTATGCCACCAGTCATGTCCGGAACTGCAGCTGCTCTCAAATGACGGGCTCGGGTCACGGGTGTGATACTGAAAAGGTAGGTGAAAAAACAAGGAATCATTAAAGATTGTAAGACAGGTTGTCATAATAATGAAACTGATAATTATTATGATAACAGAAGATCTATCTACAATGGGTTACCAGTTATAATACTACCATATACTATGGTTTCAGGCTATGACAAACTCAACTTACTGGCACACACTATCCAGGATACTATACTACACTTTATGGGATACTTCCTTCTATTGTCTGCCTCAAAAGAATGCGGTTAAATAAATAGCATGAGGGGCTCGATTAAATAGGTCATATGACCATGTGGGTAGCAGGCTTAATGTGGGTCGTGTCCATATTTTGGGTCAACAAGTTTGGGTCAAAATGGTGTCCCCAATTCGAGTCAAAAATAAAAGTGACTTTGTAGGGTGAATCAAGATTGTCAAGAAAGTCGTGCGATAAAAATGAAGCACAAGATGGTGTGCCTGGGTGGGACACGAAGGTCATGGGTGTAGGATGTCTTGACTAGATCATGCATGTGAACTTGGTTTTAAGAAAACAACTAGTCTTGTGCTCCTAAATTAAAAGTCATGGCAATGTGCATATGATAATCATAAATAAAAGTGGGAATAGTCAAATGGCCTAAATTGATCCAAAAGTTGTGCAATACCAAGACAGTACAAGGGAACAAGTTTGAGTGGGACATGATATATGAAAATGAAGATAATCTTGTCTACTACAAACTCATTAAGAAAGTTTTCAGAGATTGACATCTCTGACGCTCCAGAAATTAAAGTCACGGAAAGAACATTCTTCTATCTAGAATACTTTCTCTAGGGTGTCTACCCAAGTCTTGACACTGCCTACACAAGGCACTAACTCATCTATATGATACTTGGATGGTACCCCTATATTAGGTTGTTCATGTCTTTCCTCCAACTAGACACTAAACTGTTGGTGCCTAAACTTCTATAACACTTAAAATACTTCGTCTCTAGCTACTAGTGTACTCCTCCTATTATGGTACCTGGTGTCACGACCTGCACCCACTTTCCAGGATACGAATGCGTGTCTAAGCCAGCCTACGCCGCAGTGTCGGCGGTAGAACGTTGTATAGCCACAATGCTCAAAATCATAAATAATATTCGTTGACAAAAACTAATTTAATTTACAATATTCACAAGTTTTACATTTGCAGAAAATATAAACTCTTACAAATGTTGAAATGGTTACAACTCATCTATCTAGCTAATCTCTAGGTTTTCGTCTGCAAGTACACCCATAACTCCCCATGCTAAGTGAATCCACAGCTAACCTAAAAAATATTGGTTTCCAGTCAGGAATAGAACGAGTATAATTTACTGAATGCAGTTTCAATATATAAAAATGACTATACAACAGAGGTTAGCCTTTAAATATATGATTTGAAAAATAAACACAGAAAGACAAAATAAAACAAAACAAAGGAAAATAGTAAATAAACACAAAGACAATACTCATCGACTGACTAAAGTACCTTTGATATGTGATCGGTCTCGGGACAATTACACGACACGGTCTACGATATCTACACTGTATAATGTACACGGTCTACACTGTATAAAGCAATAATGAAACACTGTCTATACTGTATAAAGCAATAATGAATCACTGTCAATACTGTATAAAGCAATAATAAATCACGGTCTACACGGTATAAAGCAATAATGAATCACAATCTACACGGTATACACTGTATAAGGTCAGATCACACATCCTTGGTATTTCACCTCTCCGATACGACAAAATATAAAAAACATAAAAGACAAAAATCACATATCTATTGACTAACAATGAGGTATAGTAAAGCTTACTATGAAAACAAACAATAAACTGTACTCGCCTGTGGTCATTTGCTGGTGAAACCGATAATCCAAACCACTCAGTGTGTCACAACAGTCAACTCGTACAACAGTCTCTAGATGCTGAAATAGATATTACCAACGTTCTCAGAATAGTCAAATTAGCTATAATTGCCTGTTCTTAAGTCCAATTCTGGACACATAGGCAAAACGGTAATTTTGGGTCAAAACGGTGTCCGCCGTTGGACACGCTTTGTACTGAAAACTTGCCAGAGTCAATGGTCTCTAAAGTCGTCAAACTACATGTCTACGAATTCGTTTTGATGATACGAACCAAACCGTATGTCCAAAGTTGAATTCCGGCGGGCCATGCACGAAATCGCCCGTTGAGTCGGATCGTGGGGCCCGCAAAACGATGATCCGGTCAACTGTCTCAGAATCGGACCAAACTTGGAATACAGGACCAAAAAAATGATACGATCCTGTTGGCGTAAGTTTCGTCTCGATCTGACGAACGTGCACAAAGTAATTGAGAAATTTGCACAGGGGCCGATACGGTGAATTTTGACGGATATGCATCAAATTCGTCGCGCACACGCGATCAATTTGAATTTCGTCAAAGCCCACACGTCAACAAAGTCGTTACGCACCTTTTGATGCTTTCGGTTCATGACTACGTCGCCCGGATTGGCAGGACGCACGTCGTATCGAGGGTTTTCGTGTTTTCGGAAAACAATTTTTCCGTCAATTTGGAAAGCGATTTCTCGATGCTCGATCGACGAAATCGGATTCCGTGAAAAGAGTTGTGAAGCCCTAAAGGTTGTCAAGGACTGTCATGAATTTTTTTTTGAAATTACTACTACTCTGTTCATAAACTTCTTGTAAACATAGGGTTTGCGACTGTTTGAAAACTGTTTTATGAACAATTTTCTTGTCGACTACGTCAATTTTGCGGACAGATAGGTTTGGTTCATTCAACCTATTTTCTAGGGTACTGAGAGGGTCATATAGGCTTCCTAAAGAACTTTAGGGAAATGAATTTTGTCAAGTATACGCAAAGAACGAGTATGCAGAAGATGGTACCTCGCGCTGCCATTGCTGTTGGTGCTCTGTGGTGTTCTCGCGGCTGCTGCTGGTTCCGAGTGCCTGGCCGGTGGCTCTGGCCGCGTGCGGCGGTGCTGCGGTGGCCAAGGACGCGTGCAGAGGTCGAAGGGAAGGATGGGTTAGGGTTCATCCCTTTCCCTCTCCCGATCTCTCTCTCTCTCTCTCTATATATATATATATATAAAAATATATATATATATATATATATATATATATATATATATATATATATATATATATATATATATATATATATATATATATATATATATCGTGGCCAAGGACGCGCGCAGAGGTCGAAGGGAAGGATGGGTTAGGGTTCATCCCTTTCCCTCTCCCGATCTCTCTCTCTCTATATATATATATATATATATATATGTCGTTCTTTTCTCGGCTGTGTACGCAAGGGGGGGCGGGGGGGGTCGGGCTCCATTTGTTCGGCTGGGCTTGGCTTAGAGTTAGCCCTTTGGGTTTTTATTTGTTTTTATTTCTTTTTCTTATATATATATTTTTTTTATATATATATATATATATATATATATATATATATATATATATATATATATATATATATATATATATATATATATATATATATATATTTTATATATATATATATATATATATATATATATATATATATATATATATATATATATATATATTCATATATATACTAATATAATATTCTTCCTAAAATCTAAATAAATCATAATAGCATCTATTCCTAGTGTAGAGCCTATTTATATAAATATGAACATATATAATAACATTTATTTGATAACGATATAAATATAACCAATATTAGTAAATAATTTTATATAAATAATAACCTCAATAATAATGATAATAATAATAATACTAATAATAATAATAACAAAATTCAATAAATCAATAATGGTATATATACCATTATGTACAGTCTAATAATCCTAAAATATACAAGGACCTATTTTTTACAAATGTTATTGAATATCAACTAATAATGATATTTATAATATTTGAATACTTAGGAATATTCATTAGATCTTCGGTAAGGGTTAAGTTGCAACTTGGCCTGGTTTTTCTAGTTAGGACATCACTATGGCTCGGCCTTCACTAGCAAGGCTAATACACTAGTCAAGGCACACGACCATGCTTTCCGTGCCATGATTCCTAGTTGTCTTGTACTTCAAACCTCAACCATGGCTAAAGTCATCTACCGTACTAATTAACTAAATAATTATTTATAAATTTTTAAAATATCACCATTTAATTCATATAAATAAATAAAAATATATTATCAAAATTTTGGAAAGAGGGGTTACTAATCTACCCACCTTAAAAATAATTTCGTCCTCGAAATTCTAATTCATGACTATTCTTTAAATTCAAAAAGGAAATCTACTATTACCTTAATCTCCTTAAATTTTAATTCCTCAAAGAATAGTTTATATCCTCCTCCTAACCATTTTGTAACTACGAAACCCCGAGGACTTCTACCCACCTTTGGTCACATTACTCCCTCAAAGGTATGTCCCTAAAACTTTATAACCTTCCATCTAATTGTTAAAATTGCTACCAATAGATATCTACTATATATGACATCTATAATCCTCTCTTATCTATCAAGCAATCCAAAATTTAACAAGCAACAAATTTACACAAGTAGCTAAGAAATATTGGTAAATTCTAATAAGCATAACATTCGTCGCTCTGCAATAGAAAGGACATGAAGATAAGAAAGAATAATCGAGAGCAATTATGAAGTTTCAAGAGCGGTACAGGTTATCCAATGATGCAGATAGAAAGAAAGTCTATGAACCATTGACTTATTTTCTAGAGTGGGCTACTCTAGTCTAGTCACTTGCTAAATCGAAGAACCTTTCGTTTCTTAGAGGGGCTTGCAATCCGTACAATACAGATGTTTCGTTCTTGAAATTAATCTAAACAAGGTTCCATAATAGAACTGAATTTGAGAAATCAAGATTGTGATCTTTTTCGTGGTTATTTAAACACACGAGCAAGAGATATAAATGCAATACAAGATCGTATCACAACTTCCAGGTAGTTGGAATAAGGGTTATGAATGACTTCACATTCTAAGAGGGGGAGACTACATAATAGGTATAGGGACCTATTTCAAATAGTTCGATTTTATAGTCCAATATGGTGCTACGTTTGGATGGGTTTTACTGGGTCTTAATGGGCTCCCTGATTGGACATCAATCGTTGGTTGGATGAACCTTGGATTTCAATCTATATTGACTAGACAAGTTCCCAATGATAAAACTATTTCTACTAGGTTAGGATAACCTAGAATAGGTTTCAACCCAAGTGGTTGAGCTAGTTGCCAGTCAGGTTGGTTAGCTAGGTTTCTAAAGCCCAAATTGCGCCTCCAGTGACTTTTGTGTTTAAGTAGCACATAAGGCCTCAATGGGGTGGGCACACTAGTGGCATGTGTGTAGTGGGCTTCGAGTAAATCACAACCATATATTGGGTCGAAGGAATTGAGTCGAGACTGAGTCTCTAATTATAGTCGGGAAGTATATCGATATTATGGTAAGGGTTATAACTAGTCCTTTTGACCTGAAAGTCGTACCATAAAAATAGAGTACAAGGGGACGGGTTTGAGTGGGACATGATATATCTACATAAAGGTGGAGTCGTCTATGTCTTGCATGTAAAATTTATTGGAAGGTAACAGCTGGTCTCGTGCTCCGATTACTAAAGACACGGCCGGGGACACAAAATGATCTAAGTGGAAAGTGGTAGTCCATGGGGGCACTAATTTTTATCATAATGGAAATTATTCTAATCAATCAGTAATCCTCGTATATCCCAAAATTTTAGAAGGCTTATAGTTTACTCACCTTAGAAGCTAGGACGTGGTTTTAGAAATAATGAGGTTAGAAGAATTTTAAAGTGTGGATATTGTACCTCGACTCTTGTTAATAAAGAATAAGGCACGGCGACGGTAGATATAAGTCAAGTCAAGGACCGTTCCTCAATAAATGGAAAACGAGTGTGTACAATGACACATGGTCGATAAAATAGAATGATCTACTCGTCCACAGTATACAAGAGTTATCGACGGGGTAACCAACTCTAAGGTACATCATATGAAAAGATTTCTAACAACTGAGTCGTGAATTTCCATTTGTGTCAAGCCTGCCAGACTATTGTCACCAGGGTTCTAGTGGTATGGGCTGTAGTGATCATGTATTGTTGTTGATAACTGGTAGATCATAATATGAAAGGGTATTTAAGCTATGATATTGGCTAAGCTAGTGACTGTGGTGTTCCGATACTAGTTAGATCTTAATAATAAATTTACATAACTAGGGTAATATTTGTTGGAAACCAATCTCGGAATAAGTGTATACCATAGTCATAGTAAATCATTGCCCTTACCTTTGTCTATTCATCTCATGTCTAAACTGTGGGCTTTGGTCGAGGAAGGTTGGGTTAAGGCTTAAGGGTTGCTAGTTAAAACAAGCTTCAAGCAAATGATTAGAAACTCACAACAATTGGTTTCTTGAGAATAGATAGTTTCCTAGGTTGGCATTTTGACTAAGGGTAAAACCCTAATCATTCTCAAATTCAGATGGCTAGAAGGTCCCAATAGTAGTTTGAGGGTCGAGAGAAGAACGAGTAACTCAAGGCAAAGTTCTAGTCACATGGCTAGCCGATGGTAGCTACACTTGTGTATACAACTATCATAGCCATGGGGATACTCGGTATCTATCTACCAATTACGAGCTTTCGTCTTTCCAAATCGGTGAAAGACAAAAACAATAAAAAGTTCAAGAAAGATGTCACTTAATACAATTACGTGATTCAAAGGCGAATGTATAATTCAAGAGGAATTGTCAATACAGTTGCGGATGAGATCCTAGAGACATATACGTCTCAATTCACGTAAATTAATCAGAGGAAGATCGAACCGAGTGCACTAAGGTTGATCAGACCGTAATACATTGATTCTGATTAGACAATATGTTAGCAGGCGTCCCCAATAAACATATGTCTTGAATCAAGCTCGATAAAAGAGTAAGCTTGCAAAACTAGGTTGTAATAGCAACGTTGGTCAAGATAGTCAAAATACAATTATAAAAGATTTTTGAAAGGAGGCACATGTAGTTCGAGTTTTGTGAGAATCAAAAACTCATCTGATGTTCTTGCTTATACGGTCATCCTACTATCTTCTTATCCATAAGACCTTGGTCGACTAATGGGTTATGGACCCCCAAATTCTATATTCTAAGTAAACCTATTAGCGTCAGTCAATTACCTCGTCGATAGGTCACAAGGACCACGGAATGCTAGGTTAGGAGACATGCTACTCAACATACAGAACCTTCACTAGTATTGGATTTGGATCTTATGGGACACACAGGGCATTTTTCTATCCTCTATAGTATCCTAAACTTGTAATCATGTCTGAAGTCATTTCACCGAGAATTATACCTCGCCCGTATACTCTGGCTATGGTAACCCTTCATTCTGTGATTCAGATGTGATATGCTATCAGATACTCTACCCTATATTGACATAAGGTCTAAAGAGGTCAACGAAGACATAGTTTTAGCATCGTTCTATAACCTACGATTCTTTGAAATAATTTCAACTCTATGGGTCGTGCCTTGCCAGTACGCTGCTGGCTGCAGTGAATCCATAGTCTCCATAATTCAAATAAATGGCGACAGTGCGCTGCTGTCCTGCCATTATGAGTTAATTAACATTCCTTTAACTATATCTGCAAAGATTCATGATCTTCTAGAGATTCAAACAAGTTGACTATGAAATAAAGCGTAAGTATTTGTCCTATCAGCCACAACCCTTAAAATAAAAGATTGAACAGAGAGAAAATAACTGAAGACAAAGAAATACAAACATTCTAGTATCTATTTCATGTGTATTCAAACCATTGAGGAAAAACTTTGAATCAAAACTAACTCGAGGTTCGTATATGGATAACATAATCAGAATTTATATAAAAATAATTCTTAGGGCAAAATAGGAACTAAATAGGCAATTCGGACTAAGATATGAGGATGATATCTAAAGGGGCAAAGAGAAGGAATTGAACAATTTATCAAGGTTAGATCATTAATTCTATGAAGCCCTATCTCACCAAGTGAATAATCTATCCACATTGGATCATATCGTCATATCAAGAGGTAATAGTGTATCTATAGGGATCTGGTAAGCTATCTAAATTTAATAATTCCTTATCTAAATTGTATGTCCTATCTGACAACCTTAACTACCCAATTAGTCAAATAAGGGACTCTTATCCTAGTTATCCTCCTGAATCATTTCAATCCTAATTGTGAATGAGCATTTCCTAGTCGTAGGCTCGCAGTAGTACGATTAATATGGTACTACCACGAGTTCGCACAATTTACGAAAATAGAGCTGCATGGGCCACCACAAAAACTTGTCACGACCCGCACCCACTTTTTGGGATACGAATACGTGTCCAAGCCAGCCTACGTCGCAGTATCGGCGGTAGAACGCTGTATAGCCACAATGCTCAAAATCACAAATAATGCTCATTCACAAAAACTAATTTAATTTATAATATTCACAAGTTTTACATTTGCAAAAAATATAAACTCTTACAAATGTTAAAATGGTTACAACTCATCTATCTAGCTAATCTGTAGGTTTTCGTCTGCGAGTACACTTGTAACTTTCCATGCTAAGTGAATCCATAGCTAAACTGAAAAATATTGGTTTCCAGTCAGGAATGGAACGAGTACAATTCACTGAATGCAGCTTCAATATATGAAAATGACTATACAAGAGGTTAGACTTTAAATATATAATTTGAAAAATAAACACAGAAAGACAAAATAAAACTAAACAAAGGAAAACAGTAAATAAACACAAAGACAATACTCACCGACTGACTGAAGTACCTTTGATATGTGATCGGTCTCGGGACAATTACACGACACGGTCTACGATATCTACACTGTATAATTACATGGTCTACACTGTATAAAGCAATAATGAAACACTGTCTACACTGTATAAAGCAATAATGAATCACGGTCTACACGGTATAAAGTAATAATGAATCACGCTCTACACGGTATACACTGTATAAGGTCAGATCACACATCTTTGGTACTTCACCTCTCCGACACGACAAGATATAACAAACATAAAAGACAAAAATGACATATCTATTAACTAACAATGAGGTATAGTAAAGCTCAATATGAAAACAAACAATAAATTGTACTCGCCTGTGGTCCTTTGCTGGTGAAATCGATAATCCAAACCACTTAGTGTGCCGCAACAGTCAACTCGTACAACAGTCTCCAGATGCTGAAATAGATATTACCAACGTTCTCAAAATAGTCAAATTAGCTAGAGTTGCCTGTCCTTAAGTCCAATTCTGGACACAGGGGCAAAACGATAATTTCAGGTCAAAATGATATCCGCCGTTAGATCCGCTTTACACCGAAAAGTGTGCCAGAGTCAATGGTCTCTAAAGTCATCAAACTACATGTCTACAGATTCGTTTTGATGATAGAAACCCAACCGTATGTCCCAAGTTTGATTCCGGCGGGCCGTGCACAAAACCGTCCGTTGAGTCGGATCGTAGGGCCTGCGAAACGGCGATCCGGTCAACTGTTTCAGAATCGGACCAACCTTGGAATACAATACCAGAAAAATGATACGGTTCTGGCGGTGCAAGTTTTGTCTCGATCTGACGAACGTGCACAAAGTAATTAGAAAATTTACACAGGGACCGATACGGTAAATTTCGACGGATATGCATCAAATTCGTCACGCACATGCGATCAATTTGAATTCCGTCAAAGTCCATACATCCATGAAGCCGTTACGCACCTTTCGATGCTTTCGGTTTGTGACCACGTCGCCCAGATTGGCGGGACGCACGTCGTATCGAGGGTTTTCGTGTTTTCGAAAAACAGTTTTTTCGTCAATTTGGGAAAGCGATTTCTCGATGCTCGGTCGACGAAATCGGATTTCGTGAAAAGAGTTGCAAAGTCCTACAGGTTGTCTAGGACTGTCATGAAATTTATTTTTGAAATTGCTACTACTCTGTTCATAAACTTTCTGTAAACATAGGATTTGGGACTGTTTGAAAACAGTTTTAAGAATAATTTTCTTGTCGACTTTACGTCGATTTTGCGGACATATAGGTTTGGTTCATTCAACCTATTTTCTAGGGTGCTGAGAGGGTCATATAGGCTTCCTAAGGAACTTTAGGGAAATGAATTTCGTCAAGTATGCGCAAAGAACGAGTATGAAGAAGATGGTACCTTGCGCTGCCATTGCTGCTGGTGCTCTGTGGTGTTCCCGCGGCTGCTAATGGTTCCGCGCGCCTGGCCGGTGGCTCTGGCCGCGCGCGGCGGTGCTGCGGTGGCCGAGGCCGCGTGCAGAGGTCGAAGGGAAGGATGGGTTAGGGTTTTCATCCCTTTCCCTCTCCCGATCTCTCTCTCTCTCTCTCTCTCTATATATATATATATATTTTTTTTTTTTTTCTCTATATATATATATATATATATATATATATATATATATATATATATATATATTTTTTTTTTTAAAATATATATATATATATATATATATGCCGTTCTTTTCTCGGCTGTGTACGCAAGGGGGGGTTGGGTTTTTATTTGTTTTTCTTTTTCTATACACATATACATATATATATATATATATATATATATATATATATATATATATATATATATATATATATATATATATATACTAATATAATATTCTCCATAAAATCTAAATAAATCCCAATAAAATCTATTCCTAGTGTAGAGCCTATTTATATAAATATGAACATATATAATAACATTTATTTGATAACGAAATAAATATAACCAATATTAGTAAATAATTTAATATAAATAATAACCTCAAAAATAACGATAATAATAATAATACTACTAATAATAATAATAACAAAATTCAATAAATCAATAATGGTGTATATACCATTGTGTACAGTCTAATAATCCCAAAATATACAATGACCTATTTTATACAAATATCACGACCCGCACCCTGATTAGGGGCACGAGCACGTGGTTAGGTCCAGCCTACGCCGCAGAATCGGCGATAGAACGCTGTATATAACGTCTGTAAATACTACGACTAAACAGTATAAGGTACCTGTACAGTATATACACTCCGAATGGAGGTGACATAGTAAATACAGTCTCAATCACAAGATAAAACTAAGGTAGATAGCACGGAAAGGAAATATGATAGATGAAAATAGGAAATAAGTTCAAGATCCAACACAAGCCCAGAGATATACACAACATCACAGGGTCACAGAATATAATATAGAATACTACAGACTGAAAGTACTAGCTGGATCGCAGTCCAGGCAAACCTAACTAAGCTACACTACTCTGGGTGTGCAAATTCTAGTGGCTCTACTATCAGGCTACGGTCCTGGACTACTCCATCTATCTCGACCCCATAATAGGTCGAGCAGTCTGCCTCAGAATCATCTGTAATATATCAACGGTATCCTGTCAGGAAAATAAGCAAGTACAAACACTAACAGTAGTTCCATATAAATTGACAAATTCTATAAGAGACAGTATAATAAAATACAAGACAAAGATATAGGATGACTTGGGAACCATTCGGATTCTGAGTTACAACCCTTAAACCAAACAAGGACCGGGGTTGTAACCCTTCTTCCGAGCAGAACTTAGTCTCCAATCAAGGTATACATAAGAGCATGTAGAACATGTGAGTAGTGAATATCATAGCATGGTGAGAAAGTACTGAATGTAGAACAGAGCATGATATAAGATAAGATAAAATAAATATAAAATATGCCTTGAATTATTAGAGCGTTATGTGATCGACTTTGAGAAAGTTACAGGACAGGCTATCCACTTGGCCCGACAATCACAAAAAAATCTCTGAAAAAGGTCATGCCGGCCAACCTGGATAACAAGCACAAGGAGGATCTCGCTACACCCTACGTGAGGTGAGAGTGGCACAAGGTGACAGGAGGCTTTGATCACATAGCCCCTAATAATTCTCCCATCCCCGAATAGTATAATGGATCTGGACATGATACGTCATGACACGGGATTCCATAAGAGGGTAGCAAGTCCTCTTAGAAATCAGTGTCTATACAAGTACAGGGAACAAGACAGAAAATGTACCAATATACCAAGAAAATCTAGGAACAACATCTCATGTCATGATCCAAAATATACTAGTCCGTAAACTATCGTGACTAAAAATCAAGTAAGACACTACAACTGAGTCAGATATAGCAGATATCAAGACAATAAAAACTATCAGTGAATGTACTCGCATGTGGTCCTGAGATGATAAGGTGAACAGACGCTCAGAGTAATCACAGACCTAAAGATGAAATACTATATGTCAAACAGGGTTTTATAATAAAAAGGGAAACTAATTTAAGTCATGATATGCAAGTCTAAGTCAAAATAGGTCAAACTAGGTCAAACTGGGTCATAGTGGGTCATACTAGGTCATACTAGATCATACGAGGTCATACTAGGTCACTGAAAGTCAATCCAAGTCAAACTAGGTCAAACGGGGTCAAAGGTTGACTTACAGTTGACTTTTGGTCAACTGGTCAACCCTGGTCAACTCTGGTCAACTCTAGGTCAACTCTAGGTCAAACTAGTCTAATGTTGACCAACTGTTGGCTTTCAGTCAACTGGTCAACTCTGGTTTGGTTTCGGTCAATTCTAGTCACTTTTAGGCTAAGTTTGACTCTCGGTTGACTTTTGTTGACTTTTGGTCAAAATGGTCAACCGAAGTCAAAACTAGTCTAAGAGCACTATTTCTGACCATTACCAACCAAGGGAACTAAATTCTGACCATATCTTAAACCTTAACTCACATACCTTAGCTATAGGCAATTACCTTAACATTAGAAATAGGGTAAATCCTATTTACCCTAAGATACCATATTGGTATCCTACGATACCACCCAACTCAAACTCGAAAACATAAACTCTATCTAACATATAACTATATCTAACAATACCTCACTTTCCAACAAAATATCATATCTAATCAACCCATATCCTATTACCGTACTAACATAGTCTAACAATACCTTATCTTACTAACATGCTAATTTCCTATTACCCCTCATAGACTCCCACACACACACACACAACACAAAGTGTTTTTGGGACTGAATTTGTTGATGACTAAAATGTATGTATGAATGAGAGGATGAATGAATGATGGATATGAGTGAATGAGTGAGTGAATGCATAAGTGAATGGATATAAGTGAATGAATGAGTGAATGCATAAGTGAATGGATAAGAGTGAATGAATGGATATGAGTGAATGTGTATAGGTGGATGAATATGAGTGAATGTGTATAGGTGGATGAATATGAGTGAATGAATGGATATGAGTGAATGTGTATAGGTGGATGGATATGAGTGAATGAATGGAAACATGAATGATTGGATGAATGGAGGAATGGATGAAATAAAAAGGAAAAAATGAATGAATGAGAGGATGAATGAAAGCATGGAAGGATGGATAGATGGATGGATGAATGCTTATATATGGATGGAACAATGAATGAATGGGAGGGTGTATAGATGAGGGCTAAGTGGCTGTTAAGGGGCTGTACCCCCCTATACACTGCTACCAAGTAGCAGTTCTTACTGCTACTGCTGCTAAATTCCTATATGCAGTCCCCTGTGGGGACTGCTGCCACACTGCTGCTGCCTATGGCAGCAGTTCACTGTCCGACAGTGTTCCCACTGCTGCTGTTCAATTCCCCCCTTCAATCCTTCACTTCCTCATTCTCGCTATCACTCTATACTTCTCTAATCCCTCTCTCACTCTCCATATCCCATCCTCTATATCTCTCTCTCACTCTCTCTATATAAATCTCTACACACACATCAATATCTCATTCTCATAATTTCCCCCCTCTCACTCTCGATATCTCCACACACCAATAAATACATATTAGACACAAACACACCAATATGTATATTGACACACAATATATATATATATATATATATATATATATATATATATATATATATATATATATATATATATATATATATATATATATATATATATATATATATATATATATATTTTATATTGACACACAATATATTTGTGTGTCATATATATATTGACACACAAAAATATATATATATATATATATATATATATATTATATATATATATATATATATATATATATATATATATATATATATATATATATTTTATATAATATATATATATATTATATATAAAATATATATATATATATATATATTATATATAAATATATATATATATATATATATATATATATATATATATATATATATATATTATATATATATATATATATATATATATATATATATATATATAATATATACAGAGAGAGAGAGAGAGAGAGAGAGAGAGAGAGAGAGGAAACATATATACATATAATATATATATATATATGTATATATATATATATATATAATATATACAGAGAGAGAGAGAGAGAGAGAGAGAGAGAGAAACATATATACATATAACAAATGATATATATATATATATATATATATATATATATATATATATATATATATATATATATATATATATATATATATATATATATATATATATATACAATATGATACATTAAGATACCAACATGATAACATATTAAAATCTGAGAATAAAGTCACCATAAATCATTCACACAAATATCATACCACATGGTGTGTCCAAAATTGTGGATTTCCCACTAGGACACCAAACACAACACAAAGGACACTTCTATGACCTCCAAATGGACACGAATTGGACACAAATGGAGATACAACCATGGGGGTCATTCCTATGTGCTCAAATTAATCCTAAATGCATGTAGGAATGAAATAGAGAAGAGATTATACCTCCTGGTTGATCGAATCTAAGGAAACTCCTCCCGATACGACACCGACACGAAAAGACCTCCAAATGGACACGAACGAGTTCCGAAACTTCCCAAATCTAGCTAGCTCCTCCTTTTGATGAAGATAGAGAAGAAAAGAAAAGGATTGATAGGTGAATGGATTGATTTGATGTGGAAAGGAATAGAGACTTCTCTCTAATTTTTGGAGAAGAACAAGAGAGAGAAAATGGAGTGGATAATAACAAATGAGCCCATCCCTATCCCTCTAGCTATGGCCGGCCATGTGTAGGCATAGGTGTCCCCCTATCCAATGACTAAAACACCCCCACTTGTCTTATTAATTAATATTAGGGAAAGGGTTTTAGGTTGAGGCTAAATTACTCATGTTTCAAGTCTCTAATCAAACTAAACCTATCCATGAATAATTAGTCTAACACACTAACTAAAATAATGTCATGTGGGCCATGCCTAACTAATGAGTGGGTCCCACTAGAGTCAAAGCTACCCCGGGTCTCCGATACAAGTCGGATTGAGTTGAAATTCGAACCCGACTCAAATAACCCCAAAATAATATCATAAGCAAATAAATAATTCCAAAATTATTCTAATGTGGAAAATGATCAAAATACCCCTGTTCATGAAAACTGGGGGTGACAAATCTATCCAGCTTAAAAAAATTTTGTCCTCAAAATTAAAACAAACATACACCGAAATCACATGCAGAAACATTAAAAAATTATACCTCGGGCTCGAAGTGATAAGGGAAACGCTCCCGCATGTCGTCCTCTCTCTCCCAGGTAGACTTACTTGGAGAGTGATGCCTCCATACAACACGAACCAAGAGTATAACCTGGTTCCGGAGCACCTTCTCCCTACGATCCAGAATCTCCACTGGCTGCTCTGGATAGTGAAGAGTAGGCCCCACCTCGATCGCTGAATGGTCCAATACATGGCTGGGGTCTGCCACGTACCATCTCAGCTGTGACACATGGAATATGTTGTGCACCCCCTCTAGCGTAGGTGGTAAGTCTAGTCGATAGGCCACTGCACCGACCCTCTCAAGGATAGTGAAAGGTCCGATGTAGCACGGACTAAGCTTCCCGCCTCCGCCAAAGCGAATCGTGCCCCGTGTCGAAGAAATCTTCAGGAACACCAAAGCACCAACCTAGACATAAAACAAACTCAGTACACAAGACAAACAAACAATCACATGTATCACAAACAGGAATTGAAACTAACCTCGAACTCTAACGATCTCCGGTGGCTATCGGCCCAATGACGCTGCCTATCCTGAGCCACCCGAAGTCTGTCTCTAATCAACCTGACCTTCTCAGCTGCATCCACTACCATCTCCGGTCCAAGCAGCACTCTCTTGCTGACATCGTCCCATGACAAAGGAGTACGGCATCTCCGTCCATATAGAGCCTCGAATGGTGACATCTTTATACTGGCCTGATAGCTGTTGTTGTAAGCAAACTCTACCAGGTGAAGATGGCCCTCCCAAGAACCCCCGAGATCAAGCACACACGTGCGAAGCATATCCTCCAAAGTCTGGATAGTCCTTTCTGACTGCCCGTCTGTCTGGAGATGATAAGCAGTACTAAACTTGAGCGAGGTGCCCAAGCTAGTCTACAAACTCCTCCAAAAGTGGGAAGTGAAAAGTCTAACCCGGTCTGAAACTATGCTCACAGGAACCCCATGCAATCTCACAATCTAACGAACGTATAGCTCTGCCATCCTCTCCGTAGACAACCCCACCTTGAAAGGCAAGAAGTGGGCCGATTTGGTCAATCTATCAATTATGAACCAAATCGCGTCTTTCCCTCCAGTAGATCGCGGAAGTCCGGACACAAAGTCTATGGTTATGTTATCCCACTTCTACTCAGGAATGGGTAGTGGCTGTAGCAACCCACCAGGCCTCTATCTCTCGGCATTCACATGCTGACATACCAAGCAGCGAGATACAAACTGAGCTACCTCGTGCTTCATGCCGTACCACCAAACATGCTCCCTCAGATCTCTGTATATCTTGTTGGCCCCAGGATGCATAGAGTACTGAGAGCGATGTACCTCCTGAAGAACCTCCTTTCGAAGCTCTCCACTCAGAACGCACAGTCTAGTACCGTGCTGCAGCAACCCATCTTCGGCAATAGAGAAATCGTCGAGCAACCTGCCCGTACCTGCTCCCTGATGCTCTTCAGGGCAACATCATCATACTGTGCTGATCTGACTCTGTCCATCAACTCAAACTGAATCTGTAAGCCTGACATCTGCACTTTTATGCCCGAAATAATCATCTCGATTCCCAAACTGTCTAGGTCAGCCAAAGATGACGATCTGCCGTCAGATACATAGCTACTGGATACCTGCTCAAGGCATCTGCAACTACGTTGGCCTTTCCTGGATGGTACTGCAAGGCGATATCGAAATCCTTCATCAGCTCGAGCCACCGTCTCTGCCGCATGTTCAGATCCTTCTGAGTGAACACGTACTTCAAGCTCTTATGATCAGTAAAGATCTCAACCCGCTCTCCATACAAGTAGTGTTTCTACAACTCTAAGGTAAAGATAACAGCGGCCAACTCCAGATCGTGAGTCGGATAGTTCTTCTCATGAGGACGTAATTGCCTAGATGCATAGGCAATCACCTACCCATGCTGCTGAAGAACATAACCCAAACCCCTGCCAGAAGCGTCGTTGTAGATCGAGAAACTACCGATCCCAGAAAGTAATGTCAAGATCGGAGCTGATGTCAACCTCTTCTTCAGCTCATCAAAGGTGGCCTGACACTCCTCAGTCCAAACGAACTCCACGTCCTTCCTGGCGAGTCTAGTCATCGGCTCCACAATCTCCGAGAAGTCCTGGACGAACTTCCGATAGTAGCCAGCCAAACCCAGAAAGCTCCGAATCTCGGCAACTGAACTGGGTGTAGACCAAGACTCTACCGCTGCAATCTTCTTCTGGTCCACAGAGATCCCGTGCTCGGTCACAACATGACCCAAGAACTTGACCTGGTCCAAGAAGAACTCACACTTTGAAAGCTTCCCGTACAACTGCTCCCTCCTCAAAGTCTCGAGCATAATCTTCAGATGCTCTTCGTGCTCCTCCAGCGTCTTTGAGTAGACCAAGTTGTCATCTATGAAGACCACCACGAACTTATCAAGGTACTGATGGAATACCTTGTTCATCAAGTTCATGAACACTGTCGGGGCATTGGTCAACCCAAATGGCATAACAGTGAACTCGTACTGGTCGTACCGAGTCCGAAAAGCCATCTTCGAAACGTCTTTCCGCTTTACCTTTAGCTGATGATAACCAGACCTCAGGTCTATCTTCGAAAATACCTTCGTACCGCTCAACTGATCGAACAAGTCGTCAATCCTCGACAACGGGTACTTGTTATTGATAGTGAGGTTGTTGAGCGTCCTGTAATCGATACACATGCATATCATACCATTCTTCTTCGGTACAAATAGAACTGGCGCTCCCTAAGGTGATGAACTTGATCTGATAAATCCCTTGTCCTGTAGCTCGTCGACTTGCTTCTTCAGCTCTGCCAACTCGCTGTTGTTGACCTTATAGATGTGCTGTGAAGTAGGCTCAGCACCCGACACTAAGTCTATAGAGAACTCAACGTCTCAATCTGGTGGCATCCCAGGCAACTCCTCGGGATAAAGATCCATGAAATCAGCTATCAATGGATGCGGCAATGCCTGTCCCGCTAGCAAAGCTCTATAGAACCCATCTCCTGGCTCAGCTGCTCCCATGGCAAACACAATCTTTGGCTCTCCTAGCGGCCTAAACAGAACCCTACCTCCTCTACAGTCTATACTAGCATGGTACATTCTCAACCAATCCATTCCAAGTACCACGTCGTACCTTGGAAGGGGCATTACGAGCAAGCAGGCACTCAAATCCTGGCCGCCTAAAGTAACTCTCCGCTCCTTACAGATATTATTAACCAGGATGATGCCTCCTCCGGTCAATATCTTGCAAGTCCTACCCATATACTCAGCAATAATGTTGTGTCTTAGAGCAAAGAAAACAGACACAAAACTATGAGTGGTACCAGAACCAAACAAGGTAAAAGCAGGAAATGAATCAAGAAGAACGTGACCTACCACAACATCACCCACTGGCTCTACCTCCTCCTCTGCTGTCAAGGCGAACACCCTACCCACAGGTGCTTCCCTCTGGTGTTGTACAAAGCGCTACTGCTGGGTCTGAAGTGGAGGACCTTTCTGCTGAACTGCTAGTCCTCTAGCCTGCTGCACTCTGTCCTGGCCTCCTCGGACTCTACGAAGATGGCAATCCTTCAGCTGGTGGTCGGGCGCCCCACAGTATAGACATACGCCCAACCTCTTTCTACAGGCCTCTCGAGTGTGCCCCAGCTTTCCACAGAAAGCACACTGAGTAGCCTGCCTCTGGCCCTGTCCCTGGTGCTGCTGGGCACGTGCTGGTGCCTGCTGAATCTGTAACTGAGGCTGCTGTCACGACCCGCTTTTGAATAATCGGATACGAGTTTGACACGCCCAGCCTTCGTCGTTAGACACGACGAAGTAAGCTGTACCAAACTAGGGAAATCTAACCAAATATCAAGACAAGTATGAAAATACAGCATCTATAAATGTGTCCCAACCCAGAGTAAGGTACAATCTCAGAATTTATTACATTCCAGCAAATGAAAGTAAGTCTACTAGTCTCAATACAGGAAAATATAAAGTGCTAAAGGTAAATCTCTAGGCTTCTACAGCCTCTAAGTCACAAGCAGCTCCAGCTAGCTCTCCAGCATCAACTGGCTCTCCAGCATCAACTGGCTCTCGGCCATAATAAGTGTCGTACAGTGCCTCCAACTCACCTACAACATATCTTATTCAGGAGCGGAGCAAAGTACAGTTCTAGGTAATGAACAAGATATCATGATATGAAAGTACAAGGGAACATGGTATGTAAAGTACAAAAAAGAACATGGTATGTAAAGTACATGAAAGAACATGGTACGTAAGAACATGAAAGAATATGATATGTAAGAACAGGAAAGAATATGGTATCTCAGGAATCATAGAAACTAAGTACATGATATATCTCCTGAATGTGTGCACAATATTTGAAATATAACTAAGTATGTGACCGGCTAGGGGTAAACACATGAAAGCACATGAATGGTATGGCTTAGGACCCGGGTGCACGATGCGGGGTCTAAGCTAAACACACATGAGTTATTTCTTGGGTTTGGTCACATAAATAGTATATTTCTCCACCCCAGGTACAAGTAATAAGAACAAGGAACAAGAGCACCAGAAATACATGTCGTGTTGCAGTGTGTCAATCAAGAAAGCACAGGATATAATGAAATGCACAAGATCGTAGAGTATACTTGCATGGCTCCGAAAAAGTACAGATAATCAAAGAAACTGGATATCCTCATGTATTTAAATGATTTACAAGTTGATTAATAACAGACTAATTCTACTTTGGTTATCAACAATTTAATCATGAATAGTTTCTAAATAGGCCAAGCCTAGGGTTACCCCTTCTATTCATGACTTTATAGAATATCAAAATAAAATTAACCATACTCTAAACTAGCAAGTAACCAAAATCTAACTAGTGACCCCATATAACTATTTCACCACATTATCTATATACTCAAAAACTTGGCATCCCTGGACTGTAGCCTCTAATATCAAGGATGGACTGCTCTTCAGCAGTCCATATTAATTCTTAGGAAAACCTCCTATAGACAAAATTAGCTAGCTTGCTCTTAAACTATTACTGAAATTTCATACATTACTTACTCTCACTAATCTCATGACTTTATGAATGGTCAAAATCAATTGGTATAATTTATAGTCTCCTGACTTCCATATCCCAGCTAAGTCTCCACAGAAATCCAATTATCTAACACTTGCCAAGTCTGAAATCATAGCAATCTATAATAGCTGAAACTAACTATGTCAACTATATACTGTGAATCGATTGGGTTAACCCATGATTCCCCACTATAGTCCAATTTAATGTTATCTATCATCATTAGGAAAAACAGGGTGAAACAGTTGCTTAAGGAAGGTAAGAAGGTTGTCACAGGCATCCTTTATTGGTTCATAAACCTGCATTCCTCATAGGCAACCAAGATTTAATTCTAGACTAAGGAAGATAGGAAAGGTTAACCACCTTGTAGGGTGTAAAAATTATGACACGCTGACATAGACTCAGTCAAAGCCATACGCTCAAAGCCATACGCTCAGCCATGGCCATACGCTTATCTAAAAGCCATACGCTCAGTGAATATTTTAATATTTCTTGAGATGACAGCACAGCATATATTTAATAAAGGATGAATCTGACACTTCGTCTTTCGTGCAAAGACAGTTGTCATGAGAAGAAAACCATCGTATAGGTTTTCGAAGAGTCGGTTTTGTCTTTTACGATGACAGCTCAGCATCCCTCATAAATGCAAAGGCCATCATTACTGTCAGTTTTGACAGTCTGTCAGCCATCATATCCGTAGTCACGACGCTCGAGAAGATTTTGTCAGTTATTGGAAGATATGGCGTATCAAAGAAGATTGATGATGGCCACGTGTTTTCTTATTCAAATATGCCACGTGTCTACTTATTCAAACATACGACTCAACCAAGTGAGCATATGGATTCCATACGGCTCCTTGCCAACCAAGTGAGCGTATGGATTCCATACGACTCCTTGCCAACCAAGTGAGCGTATAGATTCCATACGACTCCTTGTTAATCAAGTGAGCGTATAGATTCCATATGACTCCTTATCAATAATGTGAGCGTATCAGCTTTATATGGTTCTTCGCTGTCCAAGTCAGTGTGTGCAAGACATGTTCCTTCAAAAGCTAGTGTATGACTCTTCTTCAAAGGCAGCGTATCACAGCAGTTATATCCAGGATGATTTTCAACGTGCAGTCAACTCACGTTCTCACGTGTCCTGCACTCAGTTATCCACTTCTTCAGAAGTTATACAACGTGGCATTCATGCCATCAATCTCTCCTGAATATGCTCCACTACTTTCAACCGTACGCTAATCTGTCTCCATCAGAATTTGCCACGCGTTCCTGCAGTTATGCACACGTCAAGTAACTACCTGAGCGTATGCTTAAGGACAGTTATCCTGAACTCTATAAAAGAGAGTTTCCTCATCTTCATCAGACACTACAGTCAATTTCAGAAAGAACAGAAAGATTGCCCAGTTGCTGTCCAAGTTCTTCAAAGTTCGAGTGTTCTTCATCGCATCGTCCAAGGGATAAAGTAATCGTCTTCTAGATTAGATTCCTACAGTTGTAATTTTCTCAGATACAAAATAAATAAAGTAAATTTATTTATGGAAAACAAATTTGCGACTCTGTTGGAGAAAGCTGTCTCCTCCAACGAGATAGCAACAACTCAATGCGATACTTCGTCGATCGGCTCGACGAAGAAGACGATGGTCGTACAATTCGACCAATCTGCTTACGAAGAAATGCTCAAGGCGAAGGAGGGCCGAACTGCTTCCTCCGCTCTTCCTGCTGCCAAGAAGAAGGGACGTTCCGTCTATGTCCCTAAGTCTTCTTCAACAGCCCGAGTCGTTTCTGTCACTTCTCACGTTGACAAGAACACGTCTTCAACTTCAACTAAGCACACTTCGGCTTCTCTGAATACGGCAACAATGGCTTCTCCTAGTCACGCTGACAAAGTCGATTCTTTAACCAAGTCAGCGTGTCCAAGAAAAATCATCTCTGGACATGTCAAAGTCCCTTCTCCCTCTATTCTTACGACAGCAGTCGGCTCTTTAGCCATTGATGACTCTGTATGTATGGCATTCAAATGGCAGCGTACGCTAAGCCAAAGCCAGCGTATGCTAATAAAAAGGCAGCGTATGACCAGAAGTCCAAACTGAAGTCAGCGTATGCTAACAGATACAGTCCTTTGACTGTTTCTCAAAATCAAGCTGGGGGTTCTCTTCCACAGAATATACAAATGATTCCCCCTTAAATTGCACATCTTGTGCCAACCAAGGAGAAAGACTCTTTAGTCAACTCCTCTACTCCTAAGGTCTTTACCTCTGGAGTTAATTTGACTAGTACTCTTACTAGATCAAACAAAGGAAAATGCCTTTTGGCTAATTCCTCTAAAGATGGATTATTACCGATTCCCAGTCGGAATAATACCCATCTTCCTTCTCTCCAAATTTCTCGATCTGAGAAAGGCAAATTACAAGTATCCAAGACTGATATCAAAGTCAGATCTCCTACGGATCTTCGTAACAAGCTTAATCAGAATCGTCTTGGTTCCACTGAGACAAGTATATTAGACCCTGATGCAGAATATGCCAAGAACTATGTGGCTCAAATTAATCAGTCCTTATATACTCAAGAACCGAGAAGACAGAAGAACAAAAGACAAGTTTCTACACAGAAACTATTTTCAAGTACTTCCAAATCTGTTCCTACAGATCTCCGGGAGTATTTGCAAAAATGGAGAATTGACACTCCATCAGGCTATGATATTGCTCATATTTGCCATGAAAAGCATGGTTGCAACTTCCAACCTCGAGTTGTGATTCAGTGTTGTTGTTCACCAAAAAGACAATCTGTTTTCGAACGGATTCAATGAACCAATGTTGGATGAAGATGAACCTCTTTTTGCTTCTGTCAATATGACCTCCAGAAATATTAGGGGTAGCATACGGTCTGATGCTATATCAGACTCTGAAGATGGTGTTTATCTCGGCACTCGATCCAGGACCGGAGCCTTGGCCAGGGTCTCTTCTTCTTCTCATCCAAGTGGTAATCCGGAGATCACAGAGGACTTCCTTGGAGAGTCCAACTTTCCAGTATTGACTCCCGTAAATAGTCCCGGGAAAGACATTGACTCACACAGTGATGATTCAGAACAGACTGTTTCATCATCTATTCCTCGAATGATTACTACCTACATGGCAGAGGGCAATCATGAACCTTCAACTAGCACCAAAGCTCATGAACAAAGGATTTCTTCCTTAGAACAACAGTTGCGAGCTATGGCAGATACATTGAATGCTATGCACACTCTTATGCAAGCTCAGCATCAAACTCAACAAGTCCAACAGACAGCCCCTCCAGTTGTATTAAATACTCCTGTTGCTCCAAACCCGGAACCCTCTACTATTCCGGGGGTACAATCTAATGTTCCTGTACAACCCACTCCAAGTCAGTCTGGAGCTGGGGGTGGTACATATGCTGCAGTCCCTCCTCCCAATTATACTCAACAAGTTACAACTCCACAATCCTCCGGAATTGTTACTGAAGAGTTAAGGAACTCCGAACTCAATTTGAGGCATTTAAACAGAAGGATGGTTTGCAAAGGTTAGGTATCAAGCAACCTTATCCAATAGAATGGAAGCAGGTATCGTATCCACCAAAATACAAACCTCCGACCATCTTTTTCTTTGATAGGACAACCTCCCCAAGTCAGTTCATTAATCACTTTGAGGTAATGACTGATCAACTGCAACCAAGTGACGCCCTCCTTACTCGGGTGTTCGTTGGATGTTTCAAAGGAACGGCTTATGAATGGTATAGAAGTCTCCCTGACGGGTGCATTACCTCATTTGCCGGTTTCAAGCAAATATTTCTTGAACGATTCTATGAAGGGCTTAATGACATGACCATGTCAGCCCTCATAGGAATTAAACAGAAAAATAATGAAACCACAGAGGACTTCATTGAAAGATTCAGAAGAGAAGCCCTCAAAATGCCTCTCGGAACTCCCGATGCTGTTACTATCGACACTTGCAAGTCGAATCTCTTACCAATTATCAGCATGTGGACAGGTTCCACTCAGTTCCAAGATTGGCCTTCATTCATCGTCAGTGCCAAAGCTGTCGAGGTCAGTGCTGAGACCTTCAAAGGTCTGGGGGTACAAATGGCTCCCAAGGAATCAAATCAGAGTGCTAGCAATAGTACTCGACCCAACAATCGTAAAAGGAAAGAAGCTCTTGAAGTCAATCTCTAAGGCAGTAGTCAAGAGGTAAAGACTACCCAAGCTACTCCAGCTCCAACAAATCAACAACAGAGACCTCCTCGGCCAAAGGAAGAATATTCTTTCGACGATGACGATGTTCAGGGTATCTTTGAATGCTTGCTCAAAGGTAACAAGATTCAATTGCCAGAAATTAAAAAGCCTGATGAGGCCAATAAGACAGATCATCCAAAATACTGTCCATATCATAGAATGCTGGGTCATACAATCCGGTCTTGCTATGTGTTAAAAGAAAAGATCCAAGAGATGATCACATCAGGAGCTGTGACACTGACACCCAAAGACAAGACAGTCACAGCGAATGTAATTTCAATGCAGTTCGGTGACTTCCCTCCTTTAACGGTAGAAAGTGGGATTGTTCCTATCTCCAAAGCAATTCTCGAAGTTGTGAACATCCCACCAGCACAGAATGAAGGACTTATTCCTGTCACAACTAAGAAGGGAGAGATCATGTGGATTCACCCGGATTTAAGGACGGAGTTTGAAACGTCTTCCTCTTCTTCTCGGAAGACTCTCTCATCTAAAAAGAAGCTCGGGAAAACTAAGTCATGCAATGTGACTTCTAGTTTCATACCCAATTTTTATCTAATCTCTACTTTCATCTCGGCAGGAAATTCACTCCCTACCGAGATAAAATCTGTACCTCAATTTAAAGATAGGTACGAGCCTGCATTTTATCTATACAGTTCACAATCTCGTAAATTAATGGCGAAGATGGGTTATGATCTGGCTACTGCTCCTGGTTTGAACTCAGGCAAAGGACTCCGAACACCTTTAGCCATCACTATGAGGCATAATTAATCTCGTGTTGGCCTTGGTTTCTGGAATGAAGCTCTCATCAAACATAAAAGAACTAAGAGCAAGATAAAGAATTGTAACATGGTTTCCATAGACCCTGAACCAGAATCTGAAGTCGAAGTTCATGATGGAACTCGGTCAGGAAAAATATATCTGAAAGATTATGCTGAAGTTTCTGAAGAAACTCCTGATGTCTCTCCGGTTATAGCTCCAACACCAGTCTCTACTGAAGAGCCTTCAAATGTTCCTGTTGAGACAGTTCCTTCTAAGCCAACAGCAGCTGACAAAGGCAAACAACAAGTCCGCTTCGACAAACTATTGAAGAAGTTATTTCCTACAGGACTTAAAAAGCCGTATAATTTCGATATATTGGCTCAACTAGCCAAAACACCAGCTAAATTGTCAATCTTCGAGCTCTTACGACTCTCTAAAGAGACTCGAGAAACTCTGAGTGAAGCACTGTTGCAAGCAGAAACCTGCCTAACTCTCCTCAAAAAGTTGGAAACAAAACCTGTCTCTCATTGCCATAATGTATTGGAATTTATTCCAAACATTACCTTTACGCAGGACGATATGCTGCTAGAGGATAATCGACATGACCGTCCTTTATATCATACAGGATATATCGATTCTATGAAGGTTGATCGTCTACTGATTGATCCAGGATCTGCTCTCAGTATTATGCCAAAAGCTATGCCAGATGTACTAAAAATACCTGTACATAGTCTTTCCAGCACTATTACTACCATCTTGGGGTTCACTTGGTTGGCAAAGAGTCGTATGGAATCCATACGCTTACTTGGTTGGCAAGGAGCCGTATGGAATCCATACGACTCCTTATCAATAATGTGAGCGTATCAGCTTTATATGGTTCTTCGTTGTCCAAGTCAGTGTGTGCAAGACATGTGCCTTCAAAAGCTAGTGTATGACTCTTCTTCAAAGGCAGCGTATCACAGCAGTTATATCCAGGATGATTTTCAACGTGCAGTCAACACACGTTCTCACGTGTCCTGCACTCAGTTATCCACTTCTTCAGAAGTTATACAACGTGGCATTCATGCCATCAATCTCTCCTGAATATGCTCCACTACTTTCAACCGCACGCTAATGTGTCTCCATCAGAATTTGCCACGCGTCCCTGCAGTTATGCACACGTCAAGTAACTACCTGAGCGTATGCTTAAGGACAGTTATCCTGAACTCTATAAAAGAGAGTTTCCTCATCTTCATCAGACACTACAGTCAATTTCAGAGAGAACAGAAAGATTGCCCAGTTGCTGTCCAAGTTCTTCAAAGTTCGAGTGTTCTTCATCGCATCGTCCAAGGGATAAAGTCACTACCATCTTGGGGTTCAATCAAGGAAAAAGTGAGCCTTTGGGCAAGATTCGCCTCAAATTTCAAATAGGCGATCTTCGCACTAAAGTCACTTTTTATATCATCGACAATCATGGTTGCTCATACAATGCTCTATTGGGGAGACCATTCTTGCATGAACATAATATCGTTCCTTCGACTCTTCATCAGTGCTTCAAATATGTTGATGATAATGGAGAAGTTTAAAAGGAAGTTGCATATCTCTATCCATTCAAAAGAGTCGAAGCTTACTTCAATGACGCTCGCATGTACAAAGATGAATATTCAAAAGTCTTGCAAGCTATGGATGACGACGATGAAACATCCAAAGTCGACACCTTTGTTATTCCTGTAAAAGGACGTATTACTCCTCCGCAGTCAGCTAAATCATCTGAAGAAGGCTCATTGATAATTCCAGTCAGTGGACGTACTACTTCATCACCTGTTCAAGCTCCACAAGGCTCACTGATAATTCCTGTCAGTGGACGCACTAATTCATCGTCTTTCCAAGCTCCACAAGGCTCACTGATAATTCTTGTCAGTGGACGCACCACTCCCCCTCCATCTTCTCAGGCTAGACCAGATACTCTAGTCATTCCAGTCAGTGGACGTACTACTTATCCACGATCTTCTTCAAGGGTGCTCACCTCTTCTGAGCCTTTTGTTATCGATCTTAATCGAAACAAAACTTCTGATCGCCCTTCTTCTCCCCCTTTTGTCATTAATTTGACTAAGTCTGACAAGGCTCAGCCTTCTGTTGTAAATACAGTATCTAATATTATTGAAGCATCTCCTTTGCAGTATATTGATGTCTGTAATTATGTACAAAGTTATTTACAATTGCTAGATAGCTTAGAGCCACTAACTATAGGAGTTGTTCAAACTCTCCATACAGACGTATCATTGGAGTCCATACAAAAATCATACTTTGTGGTTCCTATTCGAAAGAAAGGAGAAAATCCGATATTCTTCTACAAAGGACCCCAGAATCCTCCTAATCTGGAAGAAGATGATATAAATGACGATACTGGAAGGTTACAACTACGTCGCTACAGTCAACAATCCAAAAATATCATCAAGAATATGGGTTATGACTTCAGAACCAGTCTCAATAATGGAAAAGGAAGAAGAATGCCTGTTCGAATTCCTTCATTAAAATACGGAAGGACAAAATGTGGTTTAGGTTACATTGCTCCTACTTCCTTTATCAACATAGTCCATGAAGATTCAAAATCCGATGAAGACGAACGATCTGAGTCTTCTGATTCCCTTTCTTGGGATTCTGACACAAGTATTGGCGATCTCCATCGCTCTATTCTATCCATCAATATGGTCTCCGTTGATGGCCCGCAAGAAAATGATGAAGATGAGGATGATTTTGAAATATCACCCGAATAAGAACAATGGGCTCAAAGATTAGATAATCAATGGGAATTCAGGTTCGAACAGAGGGAACCTCCTACTGAAGATAAACTGATTCAAATTGATGTTGGTGAAGAAGGGTCCCCCAAACCAATATTCATCAGCGAAAGTCTTTCAGAAACGGATAAACAAGACATGATTAAACTTATTCGTGATTATATCGATGTCTTTGCCTGGAGTTACGAAGATATGCCAGGATTAGATCCAAAGATTGCAATACACAAACTTAATATCATGCCAAATGCTAAACCGGTCAAACTACAACAGCGACAATTTCGTCCGGACATCATGGATGCGATTGAAGCTGAAGTCAACAAGCTTATGGCTTCTGGATTTATTCGAGAGGAACAACATCCTGAATGGGTGGCTAACATCGTTCCTGTCCTTAAAAAGACCGGCAAGATCCGGGTCTGTATAGACTTTCGCGATCTCAATGCGGCTTGTCCTAAAGACGAGTTTCCTCTTCCAATTATTGATGTCATGATCGATAATACATGTGGTTTCGAACGAATGTCATTCATGGATGGGTATTCGGGATACAATCAAATCAAAATGTTTCCAGATGATAAAAAACACACTTCCTTCAGGACGCCGATCGGTACATACTGTTATACAGTGATGCCGTTTGGTCTCAAGAATGCAGGAGCAACATATCAGCGAACAATGAGCACTATATTCCGCGAACATCTCCGGAAAGTAGTCGAATGCTATGTTGATGATATTGCGGTCAAAAGTCGACGAAAGGAGGATCATATCCAAGATTTGAAGACTATCTTTGATTTAATGCGTCAGCATCAACTTAAAATGAACCCTACTAAGTCCTTCCTGGGTGTCTCTAGTGGTAAATTTCTCGGCTTCGTCATTACCGCTAAAGGTATACACGTGGATCCCGAGAAGATCAAAGCCATTCAAGAGATGCGTCCTCCATGCACCTTAAAAGAGCTACAAAGATTTTAAGGAAGAATTGCTTATATCAGGAGATTCATTTCTAACTTATCAGGACGCTGCAGACCATTCAACAAACTTCTGAAGAAAGGTGTATCTTTCGTTTGGAACGAAGAATATCAAAAAGCATTTGACGATATTAAACAGTATCTCATGAACCCTCCAGTTTTGGTACCTCCCGTCTCGGGAATACCATTCCTTCTATATGTTCGAGCCATGGATCATTCTCTTGGTGCATTACTCGCCCAAAAAAATAAAGATGGCCATGAACAGGCTATTTATTATCTCAGTCGCACAATGACAGGCGCTGAACCGCGTTATTCTTCAATCGAGAAAGAATGCCTAGCATTAATGTTTGCTGTTCAGAAAACGCGACATTATATTATCGGTCAAACGATTCACGTCATTTCTAGAGTGAATCCCATCAGAATTATGATGAAGAAACCCGGTATTCTCAACTCCAGACTAGCTAATTGGGGAATCTTGTTAGCTCAATACGACATACATTATATTCCTCAGAAGTCAGTTAAAGGACAAGCTCTTGCTGATTTTCTGGCAGCTCATGCAGTTCTAGAAGATTCTAAATTATATGATGAGATTCCTGATGAAGTCTTGGATTCAAATCTGGTTTCTGAAGAAATTCCTACCTGGCGTCTATTCTTTGATGGAGCATCTAGAATAGGTCCTAACGGCGATATTGTTGCTGGAGTTGGGATTGTTATTGTATCCCAGAAGGATTAACTATTCAGAGGGCTTATTCTCTGGATCAATCATGTTCAAACAATGTAGCCGAATACAATGCGTTGCTCATCGGTCTTCAACTTGCTAAACATCTGGATATTCAATATTTAGAAGTTTATGGAGACTCCAAGCTTATTATCAATCAGATCAGAGGAACGTATGAAGTTCGTCATCAGGATTTGATACCTTATCATCGAGCAGCACTCTCTATAGCCTCATCTTTTGAAGGTTTCTTTATTGAACATGTTCGACGAGCCTATAATGCAGAAGCTGATGCTTTAACTAATCTTGCTGCTGTATTAGCTATACCAATCAGACGTCAGCAAGTGATAGTGGTTTATAACCGAGAACTATTCTGCATTGAGAATAATTTGGCTTTGGCTTTTCCTCACAATCCAGACAAAGATTCTCTCAATCTTGATGCTGAATTAAAATTTGACAAAGTGTCCTCATCTTCTTCTGATTCTACTATGGAATATGTCTTTTCTAATGAAATAGAAGCCATAACTGAAGATTGGAGACGCCCGTTTCTAGACTTTGTTTTATATGACATACTTCCTGATAATCCTAGTGAAGCAGCGTCTATCTGGCGTCGATCTCTCAGATTCTATTATAATCATACTACGAAAACACTATATCGTCGGGCTTACAACGGTCTTCTCCTCCGATGTATCGCTGGTAAAGAAGCACAACAGATTATCCGTGAAGCACATGATGGTATTTGTGGAGCTCATCAACCAGGTCCTGAACTTCAAGATCGTATCCGACGTATGGGTTATTATTGGCCCACGATGGTAGCTGACGCCATTCAATATGCTCGGAAATGTAAAGCCTGTCAAATTCATGCAGACTTTATTCATCAACCGTCAGAGTTCTTACACCCAACAGCGTCATCATGGTCCTTTGAAGCTTGGGGCATGGATGTCATTGGTCCTATCAACCCACCATCATCAAAAGAACATCGGTTTATTCTAGCAATAACCGATTACTTTTCTAAATGGGCTGAAGTAATCCCGTTATCAGAAGTCAAAACTTCTAATGTTATCAACTTCGTCAAACATCATGTCATCTATCGATTTGGTGTTCCTCGGCGTATCATCCATGATAACGGACCACAGTTCGTCAGTCAGAAATTTATTCGATTCTGTGACGATCATCGGATCAATAATTTAGCTTCTACAGCATATAATCCAGCAGCTAATGGATTGGCAGAAGCTTTCAATAAAACGATCATCAAACTCTTGAAAAAGTTTGTTTCTTCTAACAAACGCACCTGGAGTGAGAAGCTTGGTGAATGTTTATGGGCCTACCGCACTACGGTTCGCAATGCAACCGGATGTACGCCTTTCTCATTGGTATATGGGTGTGAAGCTGTTCTTCCCCTCGAGATCCAGATTCTTTCTTTGAGAATTGCAATCTCCAATAAACTTACAACAGAGAATAATGATCGTCTTCGACTCCAAGAATTGGAAGCTCTAGATGAAAAACGATTATATGCTCAACAAAATATCGAGCTATATCAGGCCCGAATCTCGAAAGCTTTTAACCGGAAAGTCAAAGTCAGAGCATATCAGAAGGGAGAACTAGTCCTTACTGTCAGACGTCCTATGACTATGACACATATGAGCAAAGGCAAATTTGATGCGAAATGGAAAGGCCCATTCGTAATAAACAAAGTCTTCTCTAACGGAGCATATCAACTTGCCTCTATGGATGGAAAAGTCACGATGATGCCTATCAATGGCAAATTCTTAAAGAAATATTATGTATAATATTTTCATCATTTCCCAGCAAATATGAAATCAAAGTTAATTCTTCTTTACAAAAGTTATCTAGATATCGTTATCCCCAGAGGAAACTGATATTCCACCATGTATCATCTTCCCAGAGAATTTGATATTTTTTTTTATTAGATCCCCAGTGGTTTTAATAAAGATCTTGTATAGAAAATCATGTCCATATTATCTCTGAATTTTCTCTCTCTGTATGTATCATATTTTCTATTCTATGAAAATGATATCTTGTCTTTTGATTTCCGAATCCAAAGATCATGGAAAATAGAATCTAAAGATATCTTTATATCTGAATTCTGTTTTCTCTAATCTGTATTAAACTAAAAATCTTTGGTTTAATATCATAATAGAGTTACAAAGTTTGTTTGTATATTCTATTCTATTGAAATATGTCATGTATTATTTACCTCTGAACATGTTTTCTACAAAAATATTATCCACAAAATTGAAATCAAGCCAAGATGTTCATTTCTTTAATCAGAATCAAAATATCGATTACAATTGGATTTCAAAAATTCAGTACATGAAAAATGTAAAAGAACTATTTAGGAGGAGTAATGATCTCCTGAATACGAACGATTACATTATTCATCTTTTCATCATGAGCTTTCTTGATTCGCTCTGCTGTTTCCGCTCCAATCATCCGTTGGTCATATTCTACAATAATAGAGCTACGGCGATTGGTCTCTTCAATCTGATTGGTTTGCATCAATTCTCGCTCCTGCTGTAAAACTTGACAGCGTTCAGTTGCAGATTTATGATCAGTAGTAATCTCTGATTGTTCTTTTTCCACAGAGGCAATTTGCTCCTGAATACGAGCTAGCTCTTCCCTCAAATTTCTAAGCTCTTCAGCTTTTGACACTTCATCTTTCTCTGGGCGCTCTATATTCTGACGAGTACTTATTATTTCTTCGTCTTTCGCCATTAGCTCTTTGGAAGATTGAGCGAGGAATTCTGTCAGAGCAATGTGCTGAGCTTGAGCTTCATTCTCCAATTGAGCAATTTCAGCTGCAGTCAGAGAATTAATGTCCTCCTTTTTTATCTCCCAATATTTATGGATGTTTGCTTCTAATTCACTCAGGAGATGTTCAAAGAAGACACATTGAGCCTCATAACCAGCTTGTCTCAAAGCTGAACGTGGAAAACTAGTCGCTTCTCGAAGACTCGAAAAGGGCATAGTCTCATCCTTCATAAGTCGTCTTGAGTATGTATCCAGATATGAATAAATAATGTCTGAATACATCCCCATGATATTTGCTATCCCTGTGTCAAAACCGGGAGTCGTTGCAATAGTAGGGGAAGGAGCAGGAGGAGCCTCTATTCTTGGAGCTGAAGTTAGTGCTTTTGGAGAACTCTGCAGATGTGAACTCCCCTCACCCACGTCAGTTTGAACAAGTGGGGCTTGAGTAGAACTCATAGCCGGTGCAGTTCCTACAGCTGTTGGAATCAAAGAAGCATGATCAAAATTAAAAGATAATAAAGTCGAGACAAGACAAAACTTTGATGAATAAAATATTACCTGGAGCTGGTTCATATTCAGTTTCCTTTGGATCATTCAGCCCGGCTTTTAGTCTGTTCAGGGTACTTTCTGATACGGGATTTATTTCACTGCTTCCCGCCCCAGAAGTACTTGGAACTTGAACTTCTATTTCTAGATGCCTCTCCGGCTCTGGTGTCGACCCTGAGTGTTGACCAATGGTCTTCAGTACATCAATCGGAGCCTTAGACGGTGATTTATCATCTATCTCCATGTCTTCTTCTCCAGAAGAATGAGACGACGGTTCATAGTCAACTTGTTCGCTCTCTGAAGCTTCAGCAATTGGTTTGAGAGAAGTGGCTTCCTTCACTGATTCTCCCAAAATCAGTAAGTCATTAGCTGTTTCAGTCTGATGCTCGGCCTCTACCGCAGGTTGACTAATTTCCTGCGCATCATCGGCCATTGGTGGAACTGAGCCTATATCAGAAGGCATAGAAGACCCAGCAGGTTCCGGAATCTCTTCTTCAACAGGTTCTGTCTTTACAGAAAAATCAAATGCAGCTTGTTTTTCTGAAGCCAATCGCATAGCACGATCGGTAGGACTCTCTGCATCCAGACAAATCACGAATTTAGTTTTTGAAACTATTACTTTCCTTCCTATTCTTTTTGTTAATGGAACAGTAGGATAATTGTCTATTGGATCACTACCTGCTTCATCAACATCTCTGACTCGTTTAGAAACAGGAGAATTCCCTGGAATAGTAATTCCTCCGCGACTTCGAGTCTCTGCTCGAGTAGCTCTTTTTGCAGCAGGACCAGCAGCACCTTTATCCCGCTTCCTCTTCGGTGTATTGTCAGTAGATATACTTTCTTCAGCACTTCCGATGGGCACATGTAATGGTTGATGAAGGTCATCAGAGAAGAAAGTTTCCAAAACATCATCATCAACTTCATCAGTGGCCAAAGGATCTTCTTTGTCATGACAGTCTCTGGGTAAGGCTGATTTAGTTGATTTCTTTTCAACATGAATAAAGCTTCTGCCTAAGATGCTAAATTTTTCATCAAAGGTATTAGCTGATACATAAAATCTGGCATAGGACGCCAATATTCTAGCTCCTCTTCGATAGCTGACCAGATCTGGCATAGAAAAGGTAGCCCCTGTACCTTTGGCAATGTAATAGATCCAAGCTCTGGCACCATCAATCAGCCCTCCTTGATAACCGAAACACGTCGTTGCATTGCCTACATGCAACTGATCGTAACCAAATTGCCGAGCAAACCTGCTCGGGAGATATGGCTCTAGATAAGTGATGTTGTCACGGCGACAGATTAAATGAGATGGCCTGATTCTCTTTAGCCATTCATGTTGGATATCATCCAACTCATTAGCACCAACGCCGTCAATCAATCTCCCAGGCATGGTCTCATAACCAACAGGTGGAGGAACACAAGTGAAGCTCCATAGTTCTCCCCTGTTTAATATAGTTCTGCAATCTGTCAAAGTGTCATATTTCCATTTTGGTATGTGCTTGTCCCTTTCCAGAAAGGTATCATCTGGTCTAGCCATTCCAGCACTCATGAGAGATTCAAAATGCAGAAGCAGCCATCCAAATAAATATGTAAAGGGCATTTCTACCCGAAGAAAGGATGTGAGGCTCTTTCTTGCCAACTCGAATATTCTGTCTGTGTATGCCCTTAATCCAGCATTCAGATGGCATGTCATTGCCGTCAGTAAATCCATCTTATACCCAAAAACCAGACGGACTGCTGCGAAGACAACTCCTCTGTGCATCCTGTCTGCTGAACAGGTGCCAGGAACTACAAACTTTCTTAGCCAGAGAGATATAAAACCAGCCAGATGACCTTCAGCGGATAATTCTCGGCCACCCTGTTTAATATAGGTCTCTAACCTATCACCGACTTTGTAGGTGTCTATGTCTTCTTCAACGATAATGTCGTCATGATTTGTCTCCCGGATTAATCTGTTAATCTCGGCTTGACTCAAGGGTTTGAATTTATCGACATACTGATCAGTCTTTTTCTTCTTTTGAACTTCGTCAGTGCGACCTTGAAACAAATAAGCCATCCACTTCGAAGAATAGCAGTTGGAGTCCCCCTCTCCACCTTGTCCCTTATAAAAAGCCTTACATATGCTGTAATGGCACATTAATTCTTCAAATACATAAAGAATCAGTGGGTTGGCTTCAGAAATCTTATTCATTTCATCAACAAAAGGGATATACTCTTCATATGGTAAATCTGCTGTTGGTAGCTGAGAAATATATGCCATTTCATGAAGGGCGAATCCCATCTCGCCCCTTGGGGTCATGAAGGTGCCGGTACGATAGTTATATCTCTCCGCTAACGCTAAGAACAGATCCGGGTTTGGCTTAAAACCATAAGCAGTACACTTAATGACATCATATAGGCCTATCGCCTTTAACTGTGTACCAAAGTTCTACAGAATCCATCTCACTAGAGCAGTCCATCTAGTATTTTCTGGGTTCACCAGGCCGGTAAGTCTCATAGACTGTTTTGGGTATATGGCATTTTTCAGTTGAGCAAATTCGTTTGCAAAGATTGGGACTCTGACTGGCTTCAGAAGTGTCGAGTCCTCAGAAGGAATAGTGGCAGGTAGCAGTCCTCGCAAAACTGAAACATGTGGCTCAGTACCACTGTGGAATCTTCCTTGACGGTATCCGATCCACCCAGCTTTTGCTTGACGGGAGGGAGTGATATCCCACTTCATCTGTCTTTGTTGCCCCGAGTGGAATAAACGAGCTATATTGATACTTTTTGTCAAACTAGTCAAATACATAGGCTGATTCGCATCACCATCCCTATGATAAGAGTATGCTACTTTATCGAGAGTAGGTTGGGAGTTCATGTCAATAGCATCTCCAAAAAGGAATGCTGGCTTCAAGTGGGTAACACCATCCACACTCTGCAAGGGCAGTCCACTTATCAAGTTCAGCAAAGTGTCATCTTCCTGATTTGTTAAAAGAGCTATCCTTGTAGATGGTCCATCGAATTGGGGAAAACGAACATGTGATAGGTCATTGCTATAGTTATTTCCTACACATCCTTCAAATTCTGCCTCCTGAGCCAGAATATCCACTGCAAATGAAGAATAAAGTCTTAGAAATCTTCAACATCAAGAGATGATAAAATTCAACATACGCTCAGTTTTTACTAAGCATACAGCATACTCAAAGTTCAACATACGTCCAGTTTTCCTTAAGCGTATGGCAGACTCAAGGTTCAGCATATGCCCAGTTTTCCTTAAGCATATGGCAGACTCAAGGTTCAGCATACGCTCAGTTTTCCTTAAGCGTATAGTAGATTCAAGGTTCAGCATACGCTCAGTTTTCCTTGAGCGTATGGCAGACTCAAGGTTCAGCATACGCTCAGTTTTCCTTAAGCGTATGATAGATTTCGAGATCACTTTTTATGCTTAGTCTATCTTAAGTGAATGATTTTAAAAGTTCAGTTTTAGCTTGAGCGTATCAGCGTATGGTTGACAAGATGATCATCAGAAAATTACGCTAACACAGGAGTTAGCGTATCTCAAATGAGACAAATTGCCATAGCATATTCTTTTAAGATAGCGTATTTTGATATCTCTATCAAGAATACACGTATCTTACAGATATACGCTCCAAACATATTTTTTCGTAAAAACGAAAAACATGGAATACGGTTAAACCCTAAAGAGGGAAGCGTATTTTCTGACGTATTCACCCTAAAGAGGGATACATTTTCTGAGTTTTGTTCTAACCAGAGCCCTAAAGAGGGAATAGTTATTGTTCATCATCTTCGTCCTCACCATAGATAGGTTTTAATGGCCGTTCACTGCGTGAAATACGCTGACTGGCCATCTTCTTGGTAGTGGCAGTATCGACGGCAGGATGAGACGACTCCTCAGGGGCTTTCCCCTTTTCCTTCGCAGCAGCATCAGCTTTGGGCGCCATTAATGGAGATTGAGTTGGAGACGAAGAAGGAGAAGAAGGATTTTGAGTTTTTGAAGGCTCTTTTCTCTCTCGAAAGCAATAGCTGTGGTAAAGAAATAAATTAGGTCTTTGAAAGACCTATTTATAAGAAGAGAATGAATTTCAAACGACGGCCGAATTCCTAAAGATTTGTACTGATATCAAGGACAATAAACAAACTTATGCCAGCGTGTCATGACTTATTCCCACTTTAAAATTCAAAGTAATTTCGAACTTTTGAAAATCATAAAGTTCGAAAACTTTGAAGGGGGTCTTGTAGGGTGTGAAAATTATGACACGCTGACATAGACTCAGTCAAAGCCATACGCTCAAAGCCACACGCTCAGCCATGGCCATACGCTTATCTAAAGGCCATACGCTCAGTGAATATTTTAATATTTCTTGAGATGACAGCACAGCATATATTTAATAAAGGATGAATCTGACACTTCGTCTTTCGTGCAAAGACAGTTGTCATGAGAAGAATAACCATCGTATAGGTTTTCGAAGAGTCGGTTTTGTCTTTTACGATGACAGCTTAGCATCCCTCATAAATGCAAAGGCCATCATTACTGTCAGTTTTGACAGTCTGTCAGCCATCATATCCGCAGTCACGACGCTCGAGAAGATTTTGTCAGTTATTGGAAGATATGGCGTATCAAAGAAGATTGATGATGGCCACGTGTTTACTTATTCAAATATGCCACGTGTCTACTTATTCAAACATACGACTCAACCAAGTGAGCGTATGGATTCCATATGGCTCCTTGCCAACCAAGTGAGCGTATGGATTCCATACGACTCCTTGCCAACCAAGTGAGCGTATAGATTCCATACGACTCCTTGTCAATCAAGTGAGCGTATAGATTCCATACGACTCCTTATCAATAATGTGAGCGTATCAGCTTTATATGGTTCTTCGCTGTCCAAGTCAGTGTGTGCAAGACATGTGCCTTCAAAAGCTAGTGTATGACTCTTCTTCAAAGGCAGCGTATCACAGCAGTTATATCCAGGATGATTTTCAACGTGCAGTCAACACACGTTCTCATGTGTCCTGCACTCAGTTATCCACTTCTTCAGAAGTTATACAACGCGGCATTCATGCCATCAATCTCTCCTGAATATGCTCCACTACTTTCAACCGTACGCTAATGTGTCTCCATCAGAATTTGCCACACGTCCCTGCAGTTATGCACACGTCAAGTAACTACCTGAGCGTATGCTTAAGGACAGTTATCCTGAACTCTATAAAAGAGAGTTTCCTCATCTTCATCAGACACTACAGTCAATTTCAGAGAGAACAGAAAGATTGCCCAGTTGCTGTCCAAGTTCTTCAAAGTTCGAGTGTTCTTCATCGCATCGTCCAAGGGATAAAGTAATCGTCTTCTAGATTAGATTCCTACAGTTGTAATTTTCTCAGATACAAAATAAATAAAGTGAATTTATTTATGGAAAACACACATGCCCCCAAGAATCAAAGTACCTACAAATTCAAACTGTGTAACCCTATCATGTTAATCTTTCGACTGAAAAAAAATATGAGCCAGTAATTCTCAGGATTTGGTTAACAGATACACCCAACACTATGATGACAGGCCTAGATTTTTGTTCCCAGTTTAGTAAGGTGATTAAAATGCTACTAGGAAGCCCTAACCAAAAACTGATGTGAAAAGCTCTTTCTAAATTACATATTGTTCTAACCATAAACTCAGATTACTCATGTAAAATGAAGTATCTGCTAGAATAGAATTTCTAACTGATCAGTACCAATCCTGAATACTCATACCCTGTGATATAAGCTCTCAGGTTTACTAGCTTCAGAATTTAGAACTGAGATAAAGTATTGCTTGAAAGAACACATAAACTCAGGTACTAATTGTTTGTAAAAATAAAAGTTCTTTTTATTTCATAAACTTTGTAAGAAGATTACAATTGAATTCTGGGAAAGTACAACTATGGGAATCCGATCTGAAGACGATCGCTTTATCCCTTGGACAATGTGAACTGTGAAGACGATAGCTTCTGAAGAATGCAGTAGCACTTGGTCAAGAACTCCTGATCTCTCTGATGATCTTGAATGATATAATGTTGATAATGAAGGACTTGAAACTCTATTTATAGAGTTCTGGAAAATAACTAATTAGTAGTTATTTCTGGATTGCGCAGGCTGGATTGTGCAGGTATTGGACTGTGCAAACAGCGAACTGTGCTGGCAGTTACTCGATCGTGGCTCAACTGTACTAGATGCATGGCATTGTTTGATTAAAATACGCATGGTCGTGTACAGACGGTTGCCACGTGGTGAGCAATTGATGGCATGTGGGACACGTATAAAATGTCAGTTATCTTGATGGATTGTGCCGCTTGAACTGTGCTAGCTTCAGACTGCGCTGGGATCGAACTGTGCTGAAGAGGATCTGGCAGACTGCGCTTCGGTTGGGCTGGCAGATTGTGCTGGCTGTACAGCTGTCCTCGAGTACTGTGCTGCACAAGAAACGAAAGGACTCCTCGTTTATCGGGCTGTCAGCTGTCAGAAGATCGAATTTTTGTCAGGTAATGATGACGTTGCCACTTCAGCATAGCGTGCCTGGATGTTAGCGCGGTTCGGCCTTGCGCGGTTGATTTGTTGCACAGTCTGTCTCCTGCGTAATTCATTTAAAGCTTGACAGAATGAGAATGGAAACTATTTATAGTTCTCAGAAGTGTAACAGTCACCTCAGACTGCACCACAAAAGTCGGAGCTGATGCCTCCAAACGCGCAGTCAAAGCGCCACTTGCACAACTTGATTATAAATTCGAAATTCAAAGTATTTCGAAACTTTGAATATTTTCAAATTCCCTCCTACTCCGACTACTTTTTTTTCTTCCTGCCGTCGATTGCAATGGCACCCAAGCGTACAGATACTGAGAAGGGCAAGGCCCACGCCGAGCCTTCGACTCGGGTTGTGCTCTGAATCTTTTGTCATGAAATTAGCCACCCAGCGCTGCAAGGTAGATGACAAACTCGATCGAAACCCCTTTTTAGGGTTCTTGACATTTTCGAACCTTCATACCTCTCTCTTTTTAGAGATTGATGGTATTGTGCCGCCCTGTTTAGGGTTTTGGTTGCACACACAATAGTTTTCATTTTTATGAAAACTATATTCTTGCGCAATCGGTTGGAAAGCGCTGGCAGATGTTCGGCACAATCCATCGATTTGCGCAAGTCAGTTGAGCCAGCGTAAACTGATGCCTTGTGCGAGTGGATGTGTTGGCACAATTGGATACTTTGCACATGTGGGTTGCATTGGCGCAATCTGATGCTTTGCACATAGCACAATTTGATGAACTCTTTTCAAAAAAAACTTTGTGATTTTGCATGTACTGTTCTTTATCTCTTTATTTGATGCAGTTAACCTCAGGGAAGATCCCAATTATGAGGTCTTTGTAGGATCTTTGGCTGAACCTGAGTTCAAGGAGGATCTTTTCCTTATGACATATCCTCAATATGCCTTGTCGTCATCTCGGCAAGCCGTCCTGATGGCTCAAGACAATAAAACTCTGCTGTATTTGATGAACGGGCAGCCACTCCAAACTGCAGATACAGTTACTCATAAGAAGCCATTATTCTTGTTCGGTGAGGCTTTCGACAAGAACTCTCAGCCCAGGCCTCGTATGGAACAGAGACTTTTTCAAAGAGGCGAGAAGATGATACTTCTACCGGAGATTTCCAGATGCCTTTCCCTGTCTCGCTATGCTTTTGCGAGCTATCCCAGAAGGATGGAATGGGATATAACTCCACTTCAGCAAGCCCGAACAGGGAACATCTGTGTAAAGAAGGGGCCGAACAGCAAAGACATGTTCTACAGTTCCTCTGAGCGTCACAGCTCCCTACTCAGAGGACTGAAACCTGGTTGCATCCCACCAGAAAACTCTTTCCTGCTGCTACCGGTCAGAACTCCGATATTCGTAAATAAGTTTGCGAAGGTTGAGGGAAGATATCCAGACCAAGATATTCGATTGACAGGTCTCATGGATCCAGATAACAAGAGGTGGAGTTGTATAGCCAATTGGATATTGGCTCAATTTGAAGACCGGCTCAAGGAGATTGAGCTGTACCAAACGGTATACGCTACCGTTTATGGTTTTTCGCCTAATCCGCATCTATTTCTTGCATTGGCGGAGAGATACAATTACAGAACGGGGACTTTTATGACACCATGCAGAGAAATCGGATTAGCTTTACACGAGATGAAGTACATCTCCAGCTTGCCAATGGAGGATATCCCCTATGAAGAATTTGTCCCGACCAATGATGACTTAGACAAATTATGCCAAGAGAATGCCGACATGGTGGCCGTCTTTGAAGAGCTGCTATGCCACTACAAGATCTGTTCCTCATACTACAAGAGTGGTACATCCGGCACCTGCTACTCAACCAAATGGTTGCCATATCTCTTTCTCAACCATATCATTGAGAAAAAGACAAAGGAGTACGATAACTGCAAACCCACCTTCTTCAGACCACTTAGCAACAGCGAAGTGATAGGGTTGATGGAGGAGAACAAGGATATGGATATCAAGATCGAGGATGATCTTCAATATCCTCCTCTTAAGAAAGATGACATTATTGAGAGTTATATGAGGATGGGCTATAGGCCCATGTCGAAGGAGGCCCAGTTGGCGGGTTTCCTCACTTATTGGCTTCGACGATACGTCGTTCCTGGAGCCAGCACCGTCGATCGCTTTTATCGAGGCGTACTATTTGCTGCTGTCCGCTTAGTCTTCGGCTACCGGATAGATCTATTGTCAGCGATGACTTGCAAAGTGAATGCTGGCCTCCGCCTTTTTGTCGATCAAAGGCTTCGAGGAAAGGGCGAGAAAGGAAGCTTTCCTTGGCCGGAGCTACCATACACATATCTGTTCGGATGACTGTTTCTGCACTATCCTTCACTGATGAACCCCGATATGGGGGCAGTGAGCGGCAGCTTTTTGAGGAGATTCTCCAAAAGCAAGTGGATATACACCACTTTAAGAGATTGCAGACGCGCTCTGAATCTCGGAAAGGGATAGAACTTCTATTGTGTTCCCCCTCCAGCTGGCTACGAGCATATGTCCACCAACCTTGTCGATTCTGGGAGGGCACAACCTCTGGGCCACACAATTTTCAACTGGTTGAAGACGATCCGGCCATCTCACTTGGTGTACCGGTTTGAAGACGAATGCTATCTGGAGCCTTATCTCCCGAGCCGATTTGTACGCCAATTCGGCTATGACCAATTTCATGTAGACAATGCCATAACGTGCCTACAGGGAAAAGGTTATCTGATCGATAGAGCTCGAGCTTGGGCTTACTATAATGCTCGAGACACGAGGACGATGTTCTCGATGCCGCTAAAGAGCGATAATGGTCCTCGCATGTTGTATACTTATTCGCTCTTCTATATATCGGCGAACACTTTTGCTAAGAATTTTAGTCTAGTAGACAGTTTTGCAACTGCAGCCCGATTAAAGAAGGAAGCATCTGTTGTGTTGGCTCCTGGTAATGATGAAGAGGATGAGCCAGTTGATGCACCGTTGGAAGCTTCAAGGGAAGCCAACTTCCCTGAAGAAATTAACGAGCCGCTGTGCGTCTCTTTGAAGGTTGTTCGATCTCCAATCAAGGAGAGGAAGAAAAAGAAGGCGGAAGAACCTTCTTCTCCAGTTGCTCAGAGGAAGATTGTCTTAGAATCTTCAGAAAGGGTCACTATCCGGTCGTAATCTCGACAGCATGCTGAGTTGACTCAGAGAGAAGAGGCGACGACTCCGACCTCTCTTCAAAGGCAAGTAGATATTGTAGATGCAGAGAGTCCGGAGAGACCTTTACGCAAAAAGAAGATAGTTTTCAGGAGGAAAGTGGCCACTCCTCCAAGACCTATCTTGTCATCGGTCATGACCAGTGCTGTCGTCGGAGTCATGATGTCGTCCCCTAAACCTGCCATTGAACCCAGGCAGGAAGCTCTCAGTCCAGAGAAGAGAGACGAGGTTGTAGAGACCAGGAAGGAAATCGCGGAGACAGCAGATGAGGCTGCGAAGTCAAATGAGCCAGAAATAGAAACTGCCCACCTTCCAGTTTCTCCTCGATCACTACGTGCCGAAGAAGATAAGTTAATGATTGAGGCACTAGACGATTGTGACTTTGGCTTCCACGATGATGTAGATCCAGTTGCCGCAACTGATAGTGAAGAAGCACGTGAAGAGAGTGCAAGTGATGAAGATACATCAGCAGAGGCTGTTGATGATACTCTGAATCTAGAAGAGGATGCTGATGTACATGTATCCCCAGAGAAGAATGCGGTTAAAGAAATAGCACAGGAGGGACCTACTATCACCCATCAAGGAGGTATTGGTATTGACTGATATTAATACCCTTCTTTTATGGATTAAATGGCTGACATCTTAATTTTTATCCATGCAGAAATTCAACTTTCTCCGATTCCTCCAATATGCACTGATATAGTACAAATAAAGGAGATAGCCAGCAGTAGCCGTCACTTATCAGGCGGCTCTAAATCGGGTAGTAGCCAGGCAGTAATGTCTGAAGCTACTTCTGCAAGGCTACAACCCATGTTAGCAGATGACAAACTTGTCACTGGACCCAGCAATGGTAAGATTGCCCTTACTTTTGATCCTTTTCGATAGTTGCTAATGATAGCAAACTGATGGGGTTTATTTGATTTCGCAGAGGAACATCTGGGAGGAGCAACCAGCTCTACCATGGCTCCCTTGTCCAAAGAGACTACAGTTCATGCTGCCGAACTTCTGCCTGTGCAGGCACCTGTTGCTTCAACGTCCATGGGAGTAGCTGCTACACCCGGTGCCATAGCTACTAACAGATTTATAATTGGCTCCTTCACCAACCTTTTCTTCAATTCATTGGGACCCTTAGTAGAAAGGGTAATGGAGAAAGAAGATATTGGTTTTATCACTGTTAGAGGTCCAACCTCTTATCTGATCGCTGCCATCCGAAGTCAAGGTAATGAAGCTCAAGCTGCTTACCTTGAACACATACTGGATGAGCTGGAGGAATCAGTTAAGATCTACAAAGATCTTAATCGGGGAGAGGTAGAGTCCTTGGTACATGCTGAGTTTGAGAGGATGTCTCGAGAGGCTGCAGCTACGAAAGCTGATTTCCAGGTTTTCTTGGACACTTTCGCTGCCAAGTCTTCAGAGTATAACTCCCAGATTGAAATAATAGCATCTGCTGCTGGTGAGAAGGAAAAAAAAGTTGCTGAGCTGAAAGCAGAGTTCGATCGACTTCAGGAAGAGTTGAGAATTGTTCAACTTGCTCTGGAAGAAGAGACCACTCAACATCAAGCTGCAGTCCAGCAACTGGACAGTTTGACCCACGAAAGAAATGAGTATGTCAAGACTCATCAAGCTGAAATCTCCCGCCGACTAGTAACCTTGCCGACTTTTTATGAAAATTCTGGAATGGAAGAAGCTAGAAGGCGGGTGATGGATTCTCGGGAGGAGAAACTTCAAACTTTAAAGCAGCAGATGGCTAGTTTGATGACCCCACCTGCTGAATAGGAAGATTTTTTGTATCTTCTGTTTTATGACATGTCTTTTTGTAATGCCTTTTAATTTTGATCAATAAAAAAACATTCTCTTTGTGGCTCTATTATTTATTGCATATCTCATTCGAATATAAATAATAGCGATAGAAAATATATTCAGAGGTCCGGGACATGATATATTTCTTGATTTAGAAAATAATTATATTTATTATATCTGCTCAGAGGTAATATGGACATGGCAGAATATAATTTGTTGAATATCATTATTTCAGTAGACAACTTAATCAAAGGTAACAAATATATGACAAGTTGCTGATATGAATGAACGGACGAATCATCAAAATGTATGAACGAAATGAATCGTTAGAATGAACGGATGAACCGTCAAAGGAATTGAATGAACGGGTGATCCGTCGAATGAATGGATGAACGGGTAAACCGTCGGATGAATGGATGAACGGGCGAGTCGTCGGATGAATGGGATGAACGGGTGAACCGTCAGATGAAAGGATGAACAGGTGAACCGTCGGATGAATGGGATGAACGGGTGAACCGTCAGATGAAAGGATGAACGGGTGAACCGTCGGATGAATGGATGAACGAGTGAACCGTCGGATGAATGGATGAACGGGTGAACCGTCGGATGAATGGATAAACGGGTGACCCGTCGAATGAATGTGTCGCTTCGTTGTTTCACGAATCTCTATCTATAAATAGAACAGAAAGTTAGATGGAATGATCACTTTCACTTTTCAAAACAAAGATGTCGTCTGGAGATGCATCCAAGAAGGCTGAGATCGCCCCGAAGGTTGAAGCGGGCACTGAGGAATGTCCAATCGAGCCGATCCAGCCAAAACAGACAGAGACGGGCGAAGGTTCGTCTGCACCCAAGCCGCCACAGGATATCTTGGACTTCCTACTTAAACCAGGGAAGACTGAAGAAGAAGAGGCCATGAGGATGGCTGCTTGCAAGTTCCTAGTGGGTTCGAGCAAGGATGTTCTCGGCTCTTTTGCCAATTTTATTTTTGAGAAGGACAGCAGTGGTCCTCGTCCTGTCTATAAAAAGGACGATAATGATTCTCGTCCTTGATATTATGTAACGTCATTCATGATGAAATAAAATCAAACTTTATTTATGCACTGTCTTGTTGTATTTACATGAAATTCTTGTTACATTCATACATAGTATTTCTTAAGGAATTTGCCATTGATAGGTATTATAGCAACTCGACCGTCCAGCTCTGAGAGTTGATAGGCTCCGTTTGAAAAGACTTTGCTCACAATGTAAGGCCCTTCCCATTTTGCATCGAACTTGCTTTTGCTCATGTGAGTCATAGTCATGGGACGTCTGACTGTTAGAATGAGCTCTCCTTTCTGAAAGGCTCTGACTTTAACTTTACGGTTGAAAGTCTTCGAGATACGGTCTTGGTATAACTCAATATGTTGTTGAGCCAATAGCCGCTTCTCGTCAAGCGCCTCCAATTCCTGAAGTCGAAGAATATCGTTGTTCTCCGTTGTCAGCTCATTAGCGATGGCAATCCTTAAGGACAGAATTTGAAGTTCCAGGGGTAGAACTGCTTTGCAGCCATACACTAAAGAGAAAGGTGTACACCCTGTGGGGTTACGGACCGTAGTACGATAGGCCCAAAGACATTCTCCAAGCTTTTCACTCCAATTTTGTTTGTTAGTAGACACAAACTTCTTAAGGAGCTTGATGATAGTTTTGTTGAAGGCTTCAGTCAAGCCATTAGCAGCAGGATTGTAAGCTGTCGAAGCGACATTGTCAATCCGATGATCGTCACAAAACCTGGTGAACTTTTGACTGATGAACTGAGGTCCGTTGTCGTAAATGATCCTTCGGGGTACACCAAATCTATAGATGACATGGTGTTTGACAACATTGATGACACTACTGGTCTTAACTTCAGCCAGAGGTATAGCTTCAGCCCATTTGGAGAAGTAATCGGTTATAGCTAGTATGAACCGATGTCCTTTAGAAGAAGGAGGGTTGATAGGACCTATAATATCCATGCCCCAGGCTTCAAAAGGCCAGGAAGCAGTAGTCAGATGAAGGAATTTTGACGGTTGATGAATGAAATCTGTATGGATTTGACAAGCTCGATATTTTCTTGTATATTCGATGGCATCAGATACCATAGAGGGCCAGTAGTAGCCCATGCATAGGATACGGTCTTGTAGCTTAGGACCTGGTTGATGTACTCCGCAAACACCATCATGAGCTTCACGTAATACTTGCTTCGTTTCATCACCAGCAAGACAGCACAAGAGAAGACCGTCATAAGTCCGTCGGTAGAGAGTCTTGGTAGTCTGATTATAGTAAAACCGGAGAGATCGTCGACGAATACTTGTAGCCTCTTTGGGGTCTTCAGGAAGTATATCATGGACCACGAAATCGATAAAAGGAGCTCTTCAATCTTCCCTGATAACATTGGCTTCAATAAGATTACTGAACTCAATATTACGATTGTTTTTTATGCAGAACAATTCTCGATTAGAGACAACCACCACCTGCTGTCTTTTGATAGGGATGGCTAAGACTGTTGCAAGATTGGCCAAAGCATCTACTTCAGTATTGCAAGCTCTGTGAACATATTCGATGAAGAAGGCCTTGAACGATGTAGCCATATGAGTCGCAGCTTCATGATAAGGTACTAGATCTTGATGACGAACTTTATAGGTTCCTCTAACCTGGTTAACAACCAGCTTGAAGTCACCATAGACTTCAAGATATTCGACGTCTAGTTGTTTAGCTAATTGAAGGCCAATGAAAAGAGCATTATATTCTGCCACGTTGTTGGAGCAAGGTTCATCTAGGGAGTAGGCTCTTTGAATAGTTGACCCGTCTGGAGAAACAAGAACAACCCCAACTCCTGCGATAATAGTACCATTTGGTCCGATCCTAAAGGCACCGTCGAAGAACAAACGCCAAGTAGGAAATTCTTTGGAGATCATATTTGATTCCAATGTCTCGTCTGGAATTTCATCGTAAAGTTTAGATGTTTCTGGAATAGGATGAGCCGCTAAGAAGTCTGCCAGTGCTTGACCTTTAACAAATTTTTATGGAATATGAACCATGTTATATTGGGCTAGCCGAATGGCCCATGTAGCTAATCGAGAGTTGAGTGTACTTGGCTTCTTCATCAGTACCCAAAGAGGATTAACTCGGGATATGACATGAATAGTTTGTCCAATGATGCAATGCCTTATCTTTTGAACAGCAAACATAAGAGCTAAGCATTCTTTTTTGACCGGACTATAACGGTGTTCAGCACCAATCATAGTACGACTAAGATGGTAGATGGCTTGTTCATGGCCTTCTTTGTTCTTCTGGACAAGTAAAGTACCCAATGAATGATCCATAGCACGGACATACATTAAGAATGGTATGCCCGAGATTGGTGGCACCAAGACTGGTGGGTTCATGAGATACTGTTTTATGTCGTCAAATGCTCGTTGACATTCTTCAGTCCAAATAAAAGATACTCCCTTCTTCATTAACTGGGTAAATGGTCTGCAGCGTCTAGACAAATTTGAAATAAATCTCCTGATGTACGCAAGTCGATCTTGGAATCCTCGTAGCTCTTTTAGGTTGCGTGGAGGACACATCTCTTGAATGGCTTTGATCTTTTCGAGATCTACGTGTATACCTTTAGAGGTAATGACGAAGTCGAGAAATTTACCACTAGAGACACCCAAGAATGACTTGGTGGGATTCATTTTCAGCTGATGTTGGCACATTAGATTGAAGATAGTTCTTAAATCTTGGATATGATCTTTCTTTAGACGACTCTTGACAGCAATATTGTCCACATAGCATACGACAGTCTTGCGTAGATGATCTCGAAAGATGGTACTCATAGCTCGTTGGTAAGTTGCACCAGCGTTCTTGAGACCAAATGGCATCACGGTATAGCAGTAGACTCCGCGAGGAGTGCGAAAAGAAGTGGGTTTTTCATCTTCAAGATTCATCTAAATCAGATTGTATCCGGAGAATCCATCCATGAAGGATATCCTTTCGATCCCACAAGTGTTGTCGATCATGACATCTGTGATAGGGAGAGAAAACTCATCATTTGGACATGCTTCATTAAGATCCCAGAATTCGATGCAAACTCGAACTTTACCAGTTTTCTTCAAGACTGGGACAACATTGGCTACCCAATCTGGATGTTGTTCTTCTCGAATAAAGCTACAAGCTATAAGCTTTTTGACTTCATCATCAATAGCGTCCATCATTTCTGGCTTGAATCGCCTTTGATGCTGTTTAACTGGTTTTGCATTAGACAAAATATTCAGTTTATGAGTGGCAATTTTGGGATCTAAACCTGGCATGTCTTCATAACTCCAGGCGAAGACATCATTGTATTCTCGAATAAGAAGAATTAATTCTTGTTTATCTGCCTCTGGAAGGTTCTTGCTGATGAATATTGGACGAGGTGACCCGTTTTCTCCTACGTCAATTTGGACCAATTGATCTTCGGTTGGAGGTTCTCGTTGTTCGAATCGGAGTTCCCATTGGGTATCCAATCGTTGAGCCCAAGGATCTGTTTCAGGACTTTCTTCGATATCTTCGTCATAGTCTTCTGGAAGTTCGGCAGAGACCATGTTAGAAGATACGATTAGCCGATGAACCTGACCAATACTGGTGTCAGAATCCCAAGATCTGGAATTAAAAGAGTTATAGCGCTCTTCACTATCAGACTCGGAGACTGCTGGAGATAAGACTGGAGGTGACGCATATCCGAGACCTCTTTTTGTCCTGCTGTAGTACATCTCTGATTTTCCTTTCGGAACAACCGTACGGATAGGAGTTCTTCTACCCTTACCATAGTTGAGGCCACTCTTGAAGTCATAACCCATCTTTCGGATGTTGTCTTTTGATTGTTGACTATAACGACGGAGTCGGAGACGTCCCATATCGTTATTTTTGCTATCATTCATATAGCTGAATTTTTGTTCTGGCCCTTTACTAAAAAGTATTGGACTCTCGCCTCTCTTTCGAGAAGGGACAACAAAATATGAATCATCTGGGTGTTCGAGTAAGACCTCTGTTTGAAGAGACTGTACAACTCCCATTGTAAATGACTGAAAGCTATCTAACATATCCAAATAGCACTTAGCATGATAAATGACATCAGTATACTGGAAAGGAGATGCTTTTTTATTGATTTGTACATCCGTATTTACAACAGGACCTTTAGCCTTAGCAGACTTGGTCAGATTGATTACAAGAGGGGGAGAAGAAGAACGTGGAGGAGGATTGGACTTGTTACGACGGAGGTCGATAACAAGCGGCTCAGAGGAGGTGAGCTCTCTTTTATCCTTGTTATGAGATAAATCAATAACAAGTGGCTCAGAAGAGGTGAGCTGCCTTTTATCCTTGTTATGACGTAGGTCGATAACAAGTGGCTCAGAAGAGGTGAGCTCCCTTTGATTTTGACCACTATCAGTTGGTTGCTTCTGGACTGGCAAGTGAATAGCCAGTGGTTTAGAGGATTGAGGACGGAAAATACACCCTTTGACAGGTATGATGAGGGTGTCATTGGGCATTGCTTCATGTTCTTCTTCAGTGTCCAGAGCCAATACTACCTTCATGAACTCATCCTTATACATGCGAGAATCGTTACAATATACTTCGACACCTTTGAAAGGATAGAGATCCGCAACCACTTTTTGAACTTCTACATTGTCATCAACGTATTTGAAACATTGATGGAGAGTCGAAGGAACAATGTTGTGTTCGTGAAGGAATGGTCTCCCCAAAAGAGCATTGTAAGAGCAACCATGGTTGTCTATAATGTAGAAGGCCACCTTTGTGCGGAGATTGTCTATTTAGAGTTTTAGGCGAATCTTGCCCAAAGGCTCACTTCTTCCTTGGTTGAACCCCAGGATGGTGGTGATTGTACTGGAAAGACTATGTACTGGGATCTTCAGTGCATCTAACATTATCTTCGGCATGATGCTGAGGGCAGACCCTAGATCTATCAGAATACGATCGACTTTCATCGAGTCGACACATCCTGTATAGTATAGAGGACGGTAATGCCTATTATCTTCCATCAGCATATCATCCTGTGTGAAGGTAATATTTGGAATTAACTCCAACACACTATGACAATGGAGGCAAGAGACAGGCTCTGCTTTTGGCTTCTTCAGAAGGGTTAGACAGGTTTTTGCCTGCATGAGAGCTTCACTCAGAGTTTTTCGAGTCTCTTTGGAGAGGCACAAGAGCTCGAAGATTGACAGCCTAGCCGGTGTATTAGCTAGTTGGGCCAAAATATCAAAATTGTATGGCTTCTCAAGTCCAGAAGGAGATGACTTCTTCAAAGGTTTGTCGAAACGGGCTTGTTGTTTGCCTTTGTCAGCTGCTGTCGGTTTGGGGGAATGGGTTCTACAATCGGTGAAGACACAGCAGGGATGCCCATAGTAGAAGCAGGTTGCACTGGAGCGGACTCAGAAGAAGAAGCAGGGTTTTCTTGATTTTCAGAAACTTTCCGTAGGTAGGCTTTCCCTGACCTGGTGCCCAGCAGGATTTCCTCTTCAACTATAGGGTCAAAAGATACCATATTGCAGATCTTTGTTTTCCCCTTGGAGTAGTCTTTTTGTTTAGAAGGAGCCTCGAAGTCTGCAACAAGGTCTGGGTGGATCCATATAATCTCACCGTTATCATGAGATAGGGGAACGAGACCTTCACTCCGTGGAGGAGGGAGATTCTCGATCTCAAGGGTGGCCTTGGGGATAGGGATGACACCATGCTGTACCATCTGTGGAGGGAAGTTACCGAACTGTACTGAGACCATGTTTGCGGTAACAGTCTTCTCATCTTGTTGAAGAGTGACAACACCAGCGTTGACTAGCTCTTGAATTTTGCCCTTGAGTACGTAATATGCTCGAGTGGGATGCCCAATGAACCTGTGATAAATACAGTATTTTGGATGATCAGTCTTACCAACTTCGTCAGGCTTCTTCGGGTCTGGGAGTTGGAGTTTATTGCTTTTGATTAAGCAATCGAAGATGCTCACGGTGTCGTTCTCGTCAAAGGAGTACTCTACTTTCGGACGAGTTTCCCTTGGTGAAGGGACAGAAGGAGTAGAAGCAGACGTGGGTGGAGCTACATTGACAGCCAGAGATTCTTTGTTCTTCAGATTGATGTTCAAAGTTTCTTTACCCTTACGGTTATTCTGGCGATTACCGCTACTAGCTGTCGGATGTTCATTCCGGTCGGGGTTAGACATGTATACCCCCAACTGCTTGAATTTGTCAGCGCTAACTTCAGCTGCTTTAGCATTGACAATGAATGATGGCCAATCTTGAAATTGAGTTGACCCTGTCCACATGCTGATGATAGGCTAAAGATTTGTCTTGTAGGTATCTATAGTGACAGCGGCCGCAGTTCCAGGAGGCATCTTTAATGCTTCTCGGCAGAATCTTTTAATAAAACTCTTAGCGGTTTCATTATGTCTTTGTTTGATCTTGTTGAGGGCCGACATGGTCATATCGTTGATTCCCACATAGAATCGCTCTAAGCAGATTTGTTTCAAACCCGAAAAAGAGGTAATACAGCAATCGGGCAAGCTTCTGTACCAATCGTATGCTACACCGGTTAAACAGCCGACGAACATCCTGGTAAGAAGAGCGTCATTCGGCTGAAATTGAACAGTTATTTCCTCAAAGTGGTTAATGAATTGACTTGGAGAAGTGCTGCCATCAAACAGCAAAATTGTAGGGATTTTGTACTTTGGAGGAAATATGACTTCCTTTCATTCAACTGGATAGGGTTATTTGATCCTGTAAGTTGTCCTTCTCTTTGAAGGCCTCGAATTGAGTGCGCAAGAGTTTGACAGCTTCATTAGCATCCTCTGATGACGCATAAGGAGCAGGCTGAATTATAGTATTAGGGGGAGGAAAAGCATGGTAAGTGCTACCCCCAGCTCCTAACTGACTGGGTGTGGGTTGAATTTGTACAGGGGGTATTTGAGGAGATACTACCCCCAGACCTGCATTGACAGGCGCCGACGATGCTATAATCTCAGGATTTACAGCAGGTGCGGTCGGTGGTACTGTATGTTGGGCCACAATAATAGAATGCATACTTGCGACCATTTCAGCCATGGTCTTCAGCTTGTCTTCCAGTGCAGCTATTCGTTGTTCTTGATTTGCTGAACTGGAAGCATCTGGGTCTTCAGTGACAACGTATGCTGTCACTTCTCTAGGTACAGTAGAAGACACTGTTTGTTCAGAACTTTCGTTGTATGCATCATAATCAGAGAAGGAATCATCTCCTGAATAAGAAGTAGGAAGATGACTAGAAGGATCTTGGAGAAGATTCCCATGCCCCATTGTGTCTCGGCTTCGGGATCTGGTATATTGAAATACTCTTTCAGAAGATTCTTGGAGTAAATCTAAATACCGCTGGCTGGGCCTGCGAGGCTTGCCGTATTTGGAGCACTTTCTACCCCCAGTGTCTCGAGAAGCCATATTGACGGAAGCATACAACACTTCGTCTTCGTCTTCTGACATTGGTTCAGAAGTTGCAAAATTCAGACGATCAAAAACATATCGTTTTGTTGTCTGGCAACAACACTTGATGACAACCTTGTGATTACAATGATGTTCAAGTGGTTGAACTGGAGGTGTTGAGATATTATCCCGTTTTTGCTTGAGGTGCTCTCGGAGATCATGAATAATGATGGAACGAAAAGAAGTCCGAGGGATATGTTCTTTGACCACATTCGGAACATGGTTTCTGTTCTTCAGATGTTTTGTCCCGTGAGTATACAGGGAAGTACTCACTTCATTAGCATTGGTATCAGGATTTTTCAACCTAGAAGTTTGCCTCTGATGCAGGTTGATCTTTGGCATTGGCTGCTTGCGTTTCGCCGAAGTTGATGTAGATCGAGATCTATTGAGATAATCTCGTAGATCAGGAAACTCACCCCCAGGGGTTTCTGTTTGAGACACCAGTAATTTTCCTTGCTGTGAGCGAGATATCCGGAGAGTTGGGAGATCTTGGAATTCTGCTACCGGAGTAGGCAGAATACCTCTTTGATCAGTATATTTCCCTTTGGCATGGAGAGAAGAACTCTTGTTTGAGATAGTTCTTGTACTGATTGGTGCCGAGGCACGTTCAGATTGATCTTCTACGGTAAAAACCGGAGAAGACTGAGAAAAGACCAAAGGACCTTTTCCCTTGTTTTGTGAGGAAGGGTTGGCTAAAGAACGTTTTCCTCTGTTGTCTTCCAAGTCGTAGAACGAGAAAGTTTGCGAAAAGACCAACGGGCCTTTTTCTTTGTTCTGAGGAGGGGGAGGGACAGTCAACAGACTACCCCTATTGGATTGCGCTGGAGCAACATGGTGCTTAGGAAGAGGAGCAGAGTTTTTTCCCTTACTGTGAGAAGAAGGGAGATTAGCCAAAGGACTATCCCTATTAGATTGCGCTGGAACAGCTTGCGCTAGGGTTGATTGCGCCTGGAAAGCTTCGACAGATGGCCTTTTGGCCACAGAAACTGTAGTTTGCGCAGCAAGAGCCCTAGCTTCAATGGATTGCGCAGGAGAGAAGGAGGTCACCAACTGTGCTAGGGGGAGAGGAGTCTTGTACTTTGCTATAGCAGCATAGAAAGTGGCTTACGCAGCAGCAAGAGAAGCAGTACACTGTGCAGGAGTTCTGGCTTGCGCTTTGGTAGCGCGAGTGGTGTTTTGCGCAGAAGCAGAAGTGGCCAGTGGCTCCTTAGCAGCAGAGACAGCAGGTTTCACAGATGATTGTGCAGAGGACTGCACAGAGGATTGCGCAGAGGACTTTGGAGTCCACACAGAATGAACCTTGCTCTTGGCAGAGGTTGCAGTACGACGAGTAGCCCCGGAGTTGATCATCGCCTCATAGGCAGTCTGGTTGACCTTCACAACCAGCATCTTCTGCGTCTTTTCGATAGACGCAACGTCACATTGAGTTGTCACTTCCTCGTCGAAGGAGAAAGTCGTCCCCAGCAGAGTCGCCATTTTGTTTGCAAAAATAAAAGTTCTTTTTATTTCACAAACTTTGTAAGAAGATTACAAATAAATTCTGGAAAAGTACAACTATAGGAATCCGATCTGAAGACGATCGCTTTATCCCTTGGACGATGTGAACTGTGAAGACGATAGCCTCTGAAGAATGCAGCAGCACTTGGGCAAGAACTCCTGATCTCTCTGATGATCTTGAATGATCTGATGTTGATAATGAAGGACTTGAAACTCTATTTATAGAGTTCTGAAAAATAACTAATTAGTAGTTATTTTTGGATTGTACAGGCTGGATTGCGCAGGCATTGGACTGCGCAAACAGTGAACTGCGTTGGCAGTTACTCGATCGTGGCTCAACTGTACTAGACGCGTGGCATTGTTTGATTGAAATACGCATGGTCGTGTACAGACGGTTGCCACGTGGTGAGCAATTGATGGCATGTAGGCCACGTATAAAATGTCAGTTATCTTGATGGATTGTGCCACTTGAACTGCGCTAGCTTCAGACTGCGCTGGGATCTAACTGCGCTGAAGAGGATCTGGCAGACTGCGCTTCGGTTGGGCTGTCAGATTGCGCTGGCTGTACAGCTGTCCTCGAGCACTGTACTGCACAAGAAACGAAAGGACTCCTCGTTTATCGGGCTGTCAGCTGTCAGAAGATCGGATTTTTGTCAGGTAATGATGACGTTGCCACGTCAGCATAGCGCGCCTGGATGTTAGCGCGGTTCGGCCTTGCGCGATTGATTTGTTGCGCAGTCTGTCTCCTGCGCAATTTATTTGAAAGGTACGCAATTTGTTTTTCATTACTTTTTTGATGGGTGCAACTTGATTTTTAGGACCGACACTAATCCTATTCAAGCTTTCATAAGTCAAACATTTAAACCAACTGAAAATAGATTAAGTATTCCAATATGAGGGCTGGTTAAAATGAGTAAGTTCAACTAACATATCTGCTTGGCTTTGCAGAAATTAACACAAGGATATAACCTGAGAATTGAATATTACAACTGTTGGTTCTCCAAATTATTTGAATCCATGCTTAGCCATTGCAAGCTAAGCTAGCTCAACTGAACCCTCCCTGTTTTTTTGTGGTTTCCTATTCCCCAAACTCGTAAATATTACACAGGATACTGACACTAAATTGACTGTTACCTCTCTCGACTAATAATTAATTTCCTAACACAGTGTATCATGTCTCTATATGTAAGGGAAACATACACTTAAAGTCTCAACCTAACAGCTAACCATAGTCGATCATATCAGTTTATCAAGCCAACAGAGATGTAGTTAAATATTATCAGCTACAAATGCAACTGGAATCTCTATAAGGCTCAAGGTTAACCTGATACTTCCTTCCAACAAATCAGTTTACCAAGTTAACACCAACATTACTCCAATCATGAGTTGTAAATATAATTATGAACACAACATCTCAATATAACTATCCAACAAGATTATTCGAATCAATATATTATCATAAATATCCTAACAATCCTGATACGCTGGATACTGCACTCAACGCAATGTATCGACAGAAATAAATAGAAAAGAATGGTTTAAGAGGAATACCTTCAAGATTCCAATCTATAGTTGTGACTCGACACTCACTCTATGTCGAACACACGACTCAAGACCACTGACCTTGAATTTCCTGAGTCAAAATGAAGGAAATAATGGGGAACAAGAGATCATTGTCCCAAACTAAAACCATTGATCATTTCAAAAAGAATGAATCACGAGTTTTAGAAAGACTTACTAAAATTCGAAGGCTCAAGACTCAAATTCAGAATTCGATGTGATGCCACAGGGAACTACAAGGAGATTAATCAAACAGTAAGGGTGCATCAACACCTCATGAACATCTGAATTGCTCATGCAACCTAGCTCAGATCTGATCATCCTCAGATCTACTTTACAAAAGATCAGATTCGATCTAAATTAAGGTTCAGAAATTTAACTAAGCACAATGAAGAATTTGATACTCACATTTCTTCACATCTGGTTGATGCACAGGAAGTGCTCAATCGAGTCCGACAGAGATTCGAACATTCCAACAGATTAAATCAAGAGGAGACAGTCTCGATCGGTTCAATCCTTCAAAGGAGATGAGCAAAAACCAAACGAACAAGAATGGATCAAAGTTTGGCCGAGAATGAATCAAATCAAGGAATTGAAATTCTAGATACTTACCAAGGAATTGATCGAACTCTTGGCCGATCGATGGAGAACACTCTTCGACCTTGCTGCTGCCAGGATCTTCAAAACCAATTTCCGCTCCTCCTTCATGCATCCGCCATGATTTCTGACTTGAGCTCAGTTGCAGGGATTTGAGAGAAATGAATCAATTGAATGGCACGATTCCAAGGAAAGAGAAGGAGATTAAATAGGCGGTTAGATGGGGTCCCCACGAATTGAAATTGGAGGGAAAAATGGAATCATCCTCCCTGCCAAAATCAGTTACAATCCAGAATTCAAATCTCAATTGAACAGAACAATTAAGAAGAGTGGAGAAGGAATGGCCGGATGATTTTAAATAAAAAAGCATTCCAACCCTTATTCCCCAATGGGCCAGTGCAACCCAGAAAATCAATTGGCCCAACACAGGTTAGCCCAAATGGTTAATTTGAGAAGAGAAATAATTGGTTAAGGAAAATAGTATTTGAGGAAAATTATTTAAGGATTTTTATGAATTTAAATAAAAAAAATCTTCGAGAAGTGAAGTTACAAATCTCCCCTCCTTGAAAAATTTCGTCTTCGAAATTCGAAACCACCAAAATAAGTCCCAAAATCACAAAAGAGATTCAACACATGTCATTTATAAAAATTAGAATTTTTTTGAATACAAGAATATAATCAAACAAACAAACTAGGGTAGCGCTCTCGCATCTCGTCTTCGTGCTCCCATGTGGAATCTCCCAAAGAGTGGTGTCTTCATAAGACGCGAACAAGTGGAATAGCCTGGTTCCGCAGGCGCTTCTCCCTCCGGTCGAGGATCTCTACCGGCTGCTCCTCGTAGGTCAAGCTCGGACCGACCTCAAGCTCTGAATAGTGCACCACATGGCTCAGATCTGAAATGTAGCATCGAAGCTGAGACATGTGGAAAATGTCGTGCACCCCTTCTAAGCTAGCTAGAAGCGCTAGTCGGTATGCCACCTCGCCAATCTGTGCCGTTACGTCGAAAGGCCCGATGAATCTCGGACTGAGCTTCCCGCCTCTGCCAAAGCGAATGACACCCCTAGTCGGCGAGATCTTCAGAAACACTCTATCTCCAACCGCAAACTCAAGTGGCCGTCTGCTGCTGTCCGCCCAGTGCTTCTGCCGATCCTGTGCAACTCTAAGACGCTCTCTGATCAGTCTGACTTTCTCTGCTGAGTCTACCACCATCTCTGGCCCGAGTAAAGCTCTCTCGCTAATATCGTCCCAAGATAAAGGCATACGACACCTCCGTCCATATAGCGCCTCGAACGGGGTCATCTTGATGCTAGCCTGATAACTGTTGTTATAGAAAAACTCCACTAGATGCAAATGATCCTCCCATGAACTGTCGAAATCGTGTGCGCAAACCCACAGCATATCCTCCAGTGTCTGTATGGTCCTCTCGGACTGCCCGTCCGTCTGTGGATGATAGGCGATGCTGAACTTCAACTGTGGTCCCAAGCTCAGCTGTAGACTCCTCCAGAAGTATGATGTAAAGCGGCTATCTCTGTCTGAAACAATGCTAACTGGCACTCCATGAATCTGTACAATCTGCCGCATGTAGAGGTCCGCAAGCTTCTCGATCGACAGTCCAACCTTGAACAGAATGAAATAGGCAGACTTCGTCAGTCTGTCCACGATCACCCAAATAGCGTCCTTGCCACTGGAAGTATGCGGTAATCCAGAGATGAAGTCCATGGTGATATGCTCCTACTTCTATTCCGGAATAGGCAAAGGCTGGAGTAGTCTTGCTGGTCTCTGGCGCTCTGCCTTGACTTGCTGGCACACAAGGCATCTGGAAACAAATCTGGCAACCTCTCTTTTTATTCCATACTACCAAACATACTCTCGCAGATCCTTGTACATCTTGGTAGACCCAAGATGAATAGAATACTGCGACTGGTGGGCCTCCTGCATCACTTCCTCTCGTAGATCCTTGGGTACACACAACTGGTTCCCATGCCTCAGGGATCCATCCTCTGCAATAGTGAAGTCGTCAAGCAATCCTGCCTCCGCCTGAGCTCTAAGACATCGGAGTCCCTCATCAAGAAACTGGGTCTCCTTGATCTTCTCTAACAGTCTTGACTGTATCTGCATATACATCAGCTGTCCTTCTACTCCTGGTAGAACAATCTCGATCCCAAGGCTCTTAAGGTCCTCTAGAAGACGTCGATCCATAGTGAGAAACATAGCAACAGAATATCAACTAAGAGCATCTGCCACCACATTCGCCTTCCCAGGGTGGTACTACAGATTGATGTTAAAATCCTTCATGAGTTCCAGCCATCTGCATTGCCTCATATTCAGTTCCTTCTGAGTGAAAACATAATTCATGCTTTTATGGTCCGTGAAGATGTCCACTCTCTTCCCATACAAATAGTGCTTCTACAGTTTCAAGGCAAAAATGACTGCTGCAAGCTCCAAGTCATGTATGGGATAATACTTCTCATGGGGCCTCAACTGTCTAGAAGCATAAGCAATGACTCTCTTGTTCTGCTCAAGCACACATCCCAAGCCTTTTCCTGAAGCATCGCTATAGATGGCGAATCCTTCCAATCCTGATGGCAAAGCTAGTACTGGTGCTGTCGTGAGTCTTCTCTTTAATTCTTCAAATGCTGACCGGCAGGCGTCACTCCAGATGAACTCATCGTCCTTCCGCGTAAGCTTGGTCATAGGCTCTACGATCCTGGCAAAATCTTTCACAAACTTCCTGTAGTATCCCGCTAGACCCAGGAAATTACGAATCTCTGCTACTAACTTGGGAGGTGCCCATGCTTCCATTGCTTCAATCTTCTTGGGATCCACAGAAATCCCTTCTCTAGTCACCACATGCCCTAGGAACTCCACTCTGTCCAAAGAAACTCACATTTCGAGAGTTTCCAATACAGCTTCTTCTTCCGCAAAATCTCTAACACGATCCGCAGGTGCTTCACATGCTCCTCTTCGGAATTCGAATATATCAGAATGTCGTCAATGAAGACTACGACAAACTTGTCCAAATACTTGTGAAAAACTTTATTTATCAAGTTCATAAACATTGTTGGGGCAATGGTGAGTCCGAACGACATCACTAGAAACTCATACTGGCCATAACAGGTGTTAAAAGCTGTCTTCAGAATATCCTGCTCCCGCACCTTCATCTGATGATATCTCGACCGAAGATCAATCTTGGAAAAGACATTCGCTCCACTAAGCTGGTCAAACAGCTCATCAATCCGCGGCAAAGGGTATCTATTCTTGATGGTGATGTTGTTGAGTGTACGGTAATCGATGCACATCCTCACCGTCCCATCCTTCTTGGGCACGAAGAGTATCGGTGCTCCCCAGGGTGAAGCACTGGACCGAATAAAATCTTTGCCCTCCAACTCATCAATCTGGGCCTTCAACTCTGCAGCTTCCTTCGGGTTGATCTTGTAACAATGCTGGCACTTCGACGCTGATCCGGGCACTAAGTCGATGTTGAACTCCACATCTCGATCCGACGGTAATCCTGGCAACTCCTCGGGGAAGACGTCGAGAAACTCTGCGATAAGTGGATGTGGCAACTCCTGGTCTTCTGCAACTGCTCCGAAGTAGACTCCCTCTGGCCTCTCTGCAACTCGTCTGCTAATCTCGAACGGTAGAACTCTTGGCGGGCTGAAGATCACCTTTCCCTCATGGCAGTCTATTACGGCAAACTTCTCGCTCATCCAGTCGATGCCGAGGACTATATCAAATCCGGGAAATGGCATCACTAGAAGTCGAGCTCTAATCTCCCTTCCAGCAATAGTGATAGGGCAATCCACCATCTCACTGACTGGCACTACCCCTCCTCCTGTCATAATCTGACAGTTCCTCCTAGTGGGCTTGGGTGTGAAGCCGTGTCTATGCAGGAACTCATATGATACAAAGCTATGTGTGGCTCCAGAATCAAATAATACAATGGCAGGGAAAGAATGTAAAAGTATAGAACCTGTGATCACATCTGGCACTGCCTCGTCCTCCTCAACTGCAGCCATGACGTAAGCACGTCCCTACTGCGGTCCTCCCCTCTGCTGACGTTGTGCAAACTGCTGCTGCTGAGTGGGTAAAGCTGGTCCTTTCTGTGGTGCAGCTGGTAGAGCTCTGGGTGGTGCAGCTGGTAGAGCTCTGGATGGTGCAGGTGGTGGTCCTCCAGCTCCTCGGGGTCCTCCTGCTAGTCGAGCTTTAGCATGAGCGCAGTCCCTCATCTGATGTGCTTCTGATCCACAAAACAGGCAAAGTCCCAGCCTCTTGCGGCACTCGTCGATATGGTGTCCGGGGCGATGACAAAAGGCACAACTAGTCGCCAGATGTTGTTTCTGATGCTAATGTGCAGGAGCTCCGGCCAGACGGTGATGCTGCTGCTGTGGCCTCGCCTGGATCTGAGTCTGGACCCTCTTCGCTGGTGCCTGGAAACTGTTACTGCCCATGTCCCGGTCCCTCTTCAGCCTTGGGTCTGCCTCCTTCTCTACAGCCTGAGCAATTTTGAGGATGTTCGCATACGTCATCGCCTGACTAATCACCTTCGCGTGTCGCAGATCCCTGGTGAGACCCTTCTTGAATCTCCATGCTCTGTCCTCCGGCGCTCTGACTTGGTTCTCTGCGAACCTGTTGAGCCTAGTAAACTCTGAAGTTTACTGTGCAACCGTCATCGTCCCCTGCTGCAGCGTCTCGAACTGCATCCTCAACTCATCCCGTTCCACATCAGGGAAAACTTTTTCTTGAACAGAGTTTTGAAATCTGTCCAAGACACCGGGTGCTCCGCCAACTGGGGCTCCTCCCGGTACCAAGCTCTTGCCAAATCGAAGAGTCGTATGCTAACCACCTCCACCTTCAGGTTATCTGGGATTTGTGCCATCTTCATGGTCCTCTCCGCATTCTCCAGCAATTTGTCTACATAGACGATCCCCTCGTAGCCCCAAAAGTCCATCGGGCAGAGATTTTGGTACTCCTTGGCCGTCCCTGGTCTCGGTGCTCGTGGTGCTGGAGGTACTGCTGCTGCCGGTGCTGCCGTCTCTCGAGTCCTGAGTGCGTCAACGACGGTCGCTCTGAACTGTGCGGCCTGCTGACTCTGAGCCTCTCTGAACTGTGCAGCCTGGTGATTCTGGGCCTCCATAAACTGTTAAAACATCGCCATACCTGGGCGCCGTCAAACATCGTCATCGAGGGTTGCGGCGGAAAGATCGGAGGCAGTGGTGGAAGCTGATCTGCTAGAACGTCTGGTGCAGCCTGATCCGAACTGCCTGCAACTCTGGAACTGCCTGCAACTCTGGGCTGATCCACGGTATTCCTCGTAGTGACCATCCTGTAATCGAAAAAAAACTTCGTTGATTGACAAACCCTAAAACCTAATAAACAATGTTTTTATAATATCAAAGCACCTGATAAACCTGATATACCCTTATTTCTCGATTTTCCTATGCTGTGATCAAGTTTCCCTAGTGTATCAAGTCCCCCAATAGTATGCTAAGACCTAGGTACCATTAGGATAGACCTGCATGGGCCACCACTAAAAATATGTTACGACCCGCTCCCGAATAATCGGACACGAGTCGGACACGCCCAGCCGTCGTCGTTAGACACGACGAAGTAAGCTGTACCAAACTAGAGAAATATAACCAAATATCAAGACAAGTATGAAAACACAGCATCTACAAATGTGTCCCAACCCAGAGTAAAGTACAATCTCAGAATTTATTACATTCCAGCAAATGAAAGTAAGTCTACTAGTCTCAATACAGGAAAATGTAGTGTGCTAAAGGTAAAGCTCTAGGCTTCTGCAACCTCTAAGTCACAAGCAGCTCCAGCTAGCTCTCCAGCATCAACTGGCTCTTGGCTATAATAAGTGTCGTACAGTGCCTCCAACTCACCTGCAACATATCCTATTCAGGAGCGAAGCAAATTACAGTTCTAGGTAATGAATAAGACATCATGATATGAAAGTATAAGGGAATATGGTATGTAAAGTACAAGAAAGAACATGGCGTGTAAAGTACATAAAAGAACATGGTACGTAAGAACATGAAAGAACATGATATGTAAGAACAGAAAAGAACATAGTATCTCAGGAACCATAGGAACTAAGTACATGATATATCTCCTGAATGTGTGTACAATATTTGAAATATAACTAAGTATGTGACCGACTAGGGGTAAACACATGAAAGCACATGAAGCACATGAATAGTACGGCTTAGGACCCGCGTGCACGATGTGGAGTCTAAGATAAACACACCTAAGTTGTTTCTTGAGTTTGGTCACATAAATAGTATATTTCCCCACCCCAGGTACAAGTAATAAGAACAAGGAACAAGAGCACGAGAAATATATGTCATGTTGCAGTGTGTCAATCAAGAAAGCACAGGATATAATGAAATACACAAGACCGTAGAGTGTACTTGCCTGGCTTCGGGAAAGTACACGTAATCAACAATCATATACAATACTTCCTAACCATACTCTAGAATATTAACACAATTACTCAAGGACACGGACCAATTGTAAATCACCAAGCCATCACACTACGAAGAACCTATAATGAAATGAGGCTCTACAAGGATCTGGACTAAAGAACTGAAAGTATCCTTACTCCTAAGCTAGTTGAGGATGGAACATAATTTATAATAATAGAAGTGAAATGATAGAGATGACATGTTAGGACCCTTCTCGAGAAACAATCTGATAATCATACACGTCTGTTCTAAATTATGATACTCAGAATTCCTCGCCACGCCAGAAAGCAAGGCTGCGATAAATGGTAGATTCCATAACTGGGTATGTACCTCTATAATCATGCCGTCTGGAATCTTTGCCACGTCGACTAGTATAGCTGCGAGAAATCTCAAATCTCATGACCAAGATATGTACAACCGAAGTCAGGTCTCTACGTTTCTGCCACGCCGGCTTAATATAGCTGCGATAAACTCCAGGTTCCATAATCAAGTAGACGTTTACCTTCCCTATTATTCCCATCAACATATGTTATCAGAAGATACCATAATTCAGACCATAAAATTCACCTCGATATGAACAATCAAAGTCAGTGATGATCCAACAAAAATCAAATTCAATAATAAGTGCGAACAGAAACAAAAGGAAAGGATTTCAAATTAACGTTCAACCAAGATTCTCAAGGGTCGTCCCAGGAATCTCTCAAAAGTCCTGACTATGATTGAGTAACTCCTATCATAACCTAGAACCTATATCCTAAGAGCAGGCTCCTAATTAGTACTCTAAGTCAAGTTCCATTACGAAATTGTACTAGTTGCGACACCGACCTGCATGGGCCACCATAAAAATGTGTCACAATCCGTACCCTGTTTAGGGACATGAGCACGTGGGTACGTCCAGCCTACACCGCAGCATCGACGGTAGAATGCTGTAAAGTTCATCTAGAACATAGAACATCTAAGACACAATAATATAACCTGTCATCTTCGCACGGAAGAATATAATCACAACTCAATCACATAAATCTAAAGAAGACAAACACGGGATGATAATGGTAAAGATAGAAATAGATAGACTGAAATAAATGCGGAGTCACAAACACCAATTTCAAATTTAATGAAATAAAATAATTCTAAATAAGTTCTACAGACCCAATGTATCAAGCTGGAATACAAATCTAGACAAAAATCTAGCTAATCTAAGTCACTACAGGTGGTACGTCCTCTACGTGCACCGGATCAACAGGCAGGTCCTGGTCGTAGACTCCATCTATGCCAAATCCGTAGTAGGTCGGGCAATCTGCATCTAAGTCCTTTGAAAAACAACGAAAGTTATCTTGTCAGGATATGAGCAAGTACAAACGCCAACAACAGTTCTATGTGAATTGATAAATACTATAAGAGACAATTATAATAAAATACAAGATGAAATGTCAAAACTAGAAGTAAAACAGTACAAGTAAAACTGGATATCATGTCAGGGTGTAAAAAGGGTAAAACTGGAATATAAGCAGTAAATGTAACTCTGATGTACGATGTAAACAAAAAAAGTGCCATGAGATATTAGAGCGCTATGTGATTGGCTTGGGTCAAGATCAGGCTGTTCCATTTTACCGGCTATCACAGAAATGCATATATAGGGTCAAGCCGTCAATATAAAAAGCGAGCACAAGAAGTAATAGGTCAGGCTACACCCTACGTGCGATGAGGGCGGCGCCAGCACAAGAAAGTAACAGGATGGATATTGATAACATAATATCTAATAACTCCCCGTCCCCGAATAGTATATAGATCCGAACATAACACGTCATGACACGGGATTCTCTAAGAGGGTAGCAAATCCCTTTAGGAATCGGTATATATACAGGTACAGGAAACAAGATTGAACAATGTACCAATATACCAAGTTACCCAGGAATGACATCTCATAATAGGATCCGACGTATACTAGTCTGTGTACCATCGTATCGAGAATCAAGTAAAATACTATAACTAAATCGGATATAGTAGATGTCAAGACAATAAAAACTATCAGAAAATGTACTCGCTTGCTGTCGTGAGCTAAAAAAGTCGATACTACCAACCACTCAAATAAGCCACGAACGGTCAACTCGCACAACAGTATCCAAATACTGAAACAGATATTACCAACATTCTTAGAATAGTCAAATTAGCTAGAATAGCCTAACCATAAGTTCAATTCTGGATACAAGAACAAAACGGTAATTTTAGACCAAAATAATATCTACTATTGGACCCACTTAGCACCAAAAGCGTGCCAGTACCTACGATCTCTAAAGTCATCAAACTATATGTCTACGAGTTCGATTTGATGAGACGAACACAACCGTATGTCCAAAGTTAGATTTCGGTGGGCTGTGCACAAATTTGCCCGTTGGATCGGGTTGCGGGTCCGCCGAAATAGCGTTCTGGTCGACCTTCTCAGAATCGGACCAAACTTGGCATACAGGACTAGAAAAATAATACGGTCCTGTTGGCGTAATTTTGTCTCGAGTTAACGAACGTACACAAAGTAATTGGCTAATTTCTAAAAGGGCCAATACGGGATATCTCGATGGATACGCATCAAATTCGTCGCGCACACGCAACCAATTTGAATTCCGTCAAAGCCCACACATCCGCGAAGTTGATACGCACCTTTCGATGCTTTCAGTTCGCGATCACGTCGCCCGATTTTTTGGGACGCACGCCGTATCGTGACAATTTTCCAAAAGTTTAGTTTTCAAGAACTAATTTTTCTCAAACTTCACCAACGAATAACTTTATGTATAATGGATGAAAATCAAATCTACAAGAAGGATTTTGATCTCCTATCGGTTGTCTATAATTTTATTCAAACCGATTATTAAAACTCGCAACATATTGGTTGCAAATCGACCGCAAGCAAGGGACATTGGGACAGTTTCTAACGTCCAATAAATCAAGTTTTTCTCGATTTTGGAACTCAATTTTTGTCACACATGATACGAATTAATACAAAATATTTGAAGGAAAATTAAAGACATATATGCTGTCTATGTATCGGAGAAAACGGATCGCAGGAACGGTGGAGCGAGCGTCGAGAAAACACCACACGAAGTCGGGGTCGAAGCTGCTGTTACTGCTCTGATGTGCGCGATTTTGCCGACAAGGGGGCGTCCGTCCGGCGGTTCATGGCTGCCGCAGGGTCAACGACGAGGTCGGTGGGTCGCGCGTGAGTGTTAGGATGGCGACATTTTAGGGTTTCGAGAAATTTCTCTCTATTTCTCTCTCTATCTCGAACTATATATGGGAAGGTCGGTTGTACACAGGTTAGGGGGGTCGGGTTGTTCTCAGATTAGATAATAAGCCCAGGGGCTGCTGTGTGGGCGTGGGTGTGTGTTGTGTTTTTGTTTTGTTTTTTTTTGTGTGTGTGTGTGAGTGCTTGATTATATATTACATATATAGTAATACATGTATATATACATATGTATATACATCCACAAATATATATATTATATATATATATATATATATATATATATATATATATATATATATATATATATATATATATATATATATATATAAATATATATATATATATATATATATATATATATATATATATATATATATATATATTTATTTATATATAATATATATATATAAATATATATTAGCTACACACCTTTATAAATATTTCTATTTAAAAATATTCTTTTTCCCTTTTATATATATATATATATATATATATATATTATATATATATATATATATATATATATATATAAAAATATATATATATATATATATATATATAAATGAAATATATATATAAATGAAATATATATATATTTTAAAATGTATATATATATATATATATATTTCATTTATATATATATATATATAAATAAGAAAAAATATATATATATATATATATATATATATATATATATATATATATAAATGAAATATATATATATATATATATATATATATATATATTTATATATAAAAAAAAAAAAAAATATATATATATATATGAGCCTGCGTGGGGCAGATTGAGGCGTCCGTGTAGCAAACTCAGTGCACGGTCGTCGGGCGACGGATCGGGGAATCGGCACCATTCTCCCACGGGTATAAGCGACAGGCCGACACGCGGCCCGTCGTGCGGCGCTGCTGAGGGCGACGAAAAGACGTCCTCAGTAAACGATCGCAGGCTCGATCGTAAGGGCGTCGGCGATCGTCGCTAATATGTGCGTCGTGCGCATAGAATGGACGGCTGGACGGAATCGGTAGTCACAGTCGGCAGGGAATCCGTGGCCGTCGTACGGGCAGTCACCCTTAGTCGTCGAGGGTGTCTCTTCGGCGTCGTGGACAAAGCGAGGTGTTGAGTAACTGCCGTCGAAAGACGGTGTGCTGCCGAGCGGAGCTCTGGAGCGCGCGGAGTACGCGGGGTGCGTGTGCACGACGATGATGACAAGGCCAACGGAATACGTCCGCACTCCAAAAGTCGTTCCATACGACAGGCCAAGAATCGTGTGCGTGGTACACACGATTATACTGAGCCCGCACGCGTTGGGAAAAATATATATTATACACACACATATATATATATATATATATATATATATATATATATATATATATATATATATATATATATTAATATATATATATATATATATATATATATATATATATATATATATATATATATATATATATATATATAATATATATATATATTATATATATATATATATATATATATATATATATAAATATATATATATATTTTATATATATATATTTATATATATAAAAAAAAAAATATATATATTTATATATATATTTTATATATATTATATATTATATATATATATATAAATGAAATAATACCGAATAAAATCTGAATTATTACTAAATAAAAACTAAATATTTATATTCTATATTTTATTAAATCTATATATATATATATATATATATATATATATATATATATATATATATATATATATATATATATATATATATATATATATATATATATATATATATATATATATATATATATATTTATATATATTATATATTATATATATATATATAAATGAAATAATACCGAATAAAATCTGAATTATTACTAAATAAAAACTAAATATTTTATATTCTATATTTTATTAAATCTACATATATATATATATATATATATTATATATATATATATATATATATATATATATATATATATATATATATATATATATATATATATAAATAAATAAAAAATATATATATATATTAAATAAATATTTAATAAATAAAATTTTGTAAATGACCATAATAGCCCTATCTAGGACAGTGGGGATGACACCTTCATGCTTATTATTAAGAAGATTATATATATATATATATATAAATATATATATATATATATATATATATATATATATATATATATATATATATATATATAATATATATATATATATTTATTTAACAATGGCTAGAGCCTTCATTGAACTGAAAAAACTGGAGATTGGAACCGGGAGATAGCCAAGTTCCTACAAGGGTAAGGGTGTGACCCTTTGCAAAAGTCCTAACTAAAGACCTACATTAACCAGCATTAGAGAAATATATATATATATATATATATATATATATATATATATATATATATATATATATATATATATATATATATATAAATATATATATATATATATATAGATAAATAAATGTCTATTATATATAAAAAAGTAAAACATTATTTTTTTTTTGGGAAGACTGTTGCTCCGGAAACGGGCTCGGTGAAGTTTGAAATTCAAAAATACGAAATTAGTGGTAGGTGGGTCGTGGGGCCCAAGGGGGGCAGGCGGTTGCGCTACCCGAGGGGGAACGCTGTGCGAGGTGGCACGGAATCCGGGGGAGGAATGGGTGGGTGGGGGGGTTCTCAGCCAGTAGCCCAGGGCCGGCTACGGTGGCCGGAGGGGAGGGGCGAGCACGGAGGAGACCGCCGGGCGGTCGCAGATCTTCCTCCGTTGCCGACGAGAGGGGCCAGAAGGGGAACAAGGGCTCCGGCGATGGAGGCCATCCCGACGGAGGAGAGGACAAGGGAGGCAGGGGACGGCGAGCGATCCGAGGCGGGGCCGCCGGGAGGGGACGAGGGCGTCTACCGGGAGAAGTGAATGAAAGGGAGGGGGATGGGACGGGGGCGGCGAAGGGAGCGGCGCAGGCCGGAAGGCTGCGGCTCCATAGAAGCCAACAGAGGGATGGGGGGCGTGACGACGCCGCAGGGGGGAGGTGGGCCTGACGTCGGCGAGCACGTCGGGAGCTGCAGCGCGGTCACGAAAGCCTGCGAGGGAGAGGGCAAAGCCGACGAGGGAGGCGAGACCACCGGTGGGACGGCCGCTCGCGGGGATGGAGGGTAGTTCCGGCGACGGGATCGTCAGGGGGAGACTCGTCGCTGGAGGAGGAGAAAGACTCCCAGGGGAACCCGAGACGGAGGCGGGAAAGAGTAGGAAAGGGGTCGCTCCTGGGTCGCCGGGGGCAGCGGCGGGGGTCGGGTGGGAAGGGGAAGAATCCGGCGTCCAAGACAGGGGAAAGAAAGTGGACGCAGCCGCGGAGGGTGGTCGCGCCGCGGGGAGGGAAGGCTCTGCGGGGGGAGCGACGGGAGAGTGGGGCGCCAGGCCGGAGGGGGGGACGGCGTGCGGAGCTGAGGTCGGCCCTGGACGGGGGCCGAGGAGAGAAGGGGCCTGGGAGGCTGTAGGAGGCGGCCAGCGCCGAGCGCGGTGGCGGCGGGGATCCCGTGACTGACGGCGACGTCTCCGAGGGAGGAGAGTGGGGTCGCCCGACGGAGGGAAGCCGGTATGGAAGGGGGAACCCCCCATAGGGGGAGGAGACTGGGGGGGCAGGCGGATGCCGGCCAACCGGGGGAGCCGAAGATAAACGCGGCCGGGCCGAGGAACACGAGCCAACCGCCCACGAGGTGGTGGGGGGGACGGCGAGGAGCGGGGCTCCCGCCGGAGGAGACCGAAGCCCCCTCGGCTTCCTCTGCTCCATTTTCCTATATATATATATATATATATATATATATATATATATATATATATATATATATATATATATATAAGGCTGAGGAGGAATCTACATTCCTTCACTTTTGCATACCCCAAGCGTCCCTATGATAACACCAGTTGGTTCTTGTTTAGGTAATCTAATCTTAACCGTTGAAAAATCAACGGTTAAGATTACAAGCCTTAAACAAAATCCATTGGATGTGAAAGAGGGATGTGTAACTACCATTTTTCTAAAATGAGGGATAATTTTGAACTTTTGGAAAATTGATCATGTTAGTTATTAAATAATGGATTTAACTCATGTTAGTAATAAATTAGTAAATTTTTTATTATTTTAATATTATTTAAATTGATGTATTGTGATTTTTTTATTTGCTAGTGAAATTATAGAACTACTTTGCCTAGAGACTAACCATGACCATGGAGATCTAGCTAATGGATTTAGATTAGTAATTACACTCTAATCTAGCTAGGAATCACTAAGAACCTAATTAAAAAAATAGAAACAAGGTGCTACTTTGGGCCTTTAACAAAGGGGCTAGATTTTACAACCTAGAAAGGGCTTTGGGCCATTACAACTTAACCAAACCCAAGCACAAGACCCGTGGACGGCCACCTAGGATTTCTCCTTCTATATAGATCATCATTAGCCCCCTTTCTTCCCCTCTTTCATTGAAATCCTAATCCTAGCTTGTGTTCTTCCCCAAATTTGTCCCCTTTCACCAAATCAACTCTAAATTCAACCAAACCAATTACAAACTACTCCCCTTGAGCAGAGGAGGTCTCTATTGGCTCGTTAAGAAGGATTTGGAGCAATTTGGCCATTGGATTTGGTGGGAGAACTTTGTAAGAGATTTTTCATTAGGATTCCAACTCCTAATTGGTAAGAGCCTCTAAACCTTTCTAATTTTTGTTTTCTTTCCATCGATGCATTCATTTAGGGTCCCCCTTGTACTAGGCTAAGTTTGGTTCGAATTTAAATCCATTTGGAGTGCGTATCGCAAGAGTATCGGATACGTGTCTCAAGTGTTCAATAAAATGCCCCTTAAGACTTTTTGTTCTCTAATTTCTAAATAAGTTATATATTTGGATAGCCTATTAACTATAGATCACAATGGTATAGGACTGAGTCAATTTTGAGGTATTTTGTTGTGTCGTATTGGACACGGGGATACGCAAACATGGATGCACTGGCTACAGTGCATCCCCTGCTACTGCTATGTTCGTACTCACTAGACACGACACAAATTCATGTGCTAGCAACTATTTTGGGTAGGGGCCATGACTGACATGTAACCATGGTAGTGTGGGTTAAATTATTTGTGATTTCAATCTGTGGCATTAGCCAGTGATTTCAATCTGTGGCATTAGGCACAGATTTCAGTCGAGCACATTCACTTGGACACTCTGTGTTCAGTTGCACTATGACACTCTATGTTGTATACTTATTCTTGGGCACCTTTTGCTTGGACACTCTTCACCTGACACACCTTGACACATGTTGTCGACTGCACACTTGTTTCGACACACTGGTATTCACATTCAATTGACACTCGATCACTCAAATGAATACTTCTATTCGTTTGCACTACTGTACTTTACCTTTCTGTCACATATGGCACTCTATGGACACTTGCATCGACACTATATCTTGACACCATAACACATTCATTTGACACTCGACATTGACGCTATGACACACACTTCTGATACCAAATGACACACTCTAATATGTTGACACTTCACACTAAACATTTCTGATACACTGCACTCTTGCTTGACACACGCACTTGAATTCACATTCCATATTGGCACTTGACATGCACACACTTTGATACACTATGTCACTCGAACACTTCACTTGAAACTGCACACTCTGGACACATTTGCTTGGAAACTTATGTGGACACATTTGACACTTGTTGCTATGCTAGACACAATAAACCTTGATAACAAGTTGACATTCACATAGCTGCACACTTTGGCATTTCATTGACACTTGCATTTATATGTACACATTTCACTCGAACACATTTGCTCATCTTTGACACTCCATTGCCTGTACACTCACATTAACACTTCACATGATCACTCACATGTTTGACACATTAGAAAATTGACATACCGGAACACCTTGCTGTCACACACAGTCACTCATGCTCACACTTGACACTCATCTACATTACTTCATGTCTGCAAACACTCATATATTCACCTATCCACTGCATAATTTTGGTCCAGTTTTTATGTTGATGGTCTGTCCCTTAGTGGTTCAGTCCAGTATATTGGTTAGCCCAGTTGTGATATATGTATATATATGTATGAAATATGAGAATTCTGGGATATTATGTGTGGTTATATGGTTATGAGAACATATATTGGGGATTAGTGAGCTAGGTTAGTATAGCTAGTCTATATAACTTGATTTGTGCCTATATATATATATATATATATATATATATATATATATATATATATATATATATATATATATATATTATCCTTAGATACGTTAGTCTATGGTTTAGTGTGAGTTAGTCTCATAGAGTTGACCTATAGTTAACCCTAAAATTAGCCTAGTTGACAATTGACCAAGGTTGACCTATGAGTCCAAGTTTGACTTAGATTGACTAGAAGGTTGACCAAAGTTGACAAAGAGTTGACTTTGACCTAGAATGACCTAGTATTATGTAGATTGTATTGTATATTCAATATTGAACTCTTTATAACCTGTATCGCTCTAAATAGGACTATGTGACTCCAGTTTGGACATCTATACATATCAGTTGTTCAGGGTATCAAGCGAGTACATTCTCTGATAATATTTCTATTTTATGACATCGTCCATGTTTTTTGTATTTAGTGTAGATATTCTTGTTCTCTTGACACATTGTTCACACAAATTGGTATTTGTTTGGATCCCGTCATGAAATGTTATTCCTTGTATTCTTCGGTATATCTTGTGCAAACCTTGTCCTTATTCCTTGTGCATTGTATAGACACGATTTCTGTGAAGGCTCGCGACCTTCTCAGAGAATTCGTGTCATAACGTGTCATGGTTGGATCTACTGTATCAGTCGGGAGCGGGGAGTATTAGGGTAGATATGTGGTCATACCCTTATTGTGCAAGTATTGATTGTGAGTGTTAATCATACACCCCACGTATCACTACAAGAAAAATGACGATTCTTGACGATTTGTAAGTTGACGGTCGTCGAAAACCGTCAACAATAGTGGTTATCTTGACGGTTTTAGGCTTACGTCAAGGGAAGACAAATTTTTTGTCACTTTAGCAATTTTATAGCATATATGTTAACGGTTTCGAAGGATCCGTCAAGAAAGGACATTTTTTTATAGTGACGGTTTGTTGATAACCATCAAGTAATGCATATGCGAAAAAATTGTTGCACATATTTCAGCTGCCATTTTAATAATTTTTTTGAAATTTTTTGAGTGTATCATCTATGTTGACGGTTGCATAAAACCTCAAAAGCTCCTCCTATGGAGTGAAACTCCCGATCCCTTAAAAAAAATCCTCGAAGGAGTTCTTTCATCTCCCTCATTCTCCTCCGTCTCCACCAGCTCCTCCCCCATTGACTCCTTCTCCTCCTTCTTCTTACATGGCCTTTCGCTCCGTCTTACTCCGAAGAACCTGCCATCTCTTCCATCTCTCGCTCTCGCGACCTCCACCTTTCCGCTCTCCACTCTAACCCCAACCCCGACCTCTCCGTCGCCTCTTCCTCCTCCAAAACTCCAAATTCTGAACCTTATGAAGCCCGCTAATCCTTTCCCCTCTATTTCTAGTTTCAAAAGTTTAGGGTTAGGGTTTCCCAAAACCCCTAAATTTTAAGCTCGTCGGAGAGCAAAAGCGGCACGGGATGGCGGTTGACGAAAAATAGCCCAAGGTCATCCTAGGTCTGGCCGACTAAAGGGGATTTCTTCTGACTCATCTCCCCAAGGTGATCTCTAGATCTACTTCGATCGATGAAATGATATACCAAAATTTTTGGGAGGGATTTCGCTCTTCCGACAAGTGATCGATCAAACTCCAAAGGAATTAGCAATGGACGTCTCCAAGGACCAGATGTCCCTCCTCCTCGACAACGGCCTCTACGACTCGGCTCAATTGCTGGTAATTTTTGTTTCCCAAACCCTAATTTTTTATTTTGCACCATACGATGTTGATTAGGTTAAAAAAGTTTCGCAATTTTGGTACTGTAACAACTATATGCTTAAATGATGATTAGGTCGTGAATGTTGCAATTTTGAGACTAGAATATCTGTAGACATGCGTGCGGAAAGGGTGTATGCACCGTGTTGGCAATATCAAATGCTATCACTAATCTCTGTAGTATAGTTCAGATCATTTCTTGCACAGCTCTTTGTTCTCTGAATTTTTTGTTCTCTTTGTTTATTGATGATAGCTCCTCTATATAACTTCAGTCTTTTTTCCTTTCGATAGCTACACTTTTTGTCACGCCCCAGAACCAGAATACTGGAGAGCGGGGGCAGACACAGCCAGCTACGTATATTGAAATAGAATACATCTCAACTATACGGTCACGGCTGTCTAGATATGAGGGTTTACTACAAGCCAGCAGTCTCTTAAGGTCAAGCCTATTGTCTCAATCTCAAGCAATTAACAGAGTTACAAGATGTTAGAGCATCAAATATATATATATAAGGCGTCCCAAATATTACATATTGGATGATCATGAAGCTAGTCGTACAAAATGATAGGACTAGCAAGAGTTCAGTCATACATGATCAACCCTAGGATTTGTTAATCATATTACAGCCCGTAGGCAGACAGTAAGTAAATGTGCATCGAGCTAACAGGTGCTCGTCGGCAAACGCCTCAAAAGAATAAATTTACATATGAGTGGGTGAAACAAAAAGGGAAGACCCACTCGTAGCCCGGGTTCCGTCTAGTGTTCACCATTGGGCTGGAAGCTTGGTAGATCCTCGGGAGCTGCTCCAAAATCTGGCCACACAAAACCAGCTGGGTCAAACCCCAGAAAGAGCAAGTGCCACAAAGGGGGCCACAAATAAGAACAAAAGCCAGCATATCAGAACATAAAGAATAAAAGAAGTACAAGTAGTAAAAGTACACAGAGCGATAAATGACTAGGGACGTGGAACCATTCCGGGAGCCAGGTTACAATCCTTAACCAAACAAGGACTGGGATTGTACCCCTTCGCCTGAATAGCTCACTGTCTCTACCCATTTATCGTTAGAGATAAGTAAAACAATCATGACCAAGAGTTCCAGGTACAGGGGCTAGACAAGACTTAGACAAGGCTGGACAACATCCATTTCACAACGGCCAAGCAAATACTACGGCTTACTACTTTAACTAACTAGGGTTATCACAAGCCTAATTACTAACAAGATGCAGGTGAGAAACTCCCAGTCCCAAGCCCTGCAGACCATCCAGTTATCCTTCCGCGGGTTGAGAGTTATAGGTGGGTACATTGCCCGGGAGACAAATGTACCCTTAGGTGACTTAGAGGGTGCAACACATGACAGTGTGCTGGAAATGTGCTCTACTCGTCGGCAAGCTACAAGTCCATTAATGCCTCCAGATAACGAGACTGCCTGTGATCGGGAATTCTCCATGTTCTAATTTGGTCTACTCATTACCTAGTCCAATTTTAGTGTGAGTCCCTGGCCGTGGTACCCAGGGAGTCACCCCTTAGACATGATGCAAGACAAGACAAGTGATTTGCACAGAGCAACAGGTAGTACACCCACGGTGTCAAGACAAGTCAAGTCGAGTCACGAGTGCGCCACCACAGGCCACTATCAAGTGAAGCCAAGTCATACCAAGTCAAGTCAAGTTGAGTTATCAAGTCATGCCAAGTCGGGAGTGCGCCACCACGGGCCACTATCAAGTCAAACCGAGTTATCAAGTTACCGGTCCCAGTTATTAACAATATATTCAACAGATAGGAGAAAACTAGCTGCAGGCCAAACCATGCCAAATCATAGAAAATAGTGTCAAGACGTGTCAGACCAAGTCAAGTTGTGCATGTGAGCAATCAAAATCCCAAAAGCTCCAATCATATCAAAAGAAAACCCAGTTATAAAGCAGGCACTAAGGCACTAGGGGTGTAGGTGAACTAGGGTGTGCCAGGGAACAAGCACACTAGAGTGCGCCTGGTGGCAGCACACTAGAGTGCGCCTGGTGGCAGCACACTAGAGTGCGCCTGGTTGAGGGAGCACACTAGAGTGCGCCTGGATCCAAGTGCACTGGAGTGCACTGGAGTGCGCTTAAGCCGGAACCAACAAAGTGCGCCTAGCCAGGGTGCGCTAGAGTGCGCCTGGGTCCAAGGGTCAAAAGCGCCTAGGAAGAGTCACACTGGAGTGCGCCTAAGGAGGCAGCACACCAGAGTGCGCCTAGGTCAAGGGAGCAGGCACAATCGGGCCAGGCGCTAAACAGCGTGGCCCGCAAGGAGGCGCGCAGCGCTAAACAGCGCGCGGCCAGAAAAATAGGCGCGCTGCGCTAAAAAGTGCACGGCCCAAAACTAGGCGTGATCGGGCCTGGAAGGCGCAATCGGCCAGGAAGGCGCGCTGCGCTAAAGAGCGCGCGGCCAAAAAACTAGGCGCCATCGGGCCAGGAGGCCAGAAAGTAGGCGCAGTCCGACAAGTAGGCGCGCCTGGGGGTCGTCTTCCTCCTCTAGCCGAGGAGGAGAACCTATGGGTTCCAAAACTTTGGAACACCATAAGTCGGCCATCCAAGCTCCAAATCCGGACTTCCAAGGCTCTAACTAGGGTAAAATTCCACCCTCTACAACATGGAAACAATAAAACCAACCAAAACTCAAGTTTAATAGATCAAATCTAAAGAAATCCGAAAATGAACAAAGTCTAGATCTAGGGAAATCCAAGCTTCAAAACCCAAAATGCCAAGCTCTAACATTGGTCCTAGAGCTCTAATCTAACTAAATATCAAATAAAATGGGTCCCTATTAAATGGCAAGGTGCAACTTGCCTATGGTGGGGATGTTGGTGGTGGTAGGAGGAAGAAGAAGAAGAAGAAATAAATTGAAATTATGGGGAGAGAGAAAAAGTTGGTAGGATTTTAATGGGGGTTGTTGTGGTGTTCTTGAGGGTGCAAGATAGCTAAAGGTGTTCTCATTCCTACAAACCAAACCAAGTCATATTAAACCAAACCGAAAATCCAAATAAGAAAATACGAGAAATATCGAAATACCGCAGTTAGGCAAGATTTAAAATATACGCAAAAATCAAAATACGGGCAAAATACGAAATACGGGAAATGAGGGTGACACTTTTTGGACAGCTTTGGAGGCTAGAGCCTGTATCTCAAGAGAAGAAATCCATGTGGAGAAGGGAGATGGAGTGCCTCCTGAGTGTCAGTGACCATATAGTTGAGCCAATACCGACTTGGAAAACAAGCTTGAGGTAATTAACAATCTTTGTGCACAAGATTGACAATTTTATCTACTTATCAGCACAATTTCACTGATTTATGGTAGGGTATACATATTTTTGGTCATCTACACCATACCATGGTACCTTAATGCTGAGAAGCCGGTAAGCCATCGTACTTAAATAACTTGTTTCTTTCTTTTGTTTTCAACTTGGACAAATAGAGCTTACAAGATATCATCGTGGCTATCACTTTTTAACGGAGTTTGAAACATCAAAGAAAATGGAAATCTGGTCCAAATTATACAAAGGCATGGTATGACAGAGGTGCAAAAATCTATCAAGCTGAAAAGTACAGAAAGGGTGCTTGTGAGAAGTAAGTAATATTTTTTTTCATCACCCTTTAAAATTGTCTTACTTTCTTTCTAACAAATCGTCTCTACGCGAACTTACTATTTGTGCCAAGAAAACACAGCTTGATATGATTGTAGATTTGTTATATATGCCTCTAAGACTGGTTACGTTGATTATGCTGCCAACTTGTCATCCAAAGAATAAAACCAGCTATTATCATTTCTAAGTTCCAAATATGAGTTCGTTAAGTGACCAAAGAAATTTCAAAACCTAGAAAATAAGGGATGCTACTGTGAATCTCATTATATGGCTTTGCTATGTACCCTCACCTCAGGGTCATCTTTCAGAACACTATAGGAAGAAGATTGTTTAGAATCGAATTAGTAATATAGTGTTTGGCTGTAATATGATTTGTATCCCAAGTAGTTAAAATACTGAATATTAGGTTGTTTTATAATTTTAGTTGTACAAGTTTTAAAGTGCTTCTCCTGGTACTTTGGAAAGTAACAAAGTATTGGTTTAACCATCTCGTATTATTAGCATTTTCATCATGATTGCTTACTAGAATTGAGTCAATAATTTTCTTAACTAAACTTGCAAAGCTCGATCAAAAAAAGTATGTCTAGAGGCTTGTGTTTGAGATGCCAAATTTATGATACTTTTATTATTAGCTTAGATTTTTTTTATATGTTATTCCTGCCTAGATATTTACAAATATAATTCTCTTGTTCTCTCAGGAGTGGAAAATGAAGATGCTGCGAATACGGGAGGGATCGATGTGCTCTGGCCGGATTTGCTAAGCGTATTTTGGTTTTACTAGCATAAATATCTGTTTTGGATGCTTAAGATATAAGAATACTACATATCTTGCTTTGGATATGTTTGTGGTGGGACATGTGCTGGACGTTTGTGATTGTACATGTGTAAATGTGTTGGAAGTTTATGATGTATGAACATTACAGTTTGTTGATATAAAGATTAGATTTTATAGTTATTTGATGTATGTATATCTTCTGGATTATTGATATTATGTCTGTGTTCGATTCATATAAATGTTATTTAGCTTCTCTTGACGGATATAAAAGGTCAACAATAAACTAATTTTTGTTGCAGAAGGGACTTTCATTGACGGTTTTTAACCGTAAATAAATAATTTTTTTGACGGCTAATAGCCGTCATCTAGGCCGGAGTCAAGAAATTTTTTTTACCTACATTGATGGTTTCTCCAAACTGCTATCTTGATGGCTAAAAACAGTCAAGAAAACTACTTCATATGACGGCCAAAAACCGTCAAGAAAATTCCTGCCAGCGACCGTCAGAAAATGGGGGGTCTTTTCTTGACTCCGGCCTACTTAACGGATCCGTAACCGTCAAGATACCCATTTCTTGACGGGAAAAACCCGTCAAGAAAAGCCTTTTTTCTTGTAGTGTATAATTAACCAGGCCATAGACATTGTGCAAGTTCCCAAGCCGACCATATGTCAAAGCTAGTATTCACTCACATAGATAGTATGATTCTTGACTCTTGTACATGATATGATCAGCTTTTTGTCATTGCTCTATCTATAGTTTACAGCTTTAATCTTGCCATATTACTTTCATGTACTTTCCATTTCACATGTATATCCTCTCTATTTACTGCTACATATTCTTTATCGTCTAACTAGAACTATTATTGGAGATTTGTGCTCGTTCCTGTCCTGATTGGACCCGTTGACAAAATTTTACAGATGACGGCGAGGATGAGTGTCCTACCTACTATGGTCCTCATGACATAGTGGGCGTAGGCCGGAAGACCCTAGTCCAGTAGGGTTAGTTCCAGCCGATGAGGCACTAGTGGTAGCTCAACTAGATTAGACTTGTACTGGACTTTATCTTCAGATAACACTCTGGCATGTTATTATTTTAGAATTTGTGTTAGAGATTGTTGACTCTGAGACTTTGGACTTGTATTATTTCTGTGTTGGATTTTCTGAATATTTTCATATCTTGTTGTCTTTATCTTTCTGTATCATTTATCCTTCTTAGAATATTGTGATTGAGTACATTATATTGTCATTGCTTGTCCTCCGTTTGGAGTTGACCATCTCGACAGGTTTTGATATTGTAATTGTTGCTAGATAGTACTAGACCTAGACAACATCTATGACGTTTCTGCGGTGTAGGCTGGGACGCTGTCACGCACTCGTGTCCCTAATCTGGATGCGGGTCGTGACAGGATACTTGGGAGATGCAAAAGTGAGGGGATGCGGACCCCTCCTCTCCTCTCTCTCTCTCTCTCTCTCTCTCTCTCTCTCTCTCTCTCTCTATATATATATATATATATATATATATATATATATATATATATATATATATATATATATATATATATATCTGTGTGTGTGTGTTTGTATATACACACACACACACTACTATCTAATGAGAAAAGTAGGCTTCACCGTGAAAGTTTTTGTTTCAAAAAATATCCTCATTTATGTTTACTAATTAAATTTGTTCTTAGTTTAATATGATTTGTTATGTAATTACGTATAGAAGAAAAGAAAAATTAAGAATGTTGTCATTTGCTCTTCCCAAGTATACGTGCAAGGCACGTGCATATATACTAGTATATATAAAATGGATATTGGAGATCCTGGGTCCGCTAGGGTTTTTGGTGCTTCTTTCCAAGTTGACGACTATCCTCTAAAGCTTCGGCCTTAGGGAGCTCTCCTCCTCCCCTTACCCATCTTGTGCACAAATTTTCCTAGTGATATACAACTTCCATAAAAAAAATTACTATATATTATGTAACCATTTTCTTTGTTTCTTTTATTCTGACAGTCATGCCATGTTCTTACTTTCTTTATAGAAAGTACAACACAATATGTCATTTAACAATATTGTTTCATATTCATATCTCAATTTATAGCATACATTTCAAGTCTACATTTTCCATTCTTTTATAAATAACAAAAAAATTAATTCTTTCAATTCTATCAACAGTCTACAGCTCATGTAACTCAAGCATACAATAATTCTTTTTTAACTTAACTATTTTTTTAATTAAATTTTCATTGATCATAGAGACATAACAAAGGAATAAAAATAACTTCTTTTATTAAGGAATGGGGATAATGATAATAAGGATCAAAACACTCACAGATTAGAGAATTCGCTAAGAGAAAGAGAAATTTAAAAAAAAATCGTCAGGCCTTGCCTATGCTCCTTCCTAAAATTGCACAAACAGAGGTTCAACACACTTCTACATATCTTAATCCTTTCTATTTCAACGAAAAGCCAACAACGAAAGTCCATCAATCAAAAGCTGACAATAAAAATGTTCAAAAGCAAACAATAATAAAAATAATGGGGAAGAGAATCTTATATAGAGTTCTTTCTTCAAGTACGATTCATTATATTTTGGACTCAATTCAATCGAAGCCAATCCATTGATTGGAGAGGGTCCCAATTTGTTTGTCCTGGTCAATTGATCCCGATATATTTTCCCACAACAAATTGCTTCGGACTAGTTGTTAAAGAAATAAGCCCACACAGTACCATATGCTAGGAGCAAGACACTACATAATAATCCACTAATATAAAAAAATTTGTCCTCGAAACTTAAGAACAACTTACCAACATTGTTGGTAGCCTCCTATTGGATCATAGCATATACTCTCCCTTGATTCCTTGGTTGCAAACTGCGATGATCATTGAATAGTTCAATCCATGAACTACATCATCATGGTTTGGTGGCTCGATCATCTTGTTTTGACAATGCTTGATAATATGACCTTGTTGTTGGTAGTTTTAACATTTTAATTTGTTGGTAGTGTGACAATTATCCTTCGTGTGGCCCCAAGATCGCAGAAACTACACTCTAGCCACTCACGGCCCTTGGTGTTGCTTTGGCTCAGCCTTCCTTTCGTCGCTATATATATGATTGTTAGTTTGTTGTTGAAATTCTACTCCACTCCTGAGGTAATTGGAGGATATTGGGACTCTAGCGCGCAAGCATGATAAGGTGACTAACAAGTTCACATAATTTAACTATACAATAACAATTGTACTCATTGTAATTTGATTCCAAACCATCTTGTCAATATTATTGTCAACTCTAATCTGTCACGCCCCAGAGCCAGAATACTGGAGAGCAGGGGCAGACATAGCCAGCTACGTATATTGAAGTGCAACCCATCTCGCTATACGGTCACGGCTGTCTAGATACATGAGGGTTTAACTACAAGCCAACAGTCTCTTATGGTCATGAATAAGCCTAGTGTCTCAATCACAAGCAAGTAAGCAAATGTCACAAGATGTAAGATCACCAAATATACAATAGTAAGGCATCCCAAACATTACATATTCAGCTGATCATGAAGCTAGTCGTTACAAAATGTGAAGACTAGCAAGAGTTTAGTCATACATGATCAACCCTAGGATCTGTCAATCATGTTATAGCCCGTAGGCAGACAGTAAGTAAAGATACAATCGAGCTAAACAGGTGCTCGTCGGCTAAACGCCTCAAAAGAATATTTTTATAATAAAGTGGAAGCCAAAAATAACCCACTCGTTGCCCTGGTTACGCCTGGTGGTCTCCATCGGACCGAAAAGTTGGTAGATCCTCTGGAGCTGCTCCGAAATCTGGTCATACAAAACCAGCTGGGTCAGATCCCAGAAAGAGCAAGTGCCATAAAGGAAGCTTCACTTAGGAACTAAACCAGCAATTAGCACAAGAGTATAAATAAGGAAGAACTGGAAATATGAAAATATCAGGATGATATACGACGAGATAACCATGGAACTATTCAGGTAACCAGGTTACAACCCGTAAACCAAACAAGGACCGAGGTTGTAACCCTTCATCTGAATGGAACTTGGTTTTCCACCATTTATCGGCAAGATAATATAAAAAAATCAGGTCATGTAACAATCTGGTACAGGATCAAGACAAGACTTAGACTGATCATTCCCCATTCAACAATCACGGCCAAGCAATAAGTACGGCTTGATACTTTAACTAACTAGGGTTATCACAGGCCTAATTACTAACAAGATGCAGTGAGATTATTCCACAGCCACAAGCCCTGCAGACCATCCAGGTTACCCAGGTCGAATATTAGGGGTTGAATTCAAGTGGGTACATCGTCCAGGAAACGTATATACCCTTAAGTGACTTAGAGGGTGCAACACATGACAGTATACTGGAACTGTGCCCGACTCGACGGCAGGCTACAGATCCCAAGCGCGCCCAGGTAACGGAATTACCTGTAGCTGGAAAATCTCTTCATGACTACTGTGTTATTCTAGTTATTAGCCTTAGTCCATTTCAGTAGGTACCCCTGACCGTGGTACTCAGGGGTCCCATCCTAAGCATGATGCAAGACCAGACTGGTTTAATTGTACAAGCACAATCGCCCACGGTGTCCAGGTTATTTATACTTATCAAGTCTTGTCATATTAGGTGTCGCAACAGCATGTCAGGTTTTCTTGTCAGGAGTGCGCCACGGTGGGCCACTATCATGCATTATCATGTTGTGCCCATGTATCGTATCAGGTTCATGTATCATGTCGTGTTCATGTCACAATTATCCCACATTACACAAAGGATCAAGAGAAACAACACGGATAAGGTAACAAGATTTGTCATAGCAAAACAAATGGTACAAGACATAAAAAGGGGTGCCAGGGATAGCATGCACCAGCAAACAGCATACGACAACAAACAGCATGCGCCAGCAAAATAGCATGCACCAACAAACAGCCAGCAACAGCATACGCCAGGAAATAGTATACGCTAGCAAAACAGCATACGCCAGCAAACAGTATGCGCCAGCAAAATAGCATGCGCCAGCAAATAGCATGCGCCAGCAAACAGCATACGCCAGAAAACAGCATGCGCCAGGACAGCATGTGCCAACAAAAAGCATGCACCAGCAAACAGCATGGCAACAGCTTTTTTTCAGTAAACAGCATGCGCCAGGAAACAGCATGCGCCAGGACAGCATGCGCCAGCAAACGGCATGCGCCAGCAAACAGCATGCGCCAGAAAACAGCATGCGCCAGGACAGCATGTGCCAGCAAACAGCATGCGCCAGCAAACAGCATGGCAACAGCTTTTTGCCAGCAAACAGCATGCGCCAGGAAACAGCAAGTGCCAGGACAGCATACGCCAGCAAACAGCATGACAACAAGTTTTTGCCAGAAAACAGCATACGCTAGGAAACAGCATGCGCCAGCAAAACAATACGCCAGCAAACAGCATGGCAACAGCTTTTTGCCAGCAAACAGCATGCGTTGCTCATCTTCCCCAACCAGCCTCCAATGACCATGAAAACCCATGAACCAAAAGACCATAAATCACTCAAAATAAGTCGAAATCAGGACTTCCAATGGTCTAAATTGGGTAGAATCAAATTACCTACAACATGGAACCTTCAAAACTTAAAAACAAAAAGGTTTGATAGATCAAAACCATGAAAATCCAAAAATGGCTAAAACCTAGATCTACAAGAAAATATAAAAGAAAATGTAAAATGACAAGAACTAAGGTGGATTAGAAGGTTGCATAGAAGAGTTTAGAACAACAAAAATGGTGGGTTCCTTCATGAAGCAAGTTGCACTTGCCTAGGCTAGGGTTCTCTTGGTTGGTGGTGGAGAGTAAATGAAGAAGGAAGGAAGTAAAGAGGAGAGAGAAAGGGAAGGGGTTATAAATAAGAAGGGTGGTGGTAGGTAGGAGGGTTCACCTTTGGTTCATCATGAACCAAAGCAAACCAAGCTAAGCCGAACCAACCCACGAATAAACCAATCAATGAAATGCTAGAATAAATCAAGCAGGGAAACATGCAATACGGGTCAAATTACGTATACGTATACCAAGATACGTAATACGAACCACAGGCATTACATAATCTCACTTCAACATTCTAAGGAAGCCATCTTACAAACAAAGTCAATTCCAATCATGTCCTAATCCAACCAATGAAGGTCGATTACATCTCATTGATAAAATTCTAGCAACACAATAGATCTATCAACCAGCGAAGATTAATCCAATTAAAAGAATTAAAATAACTACTTACTAAATTCTCAGCTAGGTATAAAATTACCATGAATTACTTTCCAAAGGGTCAATTTTGAACCGTAACCAATCCGTTAGTATAATTTCAACCATAATTTCGTACCAAGTATTAACTATCATCCCATACTAGAAAAATATTGAGTAATCAAAGCTCTATTTATACAATGAGTGAAGATACAATCATTCCAACCAATTTCGTATGATGGTAAGTGGTAACTGTCTAAATCAAAAGGTTAATTATCTTTGTTGTGCTTGAGAGTTAGTATTGATTTATTAGATATACTTGTTCGTTTCACATATACCATTCATGTTTACCATGTTTCCTGTGTTAGCGTATGTAAGAATATTATTTGTGAGAGATGGGAGGGAGAATACGACTAGTACGCATGTGGTCCAGTACATGAATAAACTCTTCCATGTATTTCATGTATGATATCAGTCATGAACCACATCCTTGACTGTCAACATGTGGAAGGTTGCTATTCTAAAATACACAGAACACATGACTATATTTTCTTGCCATGTTTTCAAATTTTCTTATATCATTCTAGCATGTGTATAATTAATAGTTTCTCTATTCTGTTCCTTTATGCGTGCATATCTTATTGTGTACCAGTAGTGTTATTGTTGTGCTTTGCTCTATCGTGATTGAATAACAAACATTTATGTATAGCTTTAGACGATAATGACCTATTATGGTTATGATGAGGGTAACATATGGACGCCATGTAGCAGATCATGCTTAGTAAAAAATTAGACTCTTAGAGATACTTAGTCTTAGTATTAGTTCTTAAATTTCATTTGAGCCATTTACTCATAGTGGGTTTGTCACCAAAATCATATTTATGTCTTTTGTTTTGGTAACTTTTAGTTGAAAATCTTTTAGTAGTGTCGACAATTCCCTTTCGAATGAATCTGAATATTTTCTTATTTATATTAAAGACTACTAGATATCTTGCTCCCATTTACTTTTTTTAATGATACACCATTGGCCTTTGTTACATGACCTTCTCCAGTATTTTTGGAGCAGGACAAGCATAACCACATGGTATTTATTGAAATATGTAGTTGATTGCTAGAGAAAAATCGATATGCTTCTAATTCAAATTAGGATACCTAGGATAAATATAGAAATAAAGTATCGGATCAACCTCATCTTTTAGGAGTGAAGGTAATAGTGAAGATCGATCAAATGGTTGCGAATTTTGGAAGCTAAAGAGAGTAAACCTCATTAGGGTCATTAGAAGTCGCTATAGGGCCTTGTTTGGTTTGCGTAATTGTGGGGTTTGAAAAAAAATCATTATTTTTTTATGTTTGGATGTCAAAGAAATTGAGGAGGAAAGAAAAATAATTCTCAGTGGAAAGAAAATTATGGAGAAAACTAGTTCCATCCATCCAAGCAATGATTCACTTTTCCTTCTTTAAGTATTTATTTTTTTTCTTCTAATGTTTTTGGCATTTCCAAACACCAAAAAGAAAAATCGATAAAAATTATAATTTCTAATTTATTTTTTTACCAAGAAATTGATTTTCTTTCCTTTCCAAGCAAACGATAGGGGCAAAGAAGGATTATGAGAACCTCGGGTAGGAATTCAACAAGTAGGTCAACTATCTAAGCAAGCATTAATAAGTTATTATATAATACAACTTATTTCGTCTTGGGTAATGGAAAAGTAATATGTTTTTGGGAAGGTACTTTGTTCATGGATATCCTTCGTAGATGAGACCGGATTTGCTCTTCCCAAACCAGTGCCCCCAACTTTGTCCTCCCTTCCTTTTTTTTTTCCAGCACGTGCGGGTTCAGTTAAATCGTGTGTCTTCCCACACTCGATTTTTAGCCGATCGTTATGTTGTTTCGGACTCTTCGTGCGGATCTTGTCTGCACTATTTTTTCATAATCGTCCCACATGCATGCCCCACGCATTCCGCACGCGCCAGAGGTCCACGAGTTGGCCGACGTCTTTCGACGACTACAACTCAACGCCTCGTTTTGTCCACGGTGTCGAAGGCAGCCCCTGACGTCTTCACGACGCCTACGACAGCCGATGCCGTCCAGCCACCCGTTCTATGCGTACGACGTCCTTACGGCACCGTACGACGAGCCGCGTGATCGACCGTCGTTTGTAGCCGTGGTAGAATGGTGTCGATCCTCTACCGTCTGCGCGGCGCCCTAGCTGTTGAATTTTCATGCACGGGCGCCCCATTCTGACCCACGCCAGCTCAAATCGTGGTTATTTTTTGTCAGTGCTACGACGTTGTGGATTTTCTGCATCGCACAGGCCAGGCTCATCATCGCCCTTCTACCCTCTCTATTAGCTTTTGGGTCCCATGATTTTAGTTTTGTGGGACCCATAAGCTACTTGGTTGGTGGGGGGGTAACAGAATTTGGGATGTTAGTTTATGGACAGCAGACCCGGACTGTTCGTAGATACATTTCATTGTTGTACAAAGAAGCCTGAAATAAATATGGTTAGCGCTGGACCAATATTTTAATATTTTCCAACATTGTTATGTTTTGCCTGCGTTCTGCGACCGCAGGTGGCCAACCCCATTACCACCCCTAGTTGCTCGGGTCCACCATCGAATATCCTTCCAATGGCTTTTATCGCATGGGCTTGCGGTCACGTTCGCGGTCATAGACTGCGGGCAACATAGCAGCATGGCCCTAAAGTTATTTGATCTATAAGGGCATTATTGCGTTTCTTCTACAAAAATGCTATCTGTCTCCCAACTTTTTGGATGATGTCATCTCCCATTATGTGGCATATGACTTTGCTGCTGACATGCCAACTTAGATGAGAAAATGTAACATTAAAATTAACATAAATATTAATAATAAAATTAACATTAAATTAACATGAACATTAACAATAAAATTAACATTAAAAATTAACATTAATTTTTTAACATCAATATTAACATTAAATTAATATTAAAATTAGCGTTAATATTAACTTAAAAAATGGGTAATTAATTTTTTTGATTAAAATTTGTCTTATCAGGTAATGTCATCATCCAAATTTTTTGTAAGAAAAATAGCGTAATTCGTTTCTTCATGGCTAACAACCAAAAATATCATTTTGACCAAAGATATTTTGCAAATATGCAATTGGGTAGGTCGAATATTTGTCTTTTGTAACACTCATAAGGTAATTGTAGAAGATATGCTACTTTAATGCAAACTATGGTAACAAATATGAGATGCCTATGTAGCACATAGATATTGATGGTAACCCTAAAAATGTTAAGTGAAGCTTGAAATAGATGGGACATTGTCACAACTCAATAGAGGGGAGACGGAGGTTTAAGCGTACTTTAAATAAGAATCTAAGGCCTCATTTGGTTCGCGGAATCATCGGATTGAAAAAAGAAAGTGATTATTTTGTTGGTGCTTTCTTTACATGGAGAGAGCTTGCTCTCAACATGCCTTGTAAAATTTTAGTCCTACATCGAAAATGCACCATGAGTTATCTCAACATATATACTTGGTTGTGTTGTTGAGAGATGCACATGGGGTGGTGACCCTAAGGAGGGAACCATGTGGGTGATTTTATTAGGAGGTACGACTCAGACTCGGACTCGTACTCGGGCTCATGAGACGTAATGTGGCATTTTGTTGGCGCACTTTGCACTTAGCAAGTCATGCGGCCGCAGCGGTCTTATGCGGCATGCGGCTCATGCGACAATACGGCTCATGCGGTTCATGCGGCTCATGCGGTCCATGCGGCCCATGAGGCTCATGCGGCCAGGCTGCTGCTGCTGCCGCATGGAGGGTTTCGCTGACTGTGCAGACTACAAGTCAGTTATGGAAAGACTGATTCAATGCAATTAATTCAGATCCGATCTTTGTGGGATTTGAATTAATTTTGTTGCCATCTTTGTGGGATTTGAATTAATCATGTTGTTATCTTTTGGGATTTGATTCAATCTTTCCATAACTGAAGAGGCGGCTAGGGTTTCCACCCTCTCTCTATATATACTCTCTTCTGGCCTCCTTTGTGGGTACTACAAAAAAATATAAGTCAGAAAAAGAGAAAGAGAGAGAGAGAGCTGCTGCCGCCATTGCAAGTCCATCCGAGGAGTCAGAACAGAGGTGACTTCGAGCGTTCCACAAGTTCTTCAAACTTGCTGGTTCCTGGAAGCAGTTCGTGTGGGGCGAATCTTGCTTTGAGCAACGGTGTTTTGACACCCCAGCATTTTTCTTCTTCTCATCTTTCTCTAGATTATTGTACCTCGTTCTGTCCTAATTACAACATGTTTGCAAGGAAGAACGAGAGATCTTCTCTTCTCTATTTTCCTCCTCCATATTGTAATCGGGTTATTTGGTTTTTATATCATCGTAGATCTCTGTTGCATCTGTTTTACCATCTTTGATCAAGCCCCGGGACTAACAATCTCAAAGCAAGATCCTTATAGATGGAAAACATTAATGCTTTGCTCGTCCAATCGGACTACTGTAAGTTGGAAAAGTTCGATGGAGAGCATTATCAAGTCTGGAAGAGAAAGGTTTATCAAACTCTTCAACTAAAAGACGTTGATCATGTTCTGTTGGAGGAAGAACCCTCTGTTCCAGACACCGGATCTACTGCCACAATTAATGCGGCTACCAAACTCCAGGCCAAATGGAAAAAGGAAAATAGCATCTGCAGGCTTCTCATCCTGAATGCTATGGAGGATTCTCTGGCAGAATCTTACTCGAAGAAGGAACTTGCCAGAGACATATGAGAGTCTGTGGAAAAACTGTATGAAGAAGACAGGAACAGGAGAAAAATGTTTGTGGTTGAAAAATATCACAAATTGCTCTTTGATGACGAGAAGTCCATGTTGCCACAGGTGAAGGAATTTCTGAAGGTACGTCAGAAACTGGAAGACGAAGAGATGCCCCTTTCCGACAAGTTTGTCATTGGAGGGATCGTCTCAAAACTTCCTGCTGGGTGGAGTACCTTCTATGCAAGGATGCTCAGAAGGAAGCTAGACATTAGCTTGGGAGATCTAGTTCAAGAGATCCATGTTGAGGACGAGATGCGTTCCCAACAGAAGGTGGACACTCTGTCCAAACAGTTGGCTAAAGCCAATCTAGTACAGACGAGAGATCCCAAGGGGAAGCAGGCGGCTTCTCATCCCAAGAAGAAGGACTTCACTAATCTAAAAGTGAAGGGTCCTTCATTCAAGCAACAGAAGACTAAGTCCCACGTGACTTGTTACAATTGTGGCAAGAAAGGCCACTACAAGAGTGAATGCAGATCTAAGCCTAAACAATCAGAGAAAGGTGAGCCTAATAAGGTTTTATTGGTTTCTAACTTTGTTGCTATGATCGCACAGGTCACAACTGTGGGGATAGACTCTGACTGGTGGATAGACACTGGTGCGACTTGCCATGTCTGTTATGGCAAGGAATGGTTCGTCACGTACCAGCCGATATCTGAGAAGGTTGTCATGGCGAACCAGGCCCAAGCTGAAGTTCTGGGGATCGGGACCGTGGAACTGAAACTCACTTCTGGGAACACTCTGACGCTTCAAGGTGTGAAGCATGTTCCGGTGATTGCCAAGAACCTGATCTCTGGGAGCCTGCTCTGTAACGCAGGCTTGAGGATGGACATCAATGCTGGTCAGATGGTGATGTCCAAGAAAGAAACATACTTCGGGAAGGCTTATCAAACCGAAGGAATGTTTAAAATTTAGCTTGTCAACCAGTTTGATGACATTAATGCAGTTGCATTTTCTGATTATTCTCTTGAGTTATGGCATAATAGACTAGGATATGTTCATTGTAAAAGAATTAACAAAATGTCTAGTCTAGGACTTATCTCCAAATGTGGGGGTAAGGTGGAGAAGTGTGAAGTGTGTACTCAGACGAAGATCACAAGGAAACCCTTTCATCGGGTCAATCGAAGCATAGATCTTTCTGGAGTTTGTGCACTCCGATATCTGTGACTTCAAACATTTTTCCACGAAGGCCGGGATGAAGTATTTTATAACCTTCATCGATGACTTCTCAAAATACGCGTTCGTCTACTTGCTCAAGTCTAAAGATGAAGCTTTCGAGAAGTTCAGAGAGTTCAGGGCCGAAGCTGAACGGCAGACTGGACAACAACTCAAGAGGTTGAGAAATAATCGAGGTGGGGAGTACAGGTCTCATGAATTTGCATCATTCTGCAAAGAACATGGAATCATATGCGAGACTACTGCTCCATATTCTCTTCAATCCAACGGAGTAGTAGAGAGGAAGAACCGAATATTGACAGAAATAATGAATTCTATGCTGCTTACTGCAGGCCTTCCAAAATGCTACTGGGGAGAAGCTGCATTAATGGCCACTTTTATTCTGAATAGAGTGCCATATGCAACTTCGGACGTAACTCCTCATGAACTCTGGTTCAAAGTCAGACCAAACTTGAATGTCATTCGAGTGTGGGGGTGTCTGGCATATGTGAAGCTCCCAGATCTGAAGATTTAGAAGCTAGGGACAAGGACTACGAAGGCGATCTTCTTGGTGTATGCCGAGAAGAGTGATGCTAGGAGATTTCTTGATATTGAGTCAAATTATATCATCGAATCTCGCGATGCTGAATACTTTGAAAACAAGTTTACAAAAGACAAAAATATTGTTCTTTCGGACATTCTGGAAAATAATGTAGGTGCAAATGAGACTGAAATCTCATATGGGCCAGTAGTCCAAGAAGAAGCTGTTGTTGATGAAACAACTCTTGTACCAGAACTCGCAGTGCCGTCAGCTAAGCGAGCAAGGAGACCGAAAGACTTCGGAGATGACTTTGTCACCTATCATGTGGAAGCAGATCTGCTTACTTACCTATGATGAGGCGATGAAGACCAGAGATACTATCTTCTGGAAGGAGGCAGTGAATGACGAGTTTGACTCTATCACCTCCAATAACACATGGGTGTTGGTAGATCTACCTGAAGGAGAAAAGCCCATTGGATGTAAATGGATCTTCAAGAAGAAGATGAAGGCAGATGGAACTATTGACAAGTTTAAGGCCAGACTGGTAGCCAAGGGATTTTCTCAGAAACAGGGGATAGACTACTTTGACACGTACGCTCCAGTAGCTCGGATGACCACCATCAGGATGTTAATCGCTCTAGCAGCTATACATAAGTTGGTGATACATCAGATGGATGTAAAGACATCATTCCTGAATGGGGAGCTGACCGAAGAGATTTACATGCAACAACCAGATGGATTTGTCGTCAAAGGTCTTGAAGACAAAGTCTGCAAGTTGGTAAAATCATTGTATGGTTTGAAGCAAGCTCCCAAGATGTGGCATGAGAAGTTTGACAAAGTTATTAGGTCAAACGGCTACAGAGTCAACGAGACAGACAAATGTGTTTACACAAAGTTCGCTGATGGAAGAGGAGTCATCGTTTGTCTGTACGTAGACGACATGCTAATTCTAGGCACGGACATAGGCTATGTCACAGAGACAAAGAAGTTCCTCTCAACCAAGTTCAGTATGAAGGACTTGGGGGATGCAGATGTCATCTTGGGCATAAAGATCATCCGAACAGACACTGGAGTAGCGCTGCCACAATCTCACTACATTGAGAAGATGCTCACACGCTATGGGTATAAGGATCTTCCAGGGATCGATACGCCATACAGGTGTGATCAGAAGCTGAAGCCAAACTCGAGGGAAAGCGTCAGGCAGCTGGAGTATTCTAGCATTATCGAAAGTTTAATGTACGCAACCACTGCCACAAGGCCTAACATTGCTTTTGCCGTGGGAATGCTGAGTCGGTTCACAAGCAACCCAGGGGTTGAACACTGGAAAGCTGTGAAGCGGGGGATGAGATATCTCAAGAAGACTCAGACATATGCACTGCACTACAACGGGTATCCGACAGTAGTGGAAGGCTTCAGTGATGCTAGCTGGTGTTCAGAGGTAGAAAGCGAGAAATCCACTGGTGGATATGTCTTTTACTTGGATGGAGCTGCTATATCGTGGAAATCGAAGAAGCAGACTATACTCTCTCGTTCCTCCATGGAATCTGAATTCTATGCACTTAAAACTGCAGCAGATGAAGCAGAATGGCTTCGGGAGCTCATGTATGATCTTCCAGTGGTTGGGGCTCAGATACCGGCGATACCGATATACTGTGACAACCAGGCGACTGCGACGGTAGCATCAAATGACCTCTTCAACAGAAAGCAGAGGACTGTGCGGTTGAAGCACAGGGCAGTACACGATCTTATCAAAAGAGGTGTAATTGCAGTAGTTGATGTTCGGAGTCAGGAGAACCTGGCAGATCCGTTCATAAAGGGCCTCAAACGTCAGTTAGTCGATGACACAGCTTGTAAAATGGGCTTGAAGGCATTCTGATAGTGTGTCTTTGTAATCCTACCATAAAGTTTTATGCTATTAGTTCAAAGAGAAATCTACTAGGCATCTAACTTTTGGTTCGAAGGAGGATCACTGACTGGGAAAACTATCAGGTAACAGTGGGTACTTGTTCTCTGGAACATGGAAGGGATACAGACCCATAACCACTGTTGTCTACTATGTATTTTCTGCAGAAAAAACAGATCCTGTGGAAGGTTGGCTTAAACGCCTTAATGAGTTCTCAGGCAGAGTGAATGTCTGGTGTGCTTTACAGGAAGCACGGTAGAGCAGCACTACAAGGAGTGAAACTCCATGCTACAGTGGGGTGACTCCACCATGAGATTCTCAGGTAGGGGTAATGCCTCGGCTTTGCAAGCCAAGTCATAGCGGCATAGCACCGCAAATAGGCAGGTAGCCTAATGCTGTATGACGTAATTAAAGAGTTGTAGACAGCACTACAAAGGGGAGGATGGCCCCATGTTACAGTGGGACGATACCACGATGAGGTACCCAGGTAGGGGTAAAGCTTCGGCATTGCAAGCCATGTCGTTGCGGCGTAACACCGCAAGGAAGCCTTAGGCTTCATGCTGAGTAGATTGGCACTACAAAAAGGCTGAGACCTCAAGCTACAGTAGTATGACACTACGATGAGGTTCCCAGGTAGGGGTAATGCCTCGGCTTCAGGCCATGTCATAGCGGCGTAGCACCGCAAGGAAGCGCAAGGCTTCATGCCATATCTCTTTAATAAAGAACTCACCTATAGTATATGGAAAGAGATATCAGGCCGTCTCTTGAGGGTAAACTTGTAGACGCCCAAAATTATACACTGAAATCAGGCTGGCACAGGACCTTTAATGTGCAGCCAGAAGCACACGTAACTACACTTTGTGAGTGGGAAGAATTATAATTGTGGTACAGAATTTAAGGCGTAGTCCATTCTTGTATCACATTGTTATTTAACCCATGCGGAAGATTAAGTCGTCAGCGACATCTATCCTAATGCAAAATGGACAGTTACTGTGGGGAACGCTCAACCCTGGACACATATATATGTTGTGATATGTGGGGGATTGTTGGTGCTTTCTTTACATGGAGAGAGCTTGCTCTCAACATGCCTTGTAAAATTTTAGTCCCACATCGAAAATGCACCATGAGTTATCTCAACATATATACTTGGTTGTGTTGTTGAGAGATGCACATGGGATGGTGACCCTAAGGAGGGAACCATGTGGGTGATTTTACTAGGAGGTAAGAATAAGGCTCCAAGGATTAAGCATTAATGCTTTTGTCATTCTCTTGGATTAATTCCATTTGGAGCTAAGCCCCAAAGGGGCTTAGCGACTCGGACTCGTACTCGGACTCGGGCTCATGGGCTCATGAGGCGTAATATGGTATTTTGTTGGCACACTTTGCACTTAGCAAGTCAGCAGTCATGCGGCTCATATGCGACCATGCGGTCTTATGCGGCTCATGCGGCCATGCGGCTCATGCGGTCCATGCGGTCCATGCGGTTCATGCGGCTCATGCGGTCCATGCGGCTCATGCGGTCAATGTGGTCCATGCGGTCCATGCGGCCATGAGGCTCATGCGGCCAGGCTGCTGCTACCGCATGGAGGGTTCCGCTGACTGTGCAGACTACAAGTCAGTTATGGAAAGACTGATTCAATGCAATTAATTCAGATCCTATCTTTGTGGGATTTGAATTAATTTCGTTGCTATCTTTGTGGTATTTGAATTAATCTCGTTGTTATCTTTTGGGATTTGATTCAATCTTTCCATAACTGAAGAGGCGGCTAGGGTTTCCACCCTCTCTCTATATATACTCTCTTCTGACCTCCTTTATGGGTACTACGAAAAAATATAAGTCAGAAAAGGAGAAAGAGAGAGAGAGCTGCTGCCGCCATTGCAAGTCCATCCGAGGAGTCAGAACAGAGGTGACTTCGAGCGTTCCACAAGTTCTTCAAACTTGCTGGTTCCTGGAAGCAATTCGTATGGGGCGAATCTTGCTTTGAGCAACGGCGTTTTGACACCCCAGTATTTTTCTTCTTCTCATCTTTCTCTAGATTATTGTACCTCGTTCTGTCCCAATTGCAACACGTTTGCAAGGAAGAACGAGAGATCTTCTCTTCTCTATTTTCCTCCTCCATATTGTAATCGGGTTATTTGATTTTTGTATCATCGTAGATCTCTGTTGCATCTGTTTTACCATCTTTGATCAAGCCCCGGGACTAACATATTTTACTATGTTTGGATGTCAAAGGAATTGAGAAAGAAAGGAAAGTGATTCCCAATGGAAAAAATAATTAGGGAGGAAAGTGATTCCATCCATTCAAGTAAGGAATTACTTTCCCACAATGAAGTATTCACTTTCCTTTCCAAATTTTTTGGCATTTCCAAACATCGGAAAGGAAAATCAAAGGGAATTATAATTTCCCAAAGGAAAAAAAAATGCTAAGAAATTGATTTCCTTTCCCTTCTATTCCGCGAACCAAACGAGGTCTAAAGTATTGTTTGGGAAGAGAGGAAAATGGGGGGAAGGAAAATTTTGAGGAAAAAATGGGAGGAAAATTAAAAGTAGTGGTGTTTGGGAAGAGGGAGGGGAATTGAGGGAGAGGAATGTGGGAGGAAAATTCATGTGGGTCCCACTCAAAAAAATTTCTCCCAAAAGTGGGAGGAAAATGGAGAGAGATGCGAGAATTGTGAAATAAATTACCCAACTACCCTTCAATAAAGTAGTTATTAATTATGATTTGAAAAAATCAAGGAATAAATGGTAATTATATCTTTCTCCATAATAAATAAAATATTATTTTTAAAATTTTCCTTCTCCTACTTTTTGTTTATCCAAACAAGTGAAGGAAAAATTAATTTTACCTTGATTTTACTCTCCTCCATTTTTCTTTCCCTCAAATTTTCCTCTCCCTCCCCTCCTAGGTTCCCAGACACAGCGTAAGTGAGAAGAAAGAACATCTTATTAATGTCCTTCAACATTGTAACCCTGTCATGGGAGGAGACATGATAAGTGCATGTATTAACTTGGCAATGGACATTCCATGGTAACTTCACTGTAAGATTGTTATATTATATCCATATTAGCTTTGTTAGGGTTCAAACAGAAGTTATTTGGTCTATTAGAGCACCCTTGAAGTTTCGTATTTTCATTTGGCTCTATCACTTGCAAAAAAATTGATTTGTGTGTAGGTTAATTGGTCATGTACATATTTGTTGCTTCGTGTTTACTTGTTTGTAAACGTGAGGTTTCATTAACCATTCCTTAAATGAAGCATGCAGTCCTCTCACCTGTATATATAATCAATCACGATACAATGCTACAAGTAATTAATTGATAGAGAATGAAATAAATAGCAATTACAATTAATGATACAGCTCCAGAAGCCAAAATGATCCTGATCTCAAGGCTTCTCGTCACGACCCACGTCTCTGTTCTTCTTGCACTCTTTCGGCATCGAAGGGTACCTCTTTCTGTCGGTGCAATAGTTGTACACTGTCCATTTATCGCGTACCGAGCGCAGCCTCCTGTACTGGTACCTGTCCAGGTCCCGGAACTCCTTCTGATCCCACCACCGCTCCCCCTGCGTCTCGCAGAACTTGGCGTCCACCGAGGACTCGCACCCGTCGATGTGGAAACTGCGGTAGGACGCGACGAAGGGAGCGTTGGTCCAGTTGGTCTTCTCAAGTCCGCCCCTGGTGGCCCAGTCATCGGCGTTCCAGAGGCTGGAGTAGAGCTTCATCGGCTGGTTGAAGGGAAACCCGACCCCCAGGTCCTTGTTGTTCTTGAATATCCGAATCGGAGTTTCGTCCACGAAGAACCTGGCATATATACCAAGACAACAAAATGGAACCAAATCAAAAAATGATGTCCATATTCCATATCCATATTGTGTGGGTATCCGTATATGTATCCGTAATTGTGAAACACAGTGGTAGAATAGTAGTCAGTTCAATGATTTTACAGATCAGGTGGTAAATAGAAATCAAGTTATACCTAGAATTTACCTATGTTGTTTCCTTCCTGAACGGGGAAAAACATTCACAATCCATGCACCATATTCAGTAAGAAGACTTGTGAAAGATACTTACCACCTATGTTGCACCGACATGAAAAAATATTTATCATATTCTAATGTATCTACGTCCGTGTTAATATCTTTGTGTAAATAGATGATTATATTGTACCTTTATGAAATTATTCATTTCTCTCTTATCCGCATCCATTCCCATTTGTGAAACATAGCTTATCAGTTACTGATTGTTTATTGTACATAGTATTTTTTAGGATTGTTTATTATATATAGTTGATATTGTTGTTTTGACTTTTGGATCTGTCTCCAGTGTTCAGAAAGCCTCATGGGTCACATTAGAGTCCATCACATGCTGCTTTAACTAGCTAATTTAATACGCAGTCAAACCCCTTTCTACAGTTATGTGCATGGGTAGGGATGCAATCGAGCCGAGCCCGAGCTTGTTCGAAGAGTTCACAAGTATGTTCAAGATCAAAATTGAGACCCACCCATATCGAAAGCCTGGCTAGTCGACGAAGAAGCCTAGTCAAGCAAAGTCGAGCTTTTGTCAACCTAGTCGAGTCGAGCTCGCGAGCTGCTTATGTTCATTTGCAGCCCTAATAAGGGTTCTTTGAGAAAGACCAACTAATTGGGAAAACAGCAGAGTTAACAATTGAAGAAAGAATCAAGATGATCAACTTACACAATATTGTACATGTTCCAGAGCACAGAGTAAGAATGGTACTCTTTAGTCGGATCGAACCAGAGGTAGATCCTCTGTTCTCTGTTCCCTTCCCCTCCAGTGAACACATTCGTCTGCAATATGTAGGGCTCCCCGGTCCTGTTCCCCAGGAACTCAAAATCTATCTCGTCATGCTCAGAGCTCATGAGACGAAAGCTGAAAAAACAACATGTACCACCGCACAAACAACACAACATTGGTAAGTGAAGGAATCACTCTAATCGCAATCAAGTAATGACCTACATATCGTACGGACACAGAAAAATGGTGTCCGTATCCGTTACTCTACATAGGTACTTATCTGAAAATATTTGTATCCCGCATCCTTACCGTGGCCTTATTCGTGCAACATATGTAAGGGCATTAGGAATTGAAGCAACGAAGTAACTACCTACGTTTTGCACGAACACAGAAAAATGGTATCCGCATCCGTTACTCTACATATGTACTTATCCTGAAAATATCGTATCTATACCGTGTCCTTATTCGTGCAATTAACATAGGTAACGGCATTAGGAATTGGAGGACTGACTTACATAGAACGCTGTGACAGTCCCAGCGGAGTCCCCCGCAACCATCCTGATGTCCATGCTGAAGTGGCCGAAAAGGTAGGAGCCCTTGGACTGAAACCCAGCCCCTGAAGACAAGACAGTGAACACTACAAGTCTATACTAATACGTATGCGCACATCTTCTTTTCTTGTACAACTTTTTGTGTTACCTGTGTAATTATCGAGGAGTAGCTGGATCTCATTGCCTCCACCGTAGTATTTGATGTGGTCGAGAGCCCAAGACGCCACATAGTTCTTCTGGAACGGAACGTTGACGGGCTTCTTCGGCGCGGCAGCAGTGGTGCTCAGAATGGCCAGGCTCAAGAAACACAAGCACAGAGCTAAGGAGGAGGAGCAAGGAGGAGCCATCTAGACTCCACAAGGAGAATGGGGAATGAGGAAGGGACACATGCGTTTAAGTAGCAAGGAATTGGGGGGTCATTTGTTTAACTGTAACAGTTGACAATTTTGGTTGTGTTTTGTACACATGAACATGAACGTGCACATGAATGTGACTTGGGATGCCAGCTTGTTGTATCTGTTTGGTAAAAGATCAAATGACAAAGAAGATTTGCTTAGGAAGAACAGCAAATTATGTCCCTAATTAAGATGAAGATGATGATGGTATGGAATATTAGGGAGAGATTTGCAGGTCAATAATTTGGGTTCTTCCTTGTGTTAATTAGGTTCATGGGACATGCTCACGGGACATGATGTTATTTCCGAGGCGTAATTTTCGATGGAAAAAAGAGAAACGAAACAGTTGTCTCAATAGTAACAACGTTTCGTAGCAACACTTCAAAGAAGGTGCACCACAGAGATCCTTGGAGGATTCTGGGTAACGAAAATCTAAAGAGATTTCGTTACAACAACAAACGAAAGTAGAGCTTCTTTTAGGAAGATACAAATCGAGTTGCTAGCAGCAGCAACGACGAAAGCCCACAAGAAGTATCTGATTAGATCAGAGAAGAAGAGAAGGAAAGAAGAAAGAGAAAGACTGCTTTGCTGGGGTGATAAGATCACCGTTGCTCAAAGCAAGATTCGCCTATATACGATTCGCTTTCAGGAACTAGCAAGTTCTAGAGAACTTCTGGAACGCGAGACTTGAACGGGCTTCCTGGACTTTACGGACTCCCTTAACTCTCTTCTTTGGTGCATCTTTCAAAGGAGGCCAAGGGACTCTATTTATAGAGTGGAGTGAGACTTCACCTCTTCTCCTATCCGATGTGGGACTAAAATACCAATACTCAAAAATAGAGTTTGATATGTTAGATCATCCCACAATCAGCATAGAAGTGTGCCAGTCCACGCCTACTCCCCGAACACTTCCGTGCATGCACGAGACATCCTGGAGTCCGTGTCCGAGTCCGAGTCCGCACAACAAAAATCAACTTACATCTTTGTTGGAGTTAATCCTTTTTCCTTCTATGAAAATTCTCCTACATGACACACACTTGTACCCCACCACACCTCATGTGCACACCTCAACACAAGAAATGCATTATATTGAGATACTCACCATTTGGTGTAGCCGATGTGAGACTATCTTTCCTAGTCCAACGGCAAAACCACCAACAATCCCCCACATATCTCAAGATATGGGTTGAACGGTTCCCCACAGTGACTGCCCATCATGTATTAGGAGAGATGTCGCTATGACTTGAATCTTCCCGCATAGGTTAAATAACAACATGATACAAGAATGGACTAAGCCTTGAATTCTGCACCATAACTGCAATTCTTCCTACTCACATAATGACATCAACTGTGCTTCTGGCTGCACAATAAAGGCCTTGTGCCAGCCTGATTTCAGTGTATAATTTTTGGGCGTCTACAAGTTTACCCTCAAGAGACGGCCTGATATCTCTGTCCATAGACTATATGTGAGTTCTTTATAAAGAGTCATGGCATGAAGCATTGCGCTTCTTTGCGGTGCTACGCCGCTATGATATGGCTTAAAGCCGAGGCTTTACCCCACCTGGGTACCTAATCATAGTGTCATACTACTGTAGCATAAGGTCACAAGCTCTTTATAGTGCCAAACTATCCAGCATGAAGCCTTGCGCTTTTGTGCAGTGTTACGTCGCTATGACATGGCTTACGAAGCCGAGGCTTTACGCTACCTGGTATCTCTTCGTGGTGTCATGCCACTGTAACATGAGGACATCGTCCTCTTTGTAGTGCTGTCTACCTCTCTTTATTATGATTATCATACAACATTAGGCTACCTGCCTATTTGCAGTGCTACTCCGCTGTGACTTGGCTCACAAAGTCGAGGACATTATCCCTAACCGAGAACCTCATGGTAGAGTTATCCCACTATAGCATAGGAGTTACACTCCTTGTAGTGCTGCGCTACCGTGCTTCCTGTAAAGCACTCCAGGCATTCACTCCGCCTGAGAACTCATTAAGGCATTTAAGCCTAACCTTTCACAGAATCGTTTTTCGTAGAAAATAACAGTAGACAACAGTGGTTGTAGGTCCGTAACCTCTCCATGCCACAGAGGACAAATACCCACCATTCCTGATATTCTTCCGGTTAATAGTCCTCCCTTGAACCAAAAGCTATTTCCTTTGAACTAAAAGCATAAAACTTTATGGTAGAAATGTAATAACACAATATCAGAATGCCTTCAAGCCCATTTTATAAGCTGTGTCATCGACCAGCTGGCGCTTGAGGCCCTTGGTGAACGGATCCGCCAGGTTCTCCGGACTCCGAACATCAATCACTGCAATAACACCCCTCCCGAAGCCATTCTGCTTCCTCCACTGCGGTATCAAGTGCAAAAAACTCAGATTCTATGGACGACCGCTGAGAGCATAGTCTGCTTCTTCGATTTCCACTGATATAATAGCTCCACCCATTGTAAAAATGTATTCACCTGTGGACCTCTCGCTCTCCACTTCTGAGCACCAGCTGGCATCACTGAAGCCTTCCACTACCGGCGGATCTCCCCTGTAGTGCAGTGCATATGTCTGAGTCTTCTTGAGATATCTCATAACCCGTTTCACAGCTTTCCAGTGCTCAATGTCTGGGTTGCTCGTGAAACGACTCAGCATTCCCACGGTGAAAGCTATGTCAGGCCTTGTGGCAGTAGTAGCATACATCAAATTTTTGATTACGCTTGCATACTCCAGCTGCCTGACGCTTTTCTCTGAATTAGGCTTCATCTTCTCAACATAATGAGACTGTGACAACGCTAGTCCAGTGTCTGTCCGGATGATCTTGACCCTAAGATCACATTAGCCTCCCCCAAGTCCTTCATACTGAACTGACTCGAGATGAACTTTTTGTTTCCGTGACACAGCCCATATCCGTACCTAGGATCAGCATGTCGTCCACGTACAGACAAACGATCATACCTCTTCCATTAGCGAACTTCGTGTAAACATACTTGTCCGTCTCGCTGACCATGTAGCCATCTGACTTTATGACTTTGTCAAATTTCTCATGCCACATCTTGGGAGCCTGTTTAAGACCGTACAAGGATTTCACCAACTTGCAGACTTTGTCTTCAAGACCCTTTACGACAAATTCCTTTGGCTGTTGTATGTAAATCTCTTCGGTCAGCTCGTCATTTAGAAAAGCCGTTATCACATCCATCTGATGTATCACCATCTTATGTATTACTGTGAGAGCAATCAACATTCAGATGGTGGTCATCCGGGCTACTAGAGCATACTTGTCAAAGTAGTCAATCCTCTGCTTCTGAGAAAATCCATTTGCCACTAGCCTGGCCTTGAACTTGTCAATGGTTCCATCAGCTTTCATTTTCTTCTTGAAGATTCACTTACATTCGACGGGTTTCGCTCCTTCAGGAAGATCAACCAATACCCAAGTGTTATTTGAGGTGATGGAATCAATTTTATTGTCCATCGTCCTCCTTCCAGAAAATTGTGTCTCTGGTCTTCATCGCCTCGTCATAGGTAAGCGGATCTGCTTCCACATGATAGGTGACAAAGTCATTTCCAAAGTCCTTTGGCCTCCTCACACGCTTCGCTGCCGACTCAGCGAGTTCTGGTTCAACCGTTGTTTCAACAACAACATCTTCTTGTACTACTTCTTTATTAAAAACTTCTGTTTCTTGCGCACCCTCATTGTTCTCCGGTATATCCGCAAGAACAATATTCTTGTGCCTTGCAAATTTGTCTTCAAAATATTCAGCATCGCGAGATTCGATGATATGATTTGACTCAATATCAAGAAATCTCTGAGCATCACTCTTCTCGGCATACCCCAAGAAGATCGTCTTCGTAGTCCTTGTCCCAGCTTCTGAATCTTCAGATCTGGGAGCTTCACATAAGCCAGACACCCCTACACTTGAATGAAATTCAAGTTAGGTCTGACTTTGAACCAGTGTTCATGAGGAGTTACGTCCGAAGTTGCATACGACACTCTATTTAGAATAAAAGTGGTCGTCAATACAGCTTCTCCCCAGTAGCATTTAGGAAGACCCGCAGTTAGCAGCATTAAGCTTATCATTTCTGTCAACGTTTTGTTCTTCCTCTCCGCTACTCCGTTAGATTGAGGAGAATACGGAGTAGTAGTCTCATTGATGATTCCATGTTCTTTGTAGAACGATACGAATTCATGAGACATATACTCTACATCTCGATCACTTCTGAGTAGTTGTAGATCAGTTTAACGTTTAGCTTCAGTCCTGAAGTCTCTGAACTACTCGAATGCTGCATCCTTCTACTTGAGAAGTCATGCGAATGTGCACTTCGAGAAACACTTCGAACTGGTCTCTGTGGAGAATTGATAAAAGTCATAGATATCTGAGTGTACTACCTCCAAATGATCAGTACTTTAGTTCAATCGTCTGAGCAGTTTTCCAACAGTCTTGTATCTTCACAGACCTTAAATTCCTCCACCTCCTTACCCCCACATTCTGAATATAAGGTCCCGGTAGGACAGCTTGAGTCTGCTTCTATCATATACCAACTCTCAGTCCATTCAATGAAGTAACTTCATCGCCATTAGCAGAAGTTCGAACATCCCTTCAGCACCGAACATCTTTTTGAAGCATGTTCCTTGCCAAGAAATTACCATCTGGCTAGTACGAATGTCCATCTTTCAAGTCTGTATCAGATAACAGACTTCTTGAGATAGAATCTTCGGAAATCTCTGGTACGTGTAATACGCATTCCAGTGTCCTTGTCGGTGGTTCATAACCATTATCTTGATCTTCAGATATTCTGCTATGTACATGTTCGCCATCGAGACCTTCGTCATAACATGGCTCGTCCTTGGTGAACAGCTCCTTCAAGAGCATACGTGGTCAGATGCACTAGTGTCAGACCACTAGTCAGCTACCACGCTAGATAACTCAACCTGTGCAACAATAGCAACCAAGTTAAGTAATCAAAATAACCAAGTTTAGCCATACCTGCTGTTTTGATTTGGGCTTGGATTTGCATTCACTCTTGTAGTGGCCATTCTTGCCACAGTTGAAGCAAGTCACGTGGGACTTGGACTTCTGTTGCTTGAACTGTAAGCCCCTGATTTTCAAATTCATTTTTAATTAGTGCTAATTAATTTTTAATGTCAATTATAGCCTTAAATAATTATTAGGAATTTTTAGGAATTTTTCTAGAATTTTTAAATGAATTTTAAATGAGTTTTAAATGTTAAAATACCATTTTGCAATTTCCTAAAATGTTTTAATTAAGTTTTGCAATTAATTAGATTGTTTAGTATCGATTTGCAATTTCCAAATTGTTTTGTGCAAATTTTATTTGAACATAAACAGTGCGGGATGGGTTATGCAAATTTGATTTTGCATTTAATCATTGGGGGGACCTAATTGTAATAACCTAAACCTAGGGGGCCTTTATGCAATTTTGCTTACCTGTCCCCGACGACTCGGCTGGCCGACTGCCACGCCGACGACGATCGACCCCGATCTTTTCCGCCATTTCCGGCTGCCCCACGTCGACGACCGACCTCCTCTGCCTATAAAACAAAGCCCCATCTCTCCCCAGACAAAACCCTAACCCTAAAATTCCCCCACGGCCTTCTTCTTCCCCACTTCTGTTCACCGAAACCCTAGTTCCGGCGACCACCCTAGCGCCGCCCCACCGTCCATCGTCGTCGATCGCCACCACCACCAATCACTCCGCCTCGACAAGCCGCGTCCAGCGCCACACAAGCGCCTTGACCACGACGCCCCCAGCCGCCGTTCGCCCCCTTCGACTTCCACCCCTCAGCCGGACACGAAGGTAACAAATCCTTTCTCTGTGTCGTGCGTGTCCCAAACTGAGACACGAGACTCGCCTAGACACAGGGGACATGACTGTCGTGCTGGACACGTGTTAGCCGAGTCGTACGTGTCGTGCTGGACACGGACACGTCGACTCTGTGTCAGATTTCAACTTCTCGTGTCCTGGACTGTATGGACACGAGACGAACTGTAAACTAGACTAACGGGTTTGGGCTTTGCTTAACGGGTAAAAACCCATTTAATTTCTGTGCTAAATAAATCTAAACCTAACCCTAACTCTAACACAAAGCACGGGCCGACCCACTGGCCAGCCCGAACGAATTAAACCCCCCCCCCCCGCGCGCAGCAGCTCGGGTTCGAGCTGTGCTGCTGTTGTTTCTTTTTCTTTTCTTTTCTTTTCTTTTTCTTTTCTTTTCTTTTACTGTTTTTATATATATATGTATATATATATATATATATATATATATATATATATATATATATATATTAGTATATATGTATATATATTGTTTTTAACAGTATATATGTATATATGTATATGTTTTATAGTTAGTAAATTATATGTATATATATGTTAGTATTTATATATATATATACACATATGTATATATGTATATATTTTCTTGTGTATATATTATTATATATATATATATATATATATATATATATATATATATATATATATATATATATATATATATATATATATATACTTTATAAATTAAGTATTTTCTTGTGTGTATATATATGTACTTTTGGCATAGGTATGTATATATTCATTTTGTATAAAATTTACCTTATTAAAATAATAATATTACTTTGGCTATTTTCAAATTGTATTTTTATTGTATTTAAATTACTGCAACCATTTGGTGTCCAAGCCTAGCATGGGTATTTGGGCTCAAATGTGTTTTCACACATTCAAGACCTGTACAAGTCATATTGGACTTGATTCATGGCCTTGGGTCCTGTATTTGAACTTTGGTTCAAATTATATACATGGACAAAATACGCAGATAATTAATTATTATGTATAATGTTGTTTTTGATTTTCTAAAAAATACTTAAAGTATTGCTAAAATTATGGAAAAATAGTTTTTAGATACTTTGTTAAGTTGGCTAATTTAGTATAATTTTTGTAGTATTTAATTTACTGTTTTGCCACTAGTTTGGCATATGAAACCAAAACTCATTTTCTGTATACTTAGGAAAACTGATTTTTATAAAATATTTGTACTGGATAATAAATTCCAGAAAAATTATAATAAATTTCTATAGTTAGCAAGGATCGTTTTGGTACTTTGTTTTATGCAAAACTAGGCTTTTTGTCTACTTTAAGAATTGTTAGAACATAATAATCTTTTGATTTATTTATTAATTAATTACGACTTGTAGCTTTTTATGTTATTTGCAGTTTTAGTCGTGTTGAACCCCATCCCTCACTAGTATAAAGACCCTGGAAAGTTAGTTAACATAGTGTGTCACCCCCACATTGGTCTCCTAGGCCAAGTCATTATTTTGGCTAGGTGCCCAATCACAAGTCGTGTCACACCAGTTTAGTGATCTAGTATTTTAGCTTAGTGTAAAAGCTAAGTTATTGCATTTATTTCTACAGTGACGAGTTACTGGACATCCATAGCATTGTTATCGCAGCTTGTTTTGTTTTGCTTTGCTAGAGGCAAGTACTTTCTACGAACTTTACATATTGTCACATAAATGAACTGCAAACCCCACCATGTTATATGCTGATCCTTAGGGTAGCAAGTTAGAAATTCTACATGTTGTACTTTCAGTCACTACCATGCTTAGAACTGTCTTTATGTATCTCTCACATGTTATATATATGGGTTATGGGGAAACTGATAGTAGTGTACGTGATCATGACCCCCCTATAGTAGTGAGCGAGGTCGTATTTTATATGCATACTTTGTCGTAGGCCATTATCCCGCATTTTTGTACGGATGTACACTTATGCTTGTTGACTTGTACGTATGTACATTTTATTTACATGTACCACAGTACATTGTACATCTATTGACCGATCACGTACCTGCTACAGTTTTAAACATTACATATACATCTGTCTCTATGACATATGTGTCCTTGCCATGATAGACTATGTGATGCCATGCTTTCCAGTTATTTTCTCACATGTTCATTCTCATGTTCATTTCCATGTTTCATATGCTAGTTTGCTAGATTTAGTACTTGCTCCCGTCCTGACAGGATAACGTTGTAGGTGTCCTTACTGAGGAGGAGTTACTCTGCGACTCATACTATGGAGTTACTACCGAGGACCCGGCTCTGCTTTACGAGGATGTTCCTGCAGGGAACCTCGCCTAGATGTCTTTGGTTTACTTAGACTTTTGAGACATGTATTAGACTATATCATTTTGTAACTGGACATGTATCCAGTTTTACATTTCAGTTTACTTGTACTTGGACGTTTACTATATACGACGACTTTTGTGTTTGGAGCATTTATGATTCTTCTTCACTTATAGAACTGTTAGTACATTTAGTCTTATCCTGTTGTCTTTAGAACAGCTTACTACGTTTTATCTCAACGTAGGCTGGACATGACTCGGCCTGGCCCAACAATTTGGGTAGCGGGTCGTGACATGAACGAAGGACCGTTCACTTTCAGATTAGTGGAGTCCTTCTTCTTGTGATGAGAAGCCACCTGCTTTCCCTTGAACTCTCTTATCTGCACCAAGTTGGCCTTAGCCAGTTGTTTGGACAGAGAGTCCATCTTCTGTTGAGATCGCATTTCGTCCTCAACGTGGATCTCTTGTAGATAATCTTTCAAGCTAATGTCCATCTTCTTCCGATGCAATCTAGCATATAAGTGGCTCCAACTAGCAGGAAGTTTCGAGACTATCCCTCCAACGACAAACTTGTCGACGAGAGGCATCTTCTTGTCATCCAACTTCTGGCGCAACTTCAGAAATTCCTTCACTTGAGGTAGCATCGCCATCTCGTCTTCGAAGAGCCACTTGTGGTACTTCTCGATGATGAAGATTTTTGGACCTGTTCTCATCATCTTCATATAGCTTACCCAAAGAATCTCAGATCTCTTTGGCCTTCACCTTCTTGGAATATGACTCTGCCAGAGAGTCTTCTATAGAATTGAGAATCAGCAGTTTACAGATGCTATTTTCTTTCTTCCATTTGCTCTGCTTGACGAGTGCAGCAGCAATAGCATCTGCAGTTCCTCCTTCTGGAATCGTCGGTTTATCCTCAATCAACACATGGTCTACGTCCATGAGTTGAAGATTAAGGGTGACCTTCCTCTTTCAGATTTGGAAATGTTCTCCGTCGAATATCTCCAACTTGTTAAAGCTGGTATCGATGTGAGAAGCATGAGAGTTTTTCATATTCTAATCTTGCTTTGAGATTATTATTCCCGAGGCATAATTTTCGATGGAAAACAGAGAAACGAAACAATTGTCTCAATAGTAACAACGTTTCGTAGCAACACTTCAAAGAAGGTACTGCACCACAAAGATCCTTGGAGGATTCTGGGTAACAAAAATCTAAAGAGATTTCGTTACAACAGCAAACGAAAGTAGAACTTCTTTTAGGAAGGTACAAATCGAGTTGCTAGCAGCAGCAACGACGAAAGCCCACAAGAAGTATCTGATTAGATCAGAAAAGAAGAGAAGGAAAGAAGAAAGAGAAAAGCTGCTTTGCTGGGGTGATAAGATCACCGTTGCTCAAAGCAAGATTCGCCTATATACGATCCGCTTCCAGGAACCAGCAAGTTCTAGAGAACTTCTGGAACGCTCGTCAGTCAATATTTGAGACTTGAACGGGCTTTCTGGACTTTATGGACTCCCTTAACTCTCTTCTTTGGTGCATCTTTCAAAGGAGGCCAAGGGGCTCTATTTATAGAGTGGAGTGAGACTTTACCTCTTCTCCTATCCGATGTGGGACTAAAATACCAATACTCAAAAGTAGAGTTTGATATTTAGATCATCCCATAATCAACATAGAAGTGTGCCAGTCCACGTCTACCCCCCCGAACACTTTCGTGCATGCACGAGACATCCTGGAGTCCGTGTCCGAGTCCGAGTTCGCACAACAAAAATCAACTTACATCTTTGTTAGAATTAATCCTTTTTTCTTCTAGAAAAATACTCCCACATGACACACACTTGTGCCCCACCATACCTCATGTGCACACCTCAACACAAGAAATGCATTATATTGAGATACTCACCATTTGGTTTAGCCGATGTGGGACTATCTTTCCTAGTCCAAAGGCAAAACCACCAACACATGCCACATGGGAATGCTTCTAATGTAGGCAAAAAATGTATAACTTGACACAGATGGAGGAAATATTGTAGGGATCGAAACGTTGCTGAAATGACATTAACACCCACTTTGAAATTGACAAACCCTATGCAAGAACAAAAACAGAAGAACATAGTATTTTTGGTGACTTCGTCACTAGAGCAAATCCCAATATCTATTAATTGACTAATATAAGATTGATTACAATATATGTTGCAAATATCAAGTAGAAGAAGAGAATATTACAATGAGATCGCCAACACCCTGTGACGCCTCCCTGAACGAATATGTTGTCTCGAAGTGGGAGCCCTATGAACGAGTATGGTTCTCTTCGTAGAAGTTATAGACTATCGCATTGAATCTCCTAAAGGAGCACTTGCATATGACATCTCCTTAGCATCCTTAAATAATCTAAGAAAACCTAAGTTAGGATAGGGAAAAAAAAAATCCTAAATTAGCCCCAGCCCCATCTTGGTCGTCCAGATTTGGTCCAACTGCCAGAAAATGATGATGAAAACGATCCAATCTGAACCAATTTCTGTGGAGCGGTATACTGGAAGTATATTATCAATATATTATGTAAATCCCCAAGTAGGTTATGGGAAAAAACTCCTAAAATCAATATACTACCAGTGTAATGGTGTTGTTATTTTGGCTCTGTTTGAGTTCCGGTTCATCAACTGCTACTCCGTTACCTTCATCGAAACTCATGTCGATACTTCACGATGCTCGAAACTATCTCTCCAACCTTGAATCTAAGACGGATTCTCAACAAACTTTCCATCCATCCATCCAACGAGAGGTGTTGTCACTATGACCCCTTAATCGGACTCCATGTCTGTCGACACGCAATAGATTTTCTGCTCCCCCTTTAATCGATCTTGAATTCCCTGAGCTACTCTACATCACCTTTCATCTCTATCTCCTCGATTACCACGTTGATGTTAGCTGCCATGTGTAGCACCCCCGTAAATAACTGGGATCTCATCGACATTAAAACTCGTCCAAGACCAAAGTCCCTGACCATCAGCTTCACCATAAATTTTGGTTGCATGTCTCCGACTTTTGTCTTCCACCGGAACATCCTCTCGTTGTGTCGTTGTTTCTCACCATTGACGCTTGTCAAACGGACGGTGCAGTTCACATGAGATTCAAGGTCATTAACTTGCCCACCTTCGTGTCCGACACTGAAGTTCCCTCATACACCTAAATCCATGAGTAAAATATCATGCACTATGCACACCAACGTCGATGACCCATAACTCTTCTAAACTTTACAATTGGAAGTGTACACACTGCTTCTTGAGCTGGCTACACCCCTAATCTCCTTCTTGTTTTTAAACTGCTGAAACACCAATGTCGCTCTGTTGAGTTTTGGCACACCACTTGTCATTAAAAATAGATCGATAAAACAATCCCCTCTTGGAGACTCACCAGTTGTCATGGGACCGATAGACACCTCAAGATGGGACCGATAGACACCTCAAGTTTTGATGCACCCCCATTTGTCAATTTGTCTTGATGAACTGAATGTTCTGAAACCCTCAAATCATTTTGATGACCCTCCCCAGCATGTTCCAGTTGATCCCCTATCAAATACCCCTTAAGCCATCATCCGATGCTTGCTAGTCACCCGACCGTACACCTTAGTTGTCTGAGCTTCAACATGTCACACCATATATCTTCTCAATCTAGTCAGAAACCCTTAGTAAGCTTCTAGTCCTTGTCCCTAAACATATTACGACAGCCACCATCCACTAGTTTCGTAACCAAAGCCAAATTTTATTCGGTACGTGATGACCCCCTTAAGAACAAGATTTTTGCCAAGCTCTATTGTCAACTGAATTTCGTCGATGCCCATATCTGCAAATGTCCTATGTTGTCCATATTTACACGTTCGAACCTACCACCTTCGTATGTCAAACAGATCCCCTTTGTGGAGTGGCACGATAATATGCCCCCGTGTTCAAGACCTAGTCATCCTCATGACTACACATGCCACAAGGTTCCACTACTTTGGTCGCTGTTGGGATGATGTGATCTCTCATTGCTGAAAATCTAATTGATCATCCTTGCCTTTAGCCTTCTCATCTTTAAGCTTCTTGTAGTCCCATTTAAAATGACCATCTCGCCAT
>JANAVB010016197.1:47771065-47798565 GCA_029216955.1 Iris pallida | reverse complement strand
CAACCCATAGCAATCTCCCTAACCGAAGTTGGCGACTCCTCGATTAGATTTCTTCTTCCTTCTGTCTTGTATGACGAAGTCCTAAGAACAAAGTGCAGAGTTTCTCTTAGATCTCCTGTGGATGAGCGTCCGAATCTCAACTTTGTGCCTCCACCCTCATCCTATATATATATGATGAAAAAAAAAATCATATTTTAGGTCTTAGTAGAATTTTCTAAATATGAAGCTCTCAAATAAGAATCTTATTACACCTAAAATAGCTAATCAATATCCTATTTTAGATTATAATAGGATCTCCTAAATAGAAAAGCCCCAAATATGAATTCTACTACATCTAAAACAGTTCAGCACCAATTACGGATATCCAAATCAAATTAAATAAAATATTTAATCAGATTTGGATTCCAAAAATATGCTATTACCAAATCCAGATTGGACTCTAACAATCTCCTCCTCCAGTCTGATGAGAGGGTGTTGACCCCATGGCTCCTCAAATGGACTCCATGAATGTCGCGCCGCGATAGTTCCTGCTCCCCCATGCTACTGATCTCCGATCCTCCGAGCTGCTTTGCATCTTCCGTCGTCTCCAGCTCCTCGACCATCACGTCGATGCTAGCTACCATGCGTAGCACCTCCTGTACCACTGGGATCCAGCCGAGATCAATAACACGATCAAGACCGAAGTCCCTGAGGATCAGCCTCACCGCAAGTCTCGGCTGCCGGTCCTCGACTTTCGTCTTCCATCGAAATGTGCTACCGTTCCGTAGAGCTTCTTTGTAGTACCCCGTCCCTACATCGTGTCCCGTCTCCGTCTACGGGATGCGCAAGAAAGGAACACTGTCGCTATCGATTCGGTCGGGACCGATAGGTCAGAATCGGCCGAGTCGATCGAACGGGAACGGTTGAATTAAGATCCATTCCACGTTATGGAATGGCTTCTTCGGAACCAAGTCCCATATTCAGCGGGTTGCGCCTCGAGGATTGGCTCTGCGGCTAAGTCGGGAAAGACCTCCCGTTGCTCTGGTTTTCATGCCGTACTTGATTTGACTTTGGCTTTCGTTTTCGTGAATGCGCTTTTCGTGAATGTTTTCGATGGGTTTTCGTGATGCGTTTTCGAGCTCGCATTCATATTGAAATTCCTTGAAATACACAGTGTTCTAATCAGTTGCTTATGCGATTGCAGGTGATCGCGTAGGCGACGACAGCGCAGCCAACTGGTCGCTCGCTTGAAGCAAGCCTAAGGCGAGTGGCTGACCTCCTTCGTCTCGTCCCTCTACTTCAAAACTCAATATGTGAAGTAAAATGAATGCTTGTCATAATAGTGTAAAATCAAAGAAATCATAGCACGATTCTTCATGAAACACTTGATATCAACGGCTGGTATTGGAAATAGAATACATGTTCCTTATGAAAATCCACTTAGCCTATGCAAAGCAATGAATGAATCGATTAACGTTTATCGCAACGATACGGCTAAATGAGTAAATCAACTAAGTTCAAAGGAAAACGGTCATTGGACAACTTGTCGACAAGGTGTAGTTTCCTCGAACGGTTACCTAGGCCAAGGGACCGATTCGGCCCGGGAGGAACGAGTGTATAGCAAGCGCCAACCCTTCATCGGCGCGAGTTATGCGGGAACTTTCGCACAGGGCTCGCTAACCGACGCGAAAGGGTCACCGTCTAACTCAGCTATAGTCCGAGATGGCTTGACATTGCCAGTGGCCTTCACACCCCTTCTTCACTGCTTAACAAGTGCACGGGACACGGAATAAAATGTGATAGTTGCTTAATGTTACACAATTTCATATGCTTGCCTCAAAACATGTTAACATGCAAATTGAGCAGGATGGTTAGAAAGATCATTGAAATAGCTAGCTAACATGTTTACGAAAATTCTTGAATCAAATGCAGAGCTTGGATTTTAATTAGCCATTCGCCAGTACATGTGTTTGTGCTGATCCTCGCTCCTTGCAGGTCTCGTGAACCAGGAAGGACGCGCCAACTAGCTCGGCGACGTTCGTGACTTTTGAAGCTTCGGCCGTGCGTCGAAGACTCTCTCTCTGCGACTCCCCTTTTGAAGGCTCTCGACAGTCCAAGGAAGATGACTCAGCGTCCCTCCCATCCAGGTCACTGGAGTACTTGTGTATATTGAGGGATGTGTGCAATGTATGGAACGACTATCTCATCGGCACTCTTTTGTAATCGAGTCATGTTGTAGCCCGTACGGCAATGAGTCTTGTACCGGAGTCTGTAAATGATGTTCATTATCAATAAAGAATCAAGTTCCTTTAATTATTGTGTGATTCAATTTATCTGCGTACTCTCTTAGATCTCGTGTCTCGGATTGCCTTATGACTATGCCTTGTGCGATCGTAAATTAGGTTCGCACGGCATCACGCCCGGAGGACGACTATCGATTTGACGAAATCGGAGCATGACTTAATGGTATCAGAGCACGGCTTTACGTCCTTGGCCTCCAGTATCGAATTCTAGTCTCCAACCGTTGACCTCGTATCGATGAGAAGAGTTGTTCCATACGCTGAATCTAGGACATTTTCTGAAACTAATGAGAGTTGCCTTTCCTTTTTCCCTGCAGTTGCGGAAGCTCAGGCGGAAGACGAGACGAGCGCTTCCAGCGGCTCGAGTGCTTCTAGGCCCGAGCAGTCCGTCAACCCAACGGGAATGACGCCTACCATAGCCGGACCTTCCGGCGACCCAATGCAACGTATGCTGCAGATGTTTGAAATACAGCAACGTCAAAATGAGCTCCATCGTCAGCAAGCGGAGGCTCGACAAACTCAATTCGAGAGTCGATTCGAGGCTCAATTCAAGCTGCAGCAGCAGCAGCTGAATACTCTCCAGCAAATCATACAGTCGGTTGTGGGCAACAATAACAATTCAACGATGACGCCTGCCGTGACCAAGCCTGCAGTTCGATCCAACGAAGCTGAACCAGAGGCGCCCGTGCTCTCACCTGCGGCACCGAGAAGTTCTAACTTCGACGTGTCAAAATTTACTAAAAGCTGCCGTACTTCCTTCAACGGCACAGAAGATCCCTCGGTGGCGATCGACTGGTTGGAGGAGCTGGAAGACAAGTTCGAGCTTCTAGGTGTCGAAGACTCGAAGAAAGTCGCGTGTGCTTAACTTCTACTTCGAATGAACATGCACGATTGGTGGGCTGTACAGAAGCGGGCTATTCGACGTGAAGACGAGACGGCGGCAATTTCCTGGGCTACATTCAAAAGTGCATTTGAGACAGAATATCTTTCAGCTGCCGTGCGACAGGAGAAAGAAAATGAGTTTATGCAATTGAGACAAGGGAATATGACAGTACGACAGTATGTGACCGAATTCAACAAACTGGACAAGTTTGCTGGAGATTATTTACCAACCACTGCAAGTCGAGCTCGACGATTCAAAGTGGGCCTGCGTTCAACTATCCGTGCTCATGTTTCGGTGCCCAAATACAAAACCATGGGCGAGGCACTCAACCATGCCCTCCGTCTGGAGTCCGAGTACCCTTGTACTACTACCGGCGCTGTTCACTTTAATAACAAATGCCATAGTAATACGGGAGGCAACAACGCACACAAGCGTCAAAATCGTGGCAACGGAGGCGGCAACCAGACGAAGGATCGAGTAGTTTGCACTTTCTGCCCCAAAGAGGGGCACTTGATCAGCGAGTGCCGATTGAAGAACGGTACGTGCCTCGGGTGCGGCCGAGCCGACCATATCGACTGCCCGGAGAAGTCAAACCAGCGCCCACGACAACACCATCAGAATCGAGGCCAAGCACCTCAGGCTCCACCGACCGCATAACAGAATGGCCAAGACCGTCGCCCTAATGCTCAGGGCCGCGTCTACGCCATGACCCGAGATGAAGCGTTCGCATCTGACACAGTCGTGACAGGTATACTGCAATTCAATAATAAACTTGCTCGTGTATTGTTTGATTCAGGTGCCACGCATAGTTTTATATCGGCGGACTTTGCCGCCGAGCACAAATTTCCCCTGACACCGCTGGGTCTCGAGCTCACTGTTAACATCCCGTCGGGCATGCCACTAGCTGCAAATTTAGTCTGCGGAGACAGAATCATCTGTATAGGTGGTCAAAAGGTCAGTCTCGATGCGATAGTTCTAAATATTAAGGACTACGATATCATTCTGGAGATGGATTGGCTCGGTCCGTGCAACGCAACCATAGACTGCGCTGAAAAGAAGGTCACATTCCGTATACCTGGAGTGCCTGAATTCTTCTACTCGTATGGTGAGGCATCGCCGACCTGCATGGTGATCTCCGCAATATCTGCTCGACAGATGCTGCATTTCGGATGCGAAGGCTATCTAGCTTCCGTTCGAGACATGCGATAGGATGGTGCAAACGCGGGTCAGACCGACGTTGTGGCAGAATTCCTCGATGTGTTCCCGGACGAGCTGCCCGGCATGCCGTTCGATCGAGAGATTGAGTTCACTATCGATACCTTCCCCGACACTCGACCGATCTCGAAAGCCCCGTACAGAATGGCCCCTGTAGAGCTTAAAGAACTCAAAGTACAGTTACAAGAATTGCTCGACAAGGGATTTATCCGACCCAGCATCTCGCCCTGGGGAGCGCCCGTGCTGTTTGTCAAGAAGAAGGATGGCTCTATGCGTCTTTGTATCGACTACCGCGAGCTGAACAAAGCTACTGTCCGGAACAAATATCCCCTGTCCCGCATAGACGATCTGTTTGATCAGCTTCAAGGAGCCACGGTGTTCTCTAAAATTGATCTGCGTTCGGGTTACCATCAACTCAAGATCAAGCCGGACGATGTGCCGAAGTCTGTCTTTCGTACTCGATACGGCCATTACGAGTTCCTGGTAATGCCGTTCGGCCTAACGAATGCCCCTACTGCTTTCATGAATTTAATGAATCGGGTGTTCCGACCATTCCTCGACAAGTTCGTAGTAGTCTTTATCGACGATATACTCGTCTACTCGAAGAATAGGCAGCAACACACTGAGCATCTGCGGACCGTGCTTCAGACCCTTCGAGAAAATCAACTATACGCGAAACGAAGCTTATGTGAATTTTGGCTTAGCATCGTCGCATTCCTTGGACACATCATTTCTGCTGAAGGTATTGCGGTCGACCCAAAGAAAGTTGAAGCCGTTGTCGATTGGAAACGGCCAGCGTCCGTCGGCGAGATTCGAAGTTTCCTTGGCTTAGCGGGATACTACCGACGCTTCGTGACAGACTTCGCGAAGATCGCATCGCCTCTGACTCGCCTCACCCAGAAAGGAGTCGCATTTGAATGGTCGGACGACTGCGAAGCTGCATTCCAAGAGTTGAAGCTAAGGCTCGTCTCGGCCCTGATACTCGCACTTCCAGAAGGGACTGAGGGTTTCCAGATATTCAGCGACGCATTCGGTCAGGGCTTGGCGTGTGTGCTGATGCAGCAGAACAAGGTGATATCTTTTGCTTCCCGACAGCTAAAGCTGCACGAGAAGAACTATCCCACGTATGACCTGGAGTTAGCGACAATTGTGTTCGCGTTGAAATTGTGGCGCCACTATCTCTATGGCGTGGCGTGCACGATCTATACCGATCACAATAGCCTCAAGTATCTATTCACACAGAAGGAGATGAACTTGCGACAAAGGCGTTGGCTGGAACTAATCAAAGATTACGACTTGACTATCGACTATATGCCGGGAAATGGAAATGTCGTGGCGGACACTCTGAGTCGGAAGTACATAGCCTCGCTATCCATCGACCCCAGACTGCTACGTGACCTAGAAGAGATGGGCATCGAGCTTCGAGTCAGATTCCAGAATGTGCAGTTGGCAAAGTTGCAGTTAGAGCCGAGCTTGCTTGATAAGATCAACACCGCTCAGAAGGACGATCCGTACTTAAAGAAAATACGAGATCTAATCTCGACGGGCAGGACGACCGACTTTGCGGAAGACGAAACCGGCGTGCTTCGATTGAAGGGTAGGCTATGTGTTCCGGATGATTCAGAACTCAAAAAGGAGATACTGTCGGAGGCGCACTATGCGAAATACACTTTGCATCCCGGTAGCACGAAGATGTACAAGGACCTCCGTACAAACTTCTGGTGGCACGGGATGAAAAGAGATGTGGCACTCTTCGTGTCGCAATGCATGGCCTGTCAGCAGGTGAAAGCTGAGCACCAGAGACCGGGCGGGGAGATGCAGAATCTGGCGATTCCAGAATGGAAGTGGCAGCACGTGTGCATAGATTTCATTGTTAGTCTGCCAAAGATGCCGCGGGAAAATGATGCTATCTGGGTCATCGTCGATCGATTAACCAAGTCAGCGTATTTTATTGCCATCAAAGTTACTTGGAGCGTTGATCGCCTGGCGTAGATATATCTTGATGAGATAGTACGGCTGCACGGAGTTCCAGTATCCATCGTCTCTGATCAGGATTTACGGTTCATGTCGTGATTCTAGAGTAGCCTTCAGTCGGCGCTGGGTACCAAGTTGCAGTTCAGCTCAGCTTACCATCCTCAGACCGACGGCCAAACGGAGCACGTCAATCAGATTTTCGAAGACATGCTACGACTCTACGCAATTGACTTCAAATAAAGCTGGGACAATCATCTACCGCTAGCCGAATTTGCATACAACAATAGCTATCAATCAGGCATTCAAATGGCATCGTATGAAGCCTTGTACGGGCGCAAGTGTCGATCACCCATTTGCTGGAACAAAGTCGGAGAGCGGCAGATTCTCGGTCCGGAACTGGTTGAACAGACCGTGCAGAAGATTCGGCTCATTCGGGAAAGATTAAAGACCGCACAGAGTCGTCAGAAAAGCTAAGCGGACGTTCATCGTCGCCCCCTCGAGTTTCAAGTAGGCGATCACGTATTTCTCAAAGTGTCGCCCATGCGGGGAGTTACTCGGTTCGACGCAAAGGGAAAATTGAGTCCGAGATTCGTTGGGCCGTTCGAAATACTCGAGCGGGTCGCCCCAATGGCCTATAAAATTGCCTTACCACCGACGCTTGAAGGTATACACAATGTCTTCCATGTCTCTCAACTGCGGAAGTATGTGCACGACCCGAGCCACGTGGTAGATTTTGGCCAGCTTGAGCTAAAGTCCGACTTATCCTACGTCGAAGAGCCAGTTCAAATCATAGAACGCAAGGATAAGCTGTTGTGCAATCGAGCGTCCCTCTCGTCCGCGTCCTCCGGAGGAACCATTCGGTCGAAGAGTCAACGTGGGAGCTTGAATCAGAAATGAAGGAGAAATTTCCTTCGCTATTCTCGTAGAGGTAGGTTCTATCTTTAAGTTTCGAGGACGAAACTTTTTATTAGTTGGTTATGGTATAGTTCCCCGTTCCTACATCGTGCCCCGTCTCCGTCCACGGGGTGCGCAAGAAAGGAACACTGTCGCTATCGATTCGGTCGGGACCGATAGGTCAGAATCGGCCGAGTCGATCGAACGGGAACGGTTGAATTAAGATCCATTCCACGTTATGGAATGGCTTCTTCGGAACCAAGTCCCATATTCAGCGGGTTGCGCCTCGAGGATTGGCTTTGCGGCTGAGTCGGGAGAGACCTCCCGTTGCTTTGGTTTTCATGCCGCACTTGATTTGGCTTTGGCTTTCGTTTTCGTGAATGCACTTTTCGTGAATATTTTCGATGGGTTTTCATGACGCATTTTCGAGCTCGCATTCATATCGAAATTCCTTGAAATACACAGTGTTCTAATCAGTTGCTTATGCGATTACAGGTGATCGCGTAGGCGACGACAGCGCAGCCAACCGGTCGCTCGCTTGAAGCAAGCCTAAGGCGAGTGGCTGATATCCTTCGCCTCGTCCCTCTACTTCAAAACTCAATATATGAAGTAAAATGAATGCTTGTCATAATAGTGTAAAATCAAAGAAATCGTAGCACGATTCTTCATGAAACACTTGATATCAACGGCTGGTATTGGAAATAGAATACATGTTCCTTATGCAAATCCACTTAGCCTATGCAAAGCAATGAATGAATCGATTAACGTTTATCGCAACGATACGGCTAAATGAGTAAATCAACTAAGTTCAAAGGAAAACGGTAATTGGACAACTTGTCGACAAGGTGTAGTTTCCTCGAACGGTTACCTAGGCCAAGGGACCGATTCGGCCCGGGAGGAACGAGTGTATAGCAAGCGCCAACCCTTCATCGGTGCAAGTTATGCGGGAACTTTTGCATAGGGCTCGCTACCTGACGCGAAAGGGTCACCGTCTAACTCAGCTATAGTTCGAGATGGCTTGACATTGCCAGTGGCCTTCACACTCCTTCTTCACTGCTTAACAAGTGCACGGGACACGGGATAAAATGTGATAGTTGCTTAATGTTACACAATTTCATATGCTTGCCTCAAAACATGTTAACATGCAAATCGAGCAGGATGGTTAGAAAGATCATTGAAATAGCTAGCTAACATGTTTACAAAAATTCTTGAATCAAATGCAGAGCTTGGATTTTAATTAGCCATTCGCCAGTACATGTGTTTGTGCTGATCCTCGCTCCTTGCAGGTCTCGTAAACCAGGAAGGACGTGCCAACTAGCTCGGCGACGTTAGTGACTTTTGAAGCTTCGGCCGTGCGTCGAAGACTCTCTCTCTGCGACTCCCCTTTTGAAGGCTCTCGACAGTCCAAGGAAGATGACTCAGCGTCCCTCCCATCCAGGTCACTGGAGTACTTGTGTATATTGAGGGATGTGTGCAATGTATGGAACGACTATTTCATCGGCACTCTTTTATAATCGAGTCATGTTGTAGCCCGTGCGGCAATGAGTCTTGTACCGGAGTCTGTAAATAATGTTTATTATCAATAAAGAATCAAGTTCCTTTAATTATTGTGTGACTCAATTTGTCTGCGTACTCTCTTAGATCTCGTGTCTCGAATTGCCTTATGACTATGCCTTGTGCGATCGCAAATTAGGTTCGCACGGCATCACGCCCGGGGGACGACTATCGATTCGACGGAATCGGGGCGTGACTTTCTTCACCCTTGGATGGCCCAGCCAAGCGGACGATGTGGTCCTCCTGAGATTCGAACTCCTGAACCTGCCCACCTTTGTGTCCGACACTGAAGCACCTCCGTACACATACATCCTTGAGCAGAACATCGTGCACTATGCATGTCGTCGATGACCCACAACTTTCCATGAACTATGTGAATGGAGATGCACCTGGCTCAGATTGAGTTTGCTGGAAACCTTGATCTCCTCCCTGGCTTCGAACTGTTGCAACCAATATCACTCCATGAAGCTTTGCAAACCACCCGTCGCTAAACGGGATCCGTAGAACAACCCCCACCTGGAGACCGACCAGCTATCATGGCACCGACAAACAACCCTTAATATTTTACTCACCTCCATTCGTCGCTTTGTCTCGATGAACCAAATCCTTCGTTACCCTCAAAACATCTCGAAGACCCTCCTCAGTAAGTTTTCGACGATCCAACTCCTGTCGAACACCCCTCAAGCCTCCATCCCATGTATGTGACCTGACTGTAAAACTCAGCGGCTTGAGCTTGTACATGCCACACACAAATCTCCTCCAGCCAGTAGTTGGGAACCCTTTACAAGCATCCAATCTTTGTCACCAAACAAACTACAACAACCATCATTAGCCAGCCTCTCAATCGAAACTAAGTTGTAGCACAAACTTGGTACATGTCGCACACCCATGAGGATGAGCTTCTCACCAAACTCTGTCGTCAATTGCACGTACCACTGATACCTACAAATGCATCCGTCCCCTTGTTTCCTATCTTCACACGTTCAAACTTTTCTTCACGGTATGACGTGAAGATCCTCCTCTACAAACTGGTGTGATACGACGCCCCCGTTTCTATGACCCAGTCATCATTATGCCACATGCCACAAGGTTCCTCTACGTCGGTCGCTACGATGATGATACCTCCCAATGCGATGAGATCTTCCTGATCGTCCTTGCCTTTTGTCTTCTCAGCTTTGAACTTCATGCAGTTTCTCTTGATATGACCCCTATCGCCACAGTAGTAGAAGCCCTCCTTGTGGTCCACAATCGTAAGATCCTGAGAACTCCTTCGTGTCCTCGCCTGTGACTTGGGTCTTCTATTCCCGTAGGAAGTCACCAGAGTGGACTCTTATGATGATTCAAGTTGCTTTGTTGCTGGATCTCTTCATTCAACAAGTTACTTTTGACTGCCTCCATCGTGATAACTCCATCCGGTACAGAGTTGCTCAGCTACACCACCAACGTCTCCCAGCTTCCAGCAGAGAACTCAAAAGCAATAGGGCCGAAAACTCATCATCAATCATCATCTTCATCGCAGATAGTTGATTGATGATGTCCTGAACCTTGTTTAGATGTTGTACCACTGGGCACCCTCCATGTACTTCAAGTTGACGAATAAAAAATACCTTGTTGTCGACCGTCTTTCTTTCGTACAATGAATGCAGCTTCTCCCATAATGCTTTTGTCGAACTCTACATAGACACGTGATAAAATACTGAATCATCCAACCATTGGCGGATGAATCCAACGGCCTTTTGATCTAGTCGTTTCCAGTCTCCAATAGCTTTGTTCGATGGCTTTACACTATCGCCCACCAACGGACCATGCAAGTCCTTGGATCAGAGTAGATTCTCAATCCTTGGTTTCTAAATCGTCTAGTTTCCCCTATTGAGGGTGATCATATGAGTGTTCATCTACTCCGGAGACATGGTTGCCAGAACCTGGCTCTAATACCAGATGTTGGTATCAGACCAGAATGAAGGAACCTCGCACTGATACCAGATGTTAGGAATCGGACACGCCCTCTGGCATTCTGATACCATATTCACTACTAAAATAAGGCAAATTAGCGACGTCATGATACGTAGCTAATAATGACAATTACGTCGCTAATCGTAATTGGCGACGGCTTTAGCGACGTAAAGTGAAGGTCGCTTTTAAGCTAGTCGCAGATGGCAAATTCTTCGCCCTACGTTGCTGTTTGCGACGTCCCAGCCGTGTCGCTACGTCGTCGCAAAGTTAGCGACGTAGCGCGACGAAAACTTTACGTCGCAAACTTAGCGACGTAGTGCGACTTCTTAGCGACGTTTAGTTCTATTGACGTGATGACGTGGCATGCCTGCCACATCAGCAAGGTGGTGACGTACAGCGACGTAACGCCGCTAATTAGCGACGTATAGCGACGTCCACTTTCTGTCACTATACGTCGCTATCCGTCACAGACTACTGAAAATAATTAAAAAAATATAATATGTATTTTTGTTATGCTATGTGTCTGTGTTTACAGTGTGTGTGAAGTGCAGTGTTCGAACCATCGACAGTTTCGCTTACTGTTCTATGTTTTATCTTGGATAGAAAGAAACAGTTCATGGTGCACTTCTCAGAGCTTCCTCTTCACGTCCTTCACCTTCTCGGGATCCTGTACGACGTCCCGAGAGAGTGAAGGATGTGAAAATGAAGCTCTTAGAAGTACACCCTGAACAGTTGCTCTTTCTGTCCAAGATAAAACATACAACAGTAATCGAAACTATCGATGGTTCCGAACACTACATTTCACATACACTGTAAATACAGACACACATCATCACAAAAATACACATTATAGTTTTTTAAAATTTGGGCAGCACCTCCTTTGTATATCAGATCATCGCTTATAACCCAGCGTAGGTATATTTGTCATCCCCGTCACAGATATCATCATAATTAAGTCTCCCATCATAACAGTCTACAACTAATAGATGAATAGCAGTCTTCCATCATAACAGTCTACAACTAAATATCATACATGTACTCAATAAAAATACCAACAAATTAAATATCACAAACATACATGTCCAACAGAGTCAAAAAATAATAAAAATCAGTGTACAGAACGGTCAATGGGCCCATAGGGCCAATACATACAAAAATGATAAAAAAATATACTGGATCACTGAGGACCCCTGTCGTGCATCTGGGATAGAATGTACTCATACTGCTCCTGGGTGAGCTGCACCGTAGGGGCAGTAGGAGGCAGTGCAATCTCTGGAGTCGGCGCCGTCGATGGATCGAGAGGACGTATCTGCTCCATTTCCGCAGTCGCTTGTAGGCCTTTAAAAATGATAGTCACGCTGAGTTGATCAAGACAGAGTCAAAAGTCACGCTCAGTGATCCAGACAATATTTACAAATCACGCTGGGGAGAAAGCTCATCATTTGTCAGAGTAATTATGACTGACAGCACAACAGTCGAAGAATGTCTCTTCGTATGCTACGTATGCACAGAATTCGAGAGATCACAGCCGTCTATTACGTGATTTTCGAAATCTTCTTCAGCAAGACTCAACCTTTGTCAAATTGGCGTACCAAAAGAGCTTCTTGTCATTTAATGTGACTGACAAAAGCAATCACTACCAGAGATTTTGTGTCAGTCGAGGCACGCTAAATCAAGACAGCTGGCAGCTCTATCCCAAATCTGCGTGGATTCTGAAGCTTCTTGCCCCAAGTTTGCGTGGATTTTGAAGCTTTCTACCCCGAGTCTGCGTGAATTTCGTCTTCACCAAATCTGCGTGGATTCTGAAGCTTCTTGCCCCAAATTTACGTGGATTTGAAGCTTTCTACCCCGAGTCTGCGTGGATTTCGTCTTCAACAAGTCTGCGTGGATTTCATCAAATTGGAGTACGTGGCAGCCATGCCACTGATCTCTCGCCTGCGTGTCCTGTAACTTGCACACGACTCATGCATGATTACCATGTGTCCAACAGTTACAGGCCACGTCCAGTAACTGCTCACAACCTTGCGTATGTTAAATCCTGCGTGATTTTCAACTAAGCACAGGCTGTGAAGACAGTTATCTTTTCAGTTATTATTTTGACTCTATAAATAGAGTTCTTTTTCTCATTCATTGTATGGATACATAGTTATCTACTGTCAAAATTTTGAGAGCTTTTCTTCTTCGCATAATCCAAGGGATAAAGTGATCGTCTTCTAGATCAGATTCCCACAGTTGTAATTTTCCTAGATACACAAAAATAAAGGAATTTATTTATGGAAAACAAATTGGCGGCTCTGCTGGGAAAACCATCTCCTCTTCTGAGATGGCAACAACTCAATGCGATACTTCGTCAATCGGCTCGACGAAGAAGGTGATGACGATCCAATTCGATCAACTCGCCTATGAAAATGCAGCGGACTAAGAGTGGTAAGCCCACTACAGCCACCATCTACATGCCAAGTCGAAGGGACACTCTATCTATGTCCCTAAGAATCAGTTGGCAGCCAATGGTGAAGTCTCTGCCACAGTGTTGGTCCTAACACTGGCAAGAACTCTACTGCAAGCACGCACACTCTTGTACGCTCGAAGATGACAGCAATCAAAGATCACGCTAACAGTACTGGCTCCTTAGCCAAATCTGTTCCAGTGTGTCTCTCAAAGTTGAAAGTCATGCTGACAGTACTGGTCCTTAGCCAAATCTGTTCCAGCGTGCAATTTCAACCTCAAAAGTCACGCTGACAGTACTGGCTCCTTAGCCAAATCTGTTCCAGTGTGCAATTTCAACCTCAAAAGTCACGCTGACAGTACTGGCTCCTTGCCAAATCTGTTCCAGCGTGTATTTCCAAAGTCAAAAGTCACGCCAACAGCACTGGTTCTTTAACCAAGCCTGTTTCAGCGTGTATTTCATCTAAGAAGAATAGCTCTTTAGCTATCTCTTCCTCTTTGCCAAGTTCTACCAGAACTGGGGTGGTCTTCCACACAAAGTCCCTTCGAAAAAAATAACTCTTTAGTTGTTTCTTCTGCTCCTGTAGTTTTTACTTCAGGAACAGCTTTGACTGACAATTTTGTTAGTCAAAGAAAGGAGATGGTCTTTTGACTACTCTTCCTTCTGGACATTCTATGTCTCAAAACTTGAATGAGTCTAAGAAGAAACATTCCTTAATGTTTTCTTCTATGACTTCTTCGAATTGGGCACAGAATTTGTCTAGAAAAGGTCTGTTACCAACTCCTAATCAAGGGGGTGGTTCAACTCTTCCTTCTCTGCAAATATCCAGATCAATGGAAGGAAAACTCCATGGTCCAAAACCAATGTGTTACCTCCAACTGATCTAAGAACAAAAATTAACATCTGGTTTAAGAAACCATACCAGTTGGAAACAAGGATAAGAGATCCAGATGCAGAGTATGCAAGAAACTATGTGGCTCATATTAATCATTCTCTATATAATCAAGAGCCGTCAAGACCCAAGAACAGGAAATATACTCCTCAATCTTCACAAACAGATTTACGAGAATATCTTCAACAGAAGAGAAGAAGTGATTCTGTGTCAAAGACCATGCTGAATGTGACTTCTATCCAAGAGTCATAATTCAATGCAGATGTCAATCAATGGCTCATGATCATGTTGATCATGAATGTGACTTCCAGCCAAGAGTCACAATGTAATGCAGATGTCAAACAAAACGACAATCTGTCTTCAATCGGATTCAGTGTGAACCCATGCCTGATGAAGATGAGCCTTTGTTTACTTCTGTCAATATGACCTCTCGGGATGCTGGGGGTAGAGTTGATAGTCCAGATGGAGTATATAGAAATACCAGAGCAAGAGTCCTGGCCTCTAGTCAAAGAAATTTATCTCTGAAGATGATTCTGAATTCCTTGGAGAATCTAACTTCCACCTCTTCCTACTGGGGGTAGTTCTCCTATAATTGACTTTGATGCACAAAGCAATGATTCAGAACAAACAACATCTACCAGTTCATCAATAATTCCTCGTACAGTCACAACTTATATGGTTGATGGGAATACTGATGAACCTTCTTCTTCCTTGACTCCTCAAGATCAAAGAATTGCTTCTTTGGAACAACAAATGAAGTCTATGGCTGATACTATGAAGTCGATGTATGAACTCATGGCAACACAGATGCAAAATCGACAGACTGTACCAGATGCCATACCAACTGACACTGATATGAGTCCAGTACAAGTTCCTCCAGCAGTACAATCTAATACTCCTGGACCAGCTCAACCAAACCCTAGTCTCTCTGGAGCTGGGGTAGTGCTTACAATGCTGTTCCTCCTCCCAACTATTCTCTACAAGTTACAACTCCACAATCTTCTGGAATTGTTAATGAAGAATTGAGGAATCTCAGAACTCAATTCGAGGCATTCAAACAGAAGATGGTTTACAAAGGTTAGGCATCAAACAACCTTATCCGATAGAATGGAAGCAAGTATCGTATCCTCCTAAATACAAGCCTCCTACTATCTCATTCTATGATGGAACCACTTCTCCAAGTCAGTTCATTAATCACTTTGAAGTGATGACTGATCAGCTGCAACCAAGCGACGCCCTCCTTACTCGGGTGTTTATTGGATGTCTCAAGGGAACGGCTTATGAATGGTATAGAAGTCTCCTAGATGGGAGCATTACCTCATTTTTTCGGTTTCAAACAGATGTTTCTTGAACGGTTCTATGAAGGGCTCAATGACATGACTATGTCTGCTCTTATTAGAATCAAGCAGAAAAATAATGAAACTATAGAAGAGTATATTGAATGGTTTCGAAGAGAAGCTCTGAAGATGCCTCTTAGAACTCCTGATGCTGTCACCATCGACACATGCAAATCAAACATGTTGTCAATCATCAGCATGTGGACAGGATCCACTCAATTCCAAGACTGGCCATCTTTCATAGTTAGTGCCAAGGCCGCAGAAATTAGTGCTGAAACTTTCAAAAGGTTTAGGAGTGCAGATGACTCCTAAAGAAATAGGTCAAGGTACTAACAATAAAAACAATGCTCGCAAGGGAAAAGAAACTCTTGAAGTTAATCTTCAGAGCAAAGATGCATCAACTGTTCAAACCTCTCCTACAACTCAACAATCAAGAACACCTCGCCCCAAAGAAGAATATTCTTTCGATGACGACGATGTCCTTGGTATCTTTGAATGTCTGCTGAAAGGTAATAAGATACAATTACCTGAGATCAAGAAACCTGATGAAGCTGGTAAAACAGATCATCCCAAATACTACCCATATCACAGAATGCTGGGTCATACAATTCGTACATGTTATGTACTGAAAGAAAAGATCCAAGAAATGATTAAATCTGGAGCTATCTCTCTTACTCTAAAAGAGAAGACCGTCACCTCCAACGTCGTCTCTATGCAATTCGAAGATTTCCCTCCTCAACTCCTTGAAAGTGGAATCGTTCCTATTCCCAAGGCAACTCTTGACATAGAGAATCTTCCTCCTCCACGGTCTAAAGGATTAGTGCCAATCACTTTGGAAACAGGGGAAATCATGTGGATCCATCCTGATCTAATGGCAGATTTTGAATCGCCTTCTCCTCAAAAGACTACTTCTCGAAAGTCCAAGAAGGCTGGAAAGATTAAATCATGTCATATGACTTCTCTTGGATCTATTCCTGACACAGAGCCAAAAAAGAAAGAAGAAGCACTTGTTAGTGCTACTCGAACGGGGAAACCTTATCTAAAGGATTATTCAAAAAATCCTGAGGATCCTCTTGATATCCCTCTAGCTGATAAAGATGCTTCTAATGTTCCTCCTGAAGAAGAATCATCCACTGAACCTGTTCCTTCCAAGCCTACAGCTCTGGAGAAAGGCAAACAACAGGCTCGGTTTGATAAGCCAATCAAGAAGTCCTCTCCTTTTGGACTTCAGAAGCCTTATAATTTCGACATTTTAGCTCAGCTTGCTAATACTCCAGCTAGAATGTCCCTCTTTGAACTTCTACGTCTTTCCAAAGAGACTCGGGAGACATTAAGTGAAGCACTTCTACAAGCTGACTCTTGTCTTGCACAATTGAAGAAGCCAGATGCAGAACCTGCCACTTGCTTACATTGCAACAGTGTATTGGAAATTATCCCAAATATCACCTTTACACAAGACGATATGCTATTGGAGGATAATCGACATGATCGGCCTCTCTACTATACCGATTATATCGATACAATAAAGATAGATCGTATCCTCATTGATCCAGGGTCTGCTATAAGCATAATGCCAAAGAGTCTGTTGGATGAACTAAAAATCCCTCTTCACAAGCTCTCTAAGACGGTTACTACTATCCTGGGATTCAATCAAAGCCGAAGCGAGCCTTTGGGAAAGATTCATCTGAAGCTTCAAATAGGTGATTTCAGATCCAAAGTCACTTTCTATGTGATTGAGATCGTGGGATCCTATAATCTTCTTCTGGGGAGGCCCTTTCTTCATAAAAATAATGTGGTGCCTTCTACTCTTCATCAGTGTTTTAAATACATTGATAGCAATGGAAGAGTACAAAAAGAAGTTGCTGATATAAATCCCTTCCATGGGGTTGAAGCTTATTTCAATAATTTTTGAATGTACAAAGAAGAGTATACAAGGGTTATACAAGCTATGGAGAAAGAGGATTCACAAAGTGAGACCTTAATAATTCCTGTTAAAGGTCAAACTATTCAGCAACAATCTCCCAAACTCTCTGAAGAAGGTTCTTTCATCATTCCGGTGAGTGGACGGATTTCTCCGTTACCTCAGTCGTTTGCTCAAGACACAATGATTATTCCTGTCAGTAGGCGTACTGTAATTCCTGTATCTCCACATATGAAACAGGATACTCTGTTAATTCCAGTTGGAGGGCGGATTATTCTTCCATCTCAAACTTCAAGGGAGCTCACCTCTTCTGAGCCATTTGTTATCGATCTTAATCGAAACAACGCTTCTTCTCGTTCTTCTTCTCCCCCTTTAGTCATTGACTTGGCTAAAATCTCTAAGGCTCAGCCTTCTCCCAATGTAAATACTGCTGCTTTTACATTTAATGAAAAGTCTCCATCTTTGCAGTATGCTGATGTGTGTAATTATGTTCATAGTTATTTACATTTGTTAGATGACTTGAACGCAATAACCATAGGGGTTGTACAGACTGTTCATACAGATGTATCCCTAGAACCTGTACAATCTTCATACTTTCTAGTTCCCAGCAGAAAGCCAGGAGACATTCCAATATTCTTCTATAAAGGGCCCCAAAGTCCTTCTGATTTAGAAGATGAAGACAAAAATAATGACACTGGAAGATTACAACTACGTCGTTATAGTCAGCAATCTAAAGACATCATCAAAAATATGGGCTATGACTTCAGGACTGGCCTCAATAGTGGAAAAGGAAGAAAAATGCCTGTTTGTATTCCTCCTCTGAAATATGGAAGGACGAAATATGGACTGGGCTATATAGCTCCTACTCCTTTTATCAATATTATCCATGAAGATCCCGAGTCTGACGAAGATAAGAGATCTGATTCTTCTAGTACCACTTCTTAGGATTCCGATACAAGTATCGGGGACTTCTACTGCAAAATTCTGTCTTCCAACATGGTTTCCATTGACCATTCTGAAGAAAGTGATGAAGACGAAAAAGAGTTTAAAATCTCACCTGAATCGGAACAATGGGCCCAAAGATTAGATAATCAATGGGAGTTCCGTTTTGAGCAAAAAGAACCTCCGACTGAAGACAAACTTGTTCAAATAGATGTTGGTGAAGAGGGATCTCCCAGACCAATATTCATTAGTGAAAGTCTTTCTGAACCTGATAAGCAAGACATGATCAAACTCATTCGTGACTACATCGACGTCTTCGCTTGGAGTTATGAAGATATGCCAGGACTTGATCCACAAATTGCAACTCACAAGCTCAATATTTTGCCGAATGTTAAACCGGTCAAACAACAACAGCGACGATTTCGTCCAGATATTATGGATGCAATTGAAGTTGAAGTCAATAAACTCATAACCTCCGGGTTTATTAGAGAGGAACAACATCCCGATTGGGTGGCTAACATAGTTCCTGTCCTTAAAAAGACTGGCAAGATCAGAGTATGCATAGACTTCCGCGATCTCAATGCGGCATGCCCTAAAGACGAATTCCCTCTACCAATCACTGATGTCATGATTGATAATACCTGTGGATTTGAGCGGATGTCATTCATGGACGAGTATTCTGGATACAATCAGATTAAAATGTTTCCAGATGACGAGAAGCACACTTCTTTCAGAACGCCGATCGGTACATACTGTTATACAGTTATGCCATTCGGTCTCAAGAATGCAGGAGCAACTTATCAACGAGCTATGAGCACTATATTCCGTGAACATTTGCGGAAAACATTCGAATGCTTTGTTGATGATATTGCAGTCAAAAGTCGACAAAAGGAGGATCATATCCAAGATTTGAAGACTATATTTGATCTAATGCGTAAGCATTAATTAAAGATGAACCCTACTAAGTCCTTCTTAGGCGTCCCTAGTGGTAAATTTCTCGGCTTCGTCATTACCTCTAAAGGTATACACGTGGATCCTGAGAAGATCAAAGCCATCCAAGAGATGCGTCCTCCACGCACCTTAAAAGAGCTACGAGGATTTCAAGGAAGGATCGCTTATATCAGGAGATTCATCTCTAATTTATCAGGACGCTGCAGACCATTCAACAAACTTATGAAAAAAGATGTTTCTTTTGTCTGGAATGATGAATGTCAGAAAGCATTCGATGATATAAAACAATATCTGATGAGCCCTCCAGTATTGGTACCTTCCGTTTCAGGAATTCCATTTCTCCTATATACTCGAGCAATGAGTCATTCATTGGGTGCATTACTCGCTCAAAAGAATCAAAATGGTCATGAACAAGCCATCCACTATTTCAGTCGTACTATGACCGGAGCTGAACCTCGATATTCACCGGTCGAAAAAAAATGTCTAGCCTTGATGTTCGCTGTTCAAAATACACGACATTATATCATTGGCCAGACTATTCATGTCATCTCCAGGATCAATCCTATACGGATCATGATAAAGAAACCCAGTATTCTGAATTCTCGATTAGCTAACTGGAGAATCCTACTTGCTCAGTATGACATGCATTATATTCCTCAGAAGTCAGTCAAAGGACAAGCTTTAGCTGATTTTCTGGCTGCTCATTCAATTTCAGAAGATTCAAAACTCTATGACGAAATTCCAGATGAAGTCCTAGATTCAAACCAAATTGCTGAAGAAGATCCTACTTGGCGTCTATTCTTTTGATGGAGCTTCAAGGATAGGTCCTAATGGTGATATTGTCGCTGGAGTTGGAATCGTTCTTGTATCGCCAGAAGGTCTTGCTATCCAAAGAGCTTATTCTCTCGATCAGCCATGTTCAAACAATGTAGCTGAGTACAATGCATTACTCATTGGTCTTCAACTCGCTAAACATCTAAATATTCAACATTTGGAGGCGTACGGAGACTCTAAACTCATCGTCAATCAGATAAGGGGTACTTATGAAGTCCGCCATCAAGATCTGGTTCCTTATCATAGATCAGCTATAATTATGGCTTCTTCGTTTGAAGAATTCTTCATCGAACATGTTAGGCGAGCATGTAACACAGAAACTGATGCTCTAGCTAATCTTGCAGCGGTGTTGGCTATCCCAATTAGACGATAACAAATGATTATTGTTCGCAATCGAGAATTGTTCCATCTTGAAAATAACCTGACCCTAGGACTTCCAGTTGACACTGAAGAATCAACATCTCATGACGTTAACACAACAAGAGGATTTGGATTTAGTCGTAATCTTCATCATCTTCATCTGATTCCAGCATGGAATTCATCTTCAGTCATTCGGCCGAGAATCAAAATACAGATACAGATTGGAGACTTCCTTTCTTAGATTTTGTATTGTATGATATTCTTCCAGATGATCCGAGTGAAGCAGCATCTATCAGACGACGATCATTCCGATTCTATTATAATCATACAACAAAGACCTTATATCGTCGAGCCTATGATGGTTTACTTCTCCGATGTGTTGCCGGTGACGAGGCTCAACAAATTATTCGTGAAGCACATGATGGAATTTGTGGAGCACATCAGCCTGGACCAAAACTTCAAGACCGTATTCGACGTATGGGTTATTATTGGCCTACTATGGTATCAGACGCCATCGAATATGCAAAGAAGTGTAAAGCTTGTCAAATCCATACGGATTTTATTCATCAATCTTCGGAATTTCTACATCCGACGGCAGCATCATGGCCCTTTGAAGCTTGGGGCATGGACATTATTGGTCCGATCAATCCGCCGTCATCCAAGGGTCATCGGTTTATTCTTGCAATAACCGATTACTTCTCCAAATGGGCCGAAGCCATTCCTTTGTCTGAAGTTAAGACGTCCAATGTCATTTGCTTTATTAAGCACCACGTCATCTACAGATTTGGTGTTCCTCGACGCATTATTCATGATAACGGACCACAGTTCGTCAGTCAGAAGTTTACTCGATTCTGTGACGATCACCGGATCAACAATGTGGCTTCTACCGCATATAATCCAGCAGCTAACGGATTAGCAGAAGCTTTCAACAAGACCATCATCAAACTCCTAAAGAAGTTTGTCTCTACTAACAAACCTAATTGGAGTGAGAAGCTCGGTGAATGTTTGTGGGCTTATCGCACTACAGTTCGTAATGCTACTAAATGTACACCCTTCTCTCTGGTGTATGGTTGCGAAGCTGTTCTTCCATTAGAGATTCAAATTCCTTCTTTAAGGATAGCAATCGCTAATGAACTCACTGCAGAAATAATGATCGTCTTCGACTTCAAGAATTAGAAGCTCTGGATGAAAAGCGATTATCTGCTCAACAGAATATTGAATTCTATCAAGCTAGAATTTCAAGAGCTTTTAATAAGAAAGTCAGAATTCGGGCGTATCAAAAAGGAGAACTTGTTCTAACTGTCAGACGTCCTATGACTATGACTCATATGAGCATGGGCAAATTTGACGCAAAGTAGGAAGGACCCTATATTGTGAGCAAAGTTTTCTCAAATGGAGCTTATCAACTCTCAGAATTGGATGGTCGAAAAGTTTTGATGCCTATTAATGGCAAATTCCTTAAAAAGTACTATGTATAAATGTAAATGCTTGTAATCATCAGACAGTTTCATGTTTAGAAATAAAATTTTATTTTATTTTATCATGAATGATGATACATGATATTAAAGAAGATCACCATCATCCTTTTCTACATTTGGATGTGGGCCACTGCCGTCCTTCTCGAAGACGTGATCAGCAAAAGAGTCGAGAACCTCCTTGTTAGAACCCACGAGGAACTTGCAAACGGCCATCCTCATGGCTTCTTCTTCTTCAGTCTTTCCTGGTTCGAGCAGGAAATCCAGAATGTCCCTTGGTGGCTTGGGTGCAGACGAACCTTCGTCTGCTTCCGTCTTCTTCGATTGAACTGGATCAGCAGGGTGTTCTTCAGTGCTTTTCTGAACTTTTGAGGCAATTCCAGTTTTCTTGAATGCTTCTTCAGACGACATTTTTATGTTTGAAAGAAGAAGTGTTCGTTCTTGTCAAATTTCTGCTATATTTATAGGCAGAAGTTCCACAAATAATGAAACGTCACGTTCATCCGACGGTTCATCCATCCATTAATTGCGTTCATCCGACGATTCATCCATTCATTTATTCGTCCGTTCATGATCTTCTATCAATTTATTAAACTGGGGATTCGTTATTGATCATGTTTTCATAACCTCTGAATCAATTCCGAATCTACTTGCTCATTTGTCATTTTTGACCTCTGCATAGAAATCAATCTATTTTCTTTTGAGTTCCTACATATTATCACGTCCATAATACCTCTGATAATATTATATACTCTAAAACAGAAAAGACGATTTCATTATCTATCATGTCCACAATTCATCCATAAATACAAATTATTGAGCATAGAAGAATTATCATTTCCATTCTCATTTCACCACAAAAAGTCTATTACATTTTCTTAGACTTTCTTACAAATCATAATGGAAATCTATTACAAATCTTGGATTTTCATTCTACACCACAACAATAACCTAATAGAGATCCATCTTCTTCTTTGGATCTTCTCCGTCGGACCTTCTCCGTCAGGTTCGTTGTTGGTGGCAGTTCCTGACTGTCTGGGTCCCAGTCACGACCAGATCGGCAGGAATCAAACTCTGGTCTTCTCTCTCAGACGAGAGGAGAACCACAGAGGATGGCAGCCCGAAGTCATGGTGCTGCCAATACAACTGGTGGATTGGGGGTAACCTCTAAAGGAAGACAGGAATGTATCCAAACCTTGGGATACAATTCCTAGTTCTCCCGTGAAAGGAACTCTACTACCCCGATTTCTCGGGGTAGAGTTGACTCCACCATCCAACTCTCATGTATAAAGGCTCTTCCTACCATCTGAGGAAGACCCTTCTATCTCACGAAGAGTTCTGAGTTGTTTGATTTACGCGTCAAAAGCGTATGAGCTCCCTGATGTAGATGTCAGCAGGATATTCTACACAACATCCACATCCCCAATGCCAGTTCTGAAGAAAATTTTCAGCCAAGTTTCTGCAGAAAGTATCAACAGAAATCATTCAGCGTGCATTTATAAAACAGAAACATGCGAGTATTGTTCAAATCAGAAACAGAAAGCCTATCTTCAACAGCAAAAATAGTACACGTATTACATTGACTTACCTTCAAGTTTGGTGCTAAGGATTGGCAAACTCATGTTTGATACAGTGCGCAGAAGTTGAACAATAGAAAACATTGCTTTCCTGTTTGAGAGTGAAATCTCCCAAAAATTTCATTCCCAGAGAAGGAGAAGAGGAATGGGAGATGAGTATCTGTGAAACTCTTCTATCTATTTAAAGGGCAAAGTACAAGTCTATTCTTGGAAAAGATCCGCATAAATAGCGCTCATAAACCGTGGAATGAGTGTTACGTGTGCTTTGGAAGACAGAGCAACATTGGAAATAGTCAAAGGGTGCTAATTAATATTCTTCATTAATGCACGCAGATTAAACACAGAAGTTGTACTTCATTCTTCAAGACAGGCACTGATGGCCTTACAAAAGACAAAACAAAAAGAGTGCAACAAAAGCACAAAAGACACGCTCTATTTTCCAAAGCGACTGAGCTTAATGCCTAGTTCTTCTACGCTTTTGACCCCCATGTGGTGTAACAGAGCCTTCAACATTTCACGCTGCTCTATGAGGCTGCGCCCATCAGAAGAGAACGAGCCATCTAAGCCAAAATAGCTCAAGAAATTCTTGGCTAGTTGCAAGGGATCATCTTTGAGTTCGAAGACAAGGGGCTCTGGCTCTTCACCCCCAAAAGTGGGGTCACCATGGGAACAAAAGCCCAACTTGCGTGCTTCTTCCTCAGCTTTCTCTTTGGTGTCATGTTGACGTAAGATGAAGATTAAATGAATGCTCTCCCTGTTTATATAACAGAGCTCGCCAGCGGTTCATATTCCACCATAAACTGGATGAAATCAGTCTCGGAAAATGAAGAGTCATCATGACATTTAATAAGTTCATTTGGATATTCTCAAAGAACTTCGAAGTCTTTTCGACTTCCGAAAAACTTAAAGTCATCACAGCGTGACTGATTTCATTTTATCATCTTATTTTCAAAGTATTTCGAAAATTTTGAAGTCTTTTCAATTTTTCGAAAACTTTGAAGGGGGTCTTGTAGGCCTTTAAAAAATGACAGTCACGCTGAGTTGATCAAGACAGAGCCAAAAGTCACGCTCAGTTGATCCAGACAATATTTATAAATCACGCTGGGGAGACAGCTCATCATTTGTCAGAGAGTAATTATGACTGACAGCACAACAGTCGAAGAATGTCTCTTCGTATGCCATGTATGCACAGAATTCGAGAGATCACAGCCGTCTATTGCGTGATTTTCGAAATCTTCTTCAGCAAGACTCAACCTTTGTCAAGTTGGCGTACCAAAAGAGCTTCTTGTCATTTAATGTGACTGACAAAAGCAATCACTACCAGAGATTTTGTGTCAGTCGAGGCACGCTAAATCAAGACAGCTGGCAGTTCTATCCCAAATCTGCGTGGATTCTGAAGCTTCTTGCCCCAAGTTTGCATGGATTTTGAAGCTTTCTACCCCGAGTCTGCGTGAATTTCGTCTTCACCAAATCTGCGTGGATTCTGAAGCTTCTTGCCCCAAGTTTGCGTAGATTTTGAAGCTTTCTACCCCGAGTCTGCGTGGATTTCGTCTTCAACAAGTCTGCGTGGATTTCATCAAATTGGAGTACGTGGCAGCCATGCCACTGATCTCTCGCCTGCGTGTCCTGTAACTTGCACACGACTCATGCATGATTGCCATGTGTCCAACAGTTACAGGCCACGTCCAGTAACTGCTCACAACCTTACGTATGTTAAATCCTGCATGATTTTCATCTAAGCACAGGCTGTGAAGACAGTTATCTTTTCAGTTATTATTTTTGACTCTATAAATAGAGTTCTTTTTCTCATTCATTGTAAGGATACATAGTTATCTACTATCAAAATTTTGAGAGCTTTTCTTCTTCGCATAGTCCAAGGGATAAAGTGATCGTCTTCTAGATCAGATTCCCACAGTTGTAATTTTTCCAGATACACAATAAATAAAGGAATTTATTTATGAAAAACATCGCTCACCATGCGCAGCCAGGGTACTCACCATCCTCTGAGTACTCTCCTCAATCGAAGCCGATACCTGAGTGAGTGAGGCAGACATGGTCCTCTGCGATCCCTCCAGCTTGACCTGTCTACGCTCTGTGCGCTGCGTAGACTCGGTGAGCGTGTGCAAGCTGGCAGCTGTAGCCTGCTGCAGACTCATCAGCTCCTGTATACTGCGCTCGACCGCATCAAATCGTCCGGTGATCATCGGAGGGTCGGATCGTCGCTCGACCGCATCAGAAATCTGCTGTTGCAACTCGCGACACAGCTCGTCGATCTGATGACGAATATCCTGAGCTCGTGACGACGCCTGCAAAGTCGAAGACTGCGCACTGACAGAGGGGGCCCGGGATGACTTCGAAGCCAAATACGTGCCGTAGGATCCCGTACCATAGTACGTACCCTTCTGAAGACCGCCAACGGCGGTCATCTAGAGGTCGTCCGACGATGGAGCTGTAGGCGGCTGGGAGGAAGTACCAGCCCCTCCCTCTGCTGGTGCACTAGCAGAAGCAGCCGCCTCCTCCTGTAGCCGAACAAACTCGGCCTAGAACAATGTGCTAACGTGTAAGTGTTTGCTAAAGTCTATATTGATAACTATTTTCCTGTTTTCTAAATTATAGTAAATTAATATAAAGAATAGAACGTACATATGCCTGTGTCGCCCTCTCGTCAATGAACTCCCCAGCCCTCCGATGGGTGACCAGGAAGACGATCACCATGTTCGGGTCCTCACCCTTTTTTACCTGTTAAAATATATTATCTATTATTAGTATTAAACATTCTATCGAACTATATATAAATTAATGTCCGTCATAGGAAACGTACCAGACGACGAAAATGCTCCGTCATCGGAATGGAGCCACCACACCACTTACTGGCGCTCGACTGCGCCACCTTGGCCTTGTCAGACCGCTCCTGGTACCCAGCCTATGCAAATCTAGCCTTCATCGCAGTCCACTGCTCTGGCGTGATCCAACCATGGATCGGCTTTCCGGAGCGATCATGAGACTTCTGGTCGTGGATCGCATCACGAATGAGCTTGCCTGCGACGGCAGAAAATTGGGCCTCGATCTTCGCCGCCCGGTGTGGTGGATAGAAATAGGTCCTCTACAAGAAGTAAAATATAAAAGTTATATAATATACACAAATGATTATTAAAACTTAAAAATAAATAAATTTTTTACCTTGAAGTGGGCCAACCAAAAGGCCTTCCTATCTGCGGGAGCATCTGAGTAGTTAATCCAAGGCCCACCATAGTTCTGCCTCAGAAATAACCCCAGCTGTCTCTGTACTGTAGGAGGCCGATATCTATACAATAATAATTTTCATGAATATATATGTACATATAATCATTTGAGAAATCTATATTAACTAATTAACTTACTTCGTAGGCCCGTCCGTCCAAATCTCCATACGCGTCTCGCCCGGGAGAGCACATGGAGGGTCGCTCTCACCTCCTGCCTGGACAGGATCAGTCTGATCGCCGTCCTCCATATGCTCGACGTCCGCTCCCCCCATGGAACAGTCGACAGGAGGAATGCTGGACGCGGGAATCAGGAATGCTGGACGCGGGATCAGGAATGCTGGATGCGGGATCAGGAACGCTGGACGACGAGGGAGAGTCGCCAACCCTGCTAGAACTGCCCTGTCCTGGTAAGACCGAAAACAGAACGGTACAATGGCGTACTCGGAGATGAGGATGAGGTACGGAATCTCCATTCCCAGCCCGAAGCTAACGGGCTGCCTAATAAAATCCTCGCGTCGTCCAGATGGTCTAGTATACCTGATAATAACATATGACAATAAAATAAAATACATATTATATGATAGACATCACAGATTTGAAAAATATCATATCACAGATAAATGTCACTAAAGTGTCACAGATTTATCGATAAAGTGTCACTAAAGTGTCAAATATGATGATAACAACGTACAGATTTAATCCTCTTCTGAAAATTCATCTAGTTCGTTTAGCTCATCTTCTTCTTCTTCTCTTTTTTTTTTTTCTTCTTCT
>JANAVB010016197.1:47725719-47755340 GCA_029216955.1 Iris pallida | reverse complement strand
CAACCTAGCACAAACATGGTCTCAAACTTAACTATAATAATCACATGATCAAACAAAATCACAAAACAACAAATCCTAATCCTAAGTCTAAGCTGTACCTCAAACTGGAAAGGTCTTCGGTGCTATCGGCCCAATACCGCTGTCTGTCCTGTGCCACGCGAAGTCGATCTTGAGCTTCACCTTCTCGGCTGCGTCAATAACCATCTCAGGTCCCAATAAAGCTCGCTCTCTAACGTCATCCCAAGACAAGGGAGTACGACCTACGCCCGTACAACGCTGAAGAAGCATGAAAAAGAATAGTGATTCTTATACGGCCCAGAATCAGTATGAAACTCCATGCGGCTCAAAACTTAGAGAGTTTCATGCGGCTCAAAATCCTGGAGAGCTTCATGCAGCTCAAAAAAGCTTCATACGACTCAGAAAGCTCCCTGCGGCCTTATGCGGTTCAAAACCTACTATACAACTGGCCATACAGCTGGCCATTATTACTCTGGCATAAAGGCGACAGCTCTGACAGAAATGATGGCTCTGACATAAACGAGACGTGATATGCTCCTAAAAAACGAGAAAATCTTCAAGACATCTGACACAGTTCACAATTCCAAAGAAAGTTCTTTATGCGGATCGCCCATGCAACCTTCATACGGCTCGGACATGAGACAGCTCTCATGCGGCTCTGTCATGAAGTCCTCTCATGCGGCTCGGACAAGAGACAACTCTCATGCGCTCTGTCATGAAGCCACTCTCATGCGGCTCGAACATGAGACAACTCTCATGCGGCTCTGTCATGAAGCCACTCTCATGCGGCTCGGTTATGAGACAACCCTCATACGGCTCAGTTATGAGACGTCCTTCATGCGCCCGATCATGAGACACTCTTCATGTGACTTGGGGACAGTCCTTCATGCGGCCCAACCAGGGTATATCATTTATGCGCTCGCCACATAGTAGCAGTTGAGACACTTGGCAAAAATTGACCAAGTCAATAACAGTTCGGATTTCGTACAACAAACGGATCATTATCAATCTTAACCAATTCCCAGCTGCCCACTTCTCAAGGCACAGTTACAAGGATGTGGTCCAAAATTAGCCACGTGGCTATACATCCCATTACTCACGAATTTCTATAAATAGCAAGGTGTTATTCCCTTACATACCACATACAGAGTTACACATAGAGCATTTCTTCACCGAAGCCGAGGTTACGTTCAATCGTCCAAGGAGTAAGGCAGAGTTGATAGCACTTTCCCAAGCCTCTACTCACCCCCAGAATCCAAATTAAACAATTGTACTTAGATTGTTTTTCTAGGTTTTGTTCCTAGGCTCTCTTTTGTACAAGGGAGTTTGTAATTGTGAGTTAAAGTTCAGTCCTCCTATAAAACTGTTCTGTTCTCTGACAATCAATGGAAACACGATGGTGACTCTACTGGGGACTAACTTCTCCCCTGCTGAGAAGCTGGTGACACAATCGGACGCAACAAAACTCGGCTCCACGCAACAGATGCTGGTTGTTTCGTTTCGACCAGCAAGCGTTTGAAGAGATGCTCTCTGAGGGAGCTCTAGCCCCATCTAGAAGCGAGCCGGTCCAAAGAAGGCCCGTAGGAAGTGGACGCCCAAAACCGTTGCCCCTCCCCAAGCTCTGGAAGAAGTGTTCTCTGCTGCCCAAGACGGCAAAGAAGACTCAGATGCGGCCCCACTTCAGGCCGCAGAGGACCCTGCTATCCCCAAGTCCGGCAAAGGAAAATACTACGATGCTGGACTTGCGGGAGCAAATGGGAACTCTATGCGGTCCAAGAAGAGCCGCACAAGGGTGCCAGCCGCATGAAGAAGCTCATGCGGCCACTAATTCAGCCGCATGAGACTCATACGGACGCCAATTCCAGCCGCATGCAGAAGACTCATGCGCCCACCAATTCCAGCCGCATACAGAAGGCTCATGCGGCCACCAATCTCAGCCGTATACAGAAGGCTCATGCGGCCACCAATCTCAGTCGTATGTAGAATACTTATGAGGCCAGCAATTCCAGTCGCATGAAAATGGCCTATGCTGCACCCAATCCCAGCTGCCAGCCATCTGCCCTATGCGCTCGGGTTCAATCTTCGACCACCTCTTGTACGGTCCTGACATCAGGAGCTCCAATGAGAATGTGCCAGATTCTATGCGGCACACCCTGGACTCTTCCTACTATGCGCCCTCGGGTGCTAGAGTGAAGAAGTCTAGGACAGTGCGGGCTCGTCGAGCTCAGTCGGCTGTCCTAACTCTAACCATCAGAGAGTCCCGTTAACTGTTATGCGGGCCTCTGACGGAAAGTTGTACAAAACCGCCCGTGTCCCGTCCCGGCGGCAAATAGACAGGGTGGTTCCCAAGAGTCTTCCTACAATGATCGAGGGCAAGTGCTTTTACTAGCCCCGCATCAGGGAGCAAACATGATACCAACGCACTCATGTGCTCGGGATTCCCGGGCCCACAAAATGAGTGTAAAGGTTAATCGAGATGCACTTGACTTGCGCGATGTGATTCTACAAGCGCAAGGAAAGAGAAAAAATCTTGGGGTGCAAAGAGTCCTTCCATGGACATCATTGCACTCAAGTCATTGTCAACTGCTGCTGCAACAAGACACATTACAAGAGGACCGGCAATCCGTCTTCCAACGACTGCAGCAGCCAGGACCGGTCCTAGAACAACGCTCGGAGATGAAGCGCTTCCTTTTCGCCTCCTGTAACTCTGCCCGGAAGGTCCCTACCGTAAGGAAGGAAAGAAAATAAATGTGTCTAGCCCGACAATCTCAACCAGTAGCCAAGAAACTCTCATCTAAGCGGTTGTCTGCAACCATCACAGGAGGAGCTTATCAAGGTACCTGTTCAAAGACAAAATCTTTAACACTTGGAGATTCGTCATCGTCATCTCTGGGGGTAGTTGAATCTGGGGGTAGCACTCCTCGCAATATCCACGACAATCCGGTGTTCCAAGAAGAAGAACCAGGGGAAACAATCCCTCCAACGATGCAACAGATTCTGACGTCCCTGAAGACGTCCACAAGTACCAATATGAGACAACCTCCTATGCAGGGGGTAGCACTTCGTCAGAGTCCGAACCTAAGGAGAACATTCCCACATATCCCGACGATTTCTCTATTCGAGGGTATGATTCGGAGAGCACGTCTTCTACAGTTCCTTCCACTGCTCCTCATATAAGAACAGTATTCATGACTGAGAATGACTAAGACGGTCCTAGTGATCGGCAACGCCTCGACACTCTTGAGTCCATACTTCATACCTTGGTTAAGTCAGTGGACGAGATCAAGGCGGCCCTACCAGCTCTCCAAGGAAGGACACCTGGCCAAACAAGCTTGGGTCCCGCCGTCAATGCGGACTCAACACAACCGCACCGACCCCAGGCGACAATCCACCCGGGATGTCGGCTCCCACTGCTGCAGAAGAGGCCAAGGAAGCGAGAAGAGAAGTCTAGGAGCTCCGGGCAATATTCTACGCCCAAGAAACCTCTCAGGACCTAAAGATACGACAGCCGTATCCCGCTGCATAGAGATGTCCCCTTCCCTCCTCGATACAAACCATTCAACATCAATCCTTATGACGGAAAGACATCTGCGAGCCGATACATGACCTATTTTGAGGTCACAACAGACCATCTGCGCATGATGATGCCATCCTCACGAGGTTGTTCATTGGGGAATTAGAGGGGGTCGCATTCGACTGGTGCTGCAACATGCCGGATAACTGCATCCATTCCTTTGCCGGCTTCAAACATATTTTTTTGAGAGGTTCTACGAGGTGGGACAAGATGTGACAATGTCAACCCTCATGGACGTTGTTCAAGGAGAGAAGGAGCTGACAAGGAATTATATTGAGCGGTTTCGCCAAACCGCGATGAAGTTGCCCTCCGGTAATCCAGACTCTTCTTTGATTGAAATTTGCCAGAAGAGGCTGCTCCCATAATTAGCCTCTGGATGGGCGAAAGTCAATTTAAACACTGGAAGACCTTTATCATCAACGCCACTAGCACAGAAGCAAAGCTGAAGAAGGCTTGCCAATTAGGGCTACATATCTCGGATGGAGAGGATAAGGGCAAATGCCCTAATACCAATAATAACAACGACGACAATGCCTCTAACAACCGAGACACCAAGGGAAGCAGCTATGGTGGCCGACACAGCCCAGAAACCTGAACTAAAGCAGGTAGAGGAACAGTGGCCTCACATGACCTACTCCTTCGAGGACAGCCATGTCAAGCCCATCTTTGACATGCTCTAGCAAGGAGATAGATTTCAGCTCCCTCCGCGAGATGTGAACCTCGACCTGCAGAGATGGAGAGCCCAAAGTACTGTCACTACCACCACTACGTCCACCACGCTACTCAAGACTGCTTCCAATTGAAGCGGTACATCCAGAATCTCATCGATTCTAAGGCTCTGGCCATTGATTTCGAGGAGGTAACGGTGGCTGCCAACATGGTGTCAGTCCAATTCGACAGCTTACCTCCAACGAGGACCCAAGACGGCGTAGTACCCATCCTCCGGGCAACAATGGAGGTCACTAACCTTCCACCTCCCCGAGAACAGATGACTGGGCTATTGCCCCTCACCACGTCAAGAGGAGAGGTCATGTGGGTCCACCGGGACTTGGTGCCTGAAGTAACTCAGTCAACACCATCCCCTACCGACAAGAAGAAGGGCAGGAAGACTAAGTCCTGCCACACAATTTCAGCCGATATCAAGAAGCAACAGCTGTCGTTACCCGGTCCGGTGTACAAACTCAACCCATGCCGGGTAACTCGATGAAGAACGTCTGCCGGCCACTGCTGATGTCCCAGGACCTTCTCAGCCTCCGCCAGCCGATAAGCCTAAGCCAAAGGAGACCCGCTTTGACAAACCGCTCCGTAAAGACGCACCTCAGGGGTTGGAGAGGCCCTACAATTTTGATTCTGGCACAATTGGCCAACACACCAGCCAAATTATTATTATATGTGCTCCTCAGACTCTCCAAAGATGTTCGCGTCGCTGAGCGAAGCACTCTAGAATGCGATGCGTATTTAGCTCAGGTCAAGCTTACAGGGGAGAGCTCGCCGACGATCTCCAGACAGCGCTTGTACTGGTGCCATGGCCAACATTGTGTTCACTTCGCAGGATATGCTCATCAAGACCAACCTGCACGATCGCCCTCTGTATTACACTGGATACGTCGGCGACATCAATGTGGATCGGATGCACATTGATCCCGGTTCTTCGATAAGCATCATTCGAAGAGCTTGCTTTACCTCCTGCGTATACCCATGCATCGGCTGACACCTACCAGCACCGCCATCAGCGATTTTAGTTCTGGGAGAAGCTATCCTATTGGAAAGATTTGCCTAAAATGCCAAATTGGTGACCTTCAGTCGGAAGTGACCTGCTATATCATAGATGCAGATACATCCTACAACATCCTCCTCGGGTGTCCGTGGATACACGATTACATGATCGTGCCTTCCACATTGCATCAGTGCTTCAAATATGTTGACAAGCACGGCTTCGTAAAAATGGAATTCGCGACATCGATCCCTTCAAAGGGGTTGAATCCTTTATTCTGATTGTTGCTTGTACGAGAAATCCAAAAGGCACCTGATCAAAGAGGATGCTCAAGAGTAGATAGAGGCTGCAATGGGATCAAGAGAGCCTCTGAAGATCCATCTCCAACCCCGCAAACCGGAAAGAACTGTACCGCTTGTAGCCATTCTGTGTAAGGAAGCAACTAGTCTCCCGGTGCTCACTACACAAAAGGAGCAGATGGTTATCCGACTGCCAAGGTCTGGTCAAGGGCCGAGATCCACTGTGGAGCCACTGACGATCAGACTGCCAAGGGCCGGCCAACAACAAACAGTAGAGATCAATTCTTGTTAAGCCGATGGTCATTCGTTGCCCAAGACAAGCCGACAGCCGAGCGCTAAGCCAGGGACTGCTAGTGAGCCAACAACTTGTCCAGTACCAAGCACTAAGCCAGGGAACGCTAGTGCGCCAACGACCCTACGTCCTGTACCACTAGTGGAACCCCTGATGATCAAGCTGCCCAGGTCATTTTTCCAGTCTTCATTAATTCAAGGTGTGGCTGAAGAGGAGCTAGAGCTAGCCAAGTATGTGGCTGCCCACACTGATGTTCCTTCTGCTGATGATGTAATACCACCTGAAAAGATACCTTATTTTATCAATAAAGGGCTATCTTTGAACTACCTCGAGCTTAATAAGCTCCGTATAATGTATGCTATGGAACACGTATAAGCACCAACTTACACACACAAGTGACAAATGTCTATACCGCGAACCAACTTACTCCTGTGGAGGGCGCTTGCTTCGTAGTCCCGGGAAGGACCATCCAATCATCTTCGGTCGAAAGAATGGTCAACAGTCCTTCAAGCCAGAAGAAGTCGATCTCGGACCCGACACCGGAAGACTGCCCCTTTATCTGTATAGCTCCCGATCCAAGTACCTCATGCAAAAACAGGGGTATGATATGAGACTACACCAGGCTTGAACTACGGCATCGGCCGATAATTACCTTTGCAATTGCCAGTCCCGGCTGGAAAATTACGAGATTATTGCAACAAGACCAGACGTGGTCTAGGCTATGTTACACCTGCAACAACTCCTGAAAGCTCGGATGAGGAATGCGAATGGCATTCACATTCAACCGGATCGCCACTTCTGATTCGGATGTCAGCATCGGGATGTACTCAGAAAAACTTGGTCTGTCAATATGGCATTTGTTGACGCCTATAAAGAAGGCAAGACGTACCTGAACTTCTCGAGTTAGAGCCTTAGGTACAACAGCTAGATGCACAGTGGGAGAAGCGTTTCGAACAAAGAGATCCTCCTACCGAAGATGAGGTCATGCAAGTTGACCTCGGTGATGAATCCTCTCCAAAGCCAATCTTCGTCAGCAAAAGCCTGACAGACGAAGAGCGGGAGTCACTTTTACAACTCATCAGAGAGTATATTGACGTGTTCGCCTGGAGGTGTGTACTGCTATACATTCATCCGGACGCAAAGCCGATCAAGCAATAGCAACGACGGTTTCGCCCAGACATCATAACTCTATCGAAGCTGAGGTCAACAAACTAATAGCCAGCGCTTCATCCGTGAGGAACAACATCCAGACTGGGTGGCCAATATAGTATCGATCCTCAAGAAGAATGGGAAGATCCGAATTTGCTTCGACTTCGGAATTTGAACGAAGATGTCCTAAGGATGAGTTCCCTCTTCCTATTACGGACATAATGATTGACAACACATGTGGCTTTGAGTGCATGTCGTTCTTGGATGGCTTCTCAGGATACAACCAAATCAAGATATTTTCTGACGACAAAAAGCATACATCATTCCGAATGCCAATAGGTGTGTACTGCTATACAGTCATGCCCTTCGGTTTAAAGAATACTAGCGCCACATATCAACGAGCCATGAGTGTTATCTTCAGAGATCACCTGCATAAAATGGAGTGTTACGTCGATGACATCGCCGTCAAAAGCCGCTCTAAGGAAGATCATCTGCACGATTTGAGGACAATATTTGACCTGATGCGAGCACACAACTTGAAAATGAATCCCACCAAATCCTTCTTGGGCATATCTAGTAGAAAATTCTTGGGTTTTATCATTACTGCCCAGGGAATCCATATAGACCCTGAGAAGACGAAGGCAATCATGGAGATGGTTCCCCAAAAAATTTTCGAGAACTCAGAGGCCTTCAAGGGAGGCTAGCTTACATCAGAAGGTTTATCTCTAACCTCTCCGGGCGATGTCAACCATTCACACATCTCATGAAGAAAGGCATTTCCTTTGTATGTGATGAGGATTGCCAACGTGCCTTTGACAATATTAAAAAGTATCTGTCGAACCCTCTAGTCATGGTGGCCCCGGTTGCTGGAAAGCCATTTTTGCTCTATGTGTAAGCGATGGAGCATTCCCTCGGTGCTCTACTAGCACAAAACAATACGGGGCATAAAAGCTATCTATTATCTCAGCCGAATGATGATAGGGCCTGAGCATAGATACACCACCGTAGAAAAGGAATGTCTCGCTTTAGTGTTCGCTATTCAGAAGACGCGACACTATGTTACAGGACAGACCATCCATGTCATACCACGAGTCAACCCTCTTAGGGTCCTCATGACCAAACCAGGTGCACTCAGCTCTCGCCTTGCTACGTGGGATACTATTGTCCCCCTACCACATGATCTTCGTCCTGCAAAAGGCTGTTAAAGGTCAAGCTCTGGCAGACTTTTTAGCAGCCTATCCAGGTTCGGAGTCAACCAGAATATACGAAGAAATCCTAGAGGTCGCCAATTCAAATATGGCTTTCCATGATACTGTCTGGCGAATGTTCTTTGACGGTGCTTCAAGAACCGGGCCCAAGGGCAATATCGTCGTTGGGGTCGGAGTGGTACTGATTTCTCCCTCCAGATTGGTGATCGAATCGGGCATACTCACTCATGGAACCTTGTTCAAACAACGTGGCCGAGTACAACGCCTTGGTCATCGGCTTTCGACTTACGAAGGAACTGGGGGTAGAGCACCTGGAAGCATATGACGATTCACAGTTAATCGTCAATCAGATCCGGGATTCATATGAAGTTCACTATGAAGACATATCCCCTATCATCAGATAGCAATCACCATCATCACGTCCTTGAAAGGGTCTTCATAGAACATGTTCTAAGACTCCGGAACATTGAAGCCGATGCCCTTAGGTCTTGCCGCTTCCCTAGCGGTTCCAAATCATACTCATCATTTGGTTTATGTGATAGGCCATGAATTGGTCTGTCCTAAGAACAACATGCAATTTGCTGTGAGTTACGCTGCCCGGTCGATGAAACAGAGGATTGGAGACTTCCATTTATTGACTTCGTAGTCTACAGCATCTTGCCGGAGAATCCGAAAGAAGCCCCTTCTATCAAAGACGTTCTCTTAGATTCTTCTACGATACAGAGACAAAATGATGTATCGGCGATCATATGATGGATTACTGCTCCGTTGTTTGTCGGATACAGAAGCCAAAGAAGTTGTACGCGAAGCTCACGACGGCATTTGTGGGGCCCATCAACCTGGCCCGAAATGACAAGACCGCCTTCGCCGGATGGGCTATTACTGGCCTACGATGGTAGTAGATACGATAGACTATGCAAGAAAGTGCAAAGCTTGTCAGGTCCACGCAGATTTCATACACCAACCATCCGAATTCTTACATCTGACGGTGGCATCCTGGCCATTCGATGCATGGGAATGGATACCATTGGTCCAATTATCCCGCCTTCATCTTGAGGACATCGCTTCATACTCGCAATTACAGACTACTTCTCCAAATGGGCGAAAGCTATTCCGCTTGCAGAAGTGAAGACATCAAACGTGATCAGCTTCGTCAAGCATCACGTCATCTATCGCTTTGGACTGCCTCGAAGATCATCCACGACAATGGTCCGCAGTTTGCAAGCCATGCCTTCTATCGGTTTTACGACAAACACCGAATTCAGAATGTGGCTTCAACACCGTACAACCCGGCGGCTAACGTTCTGGTTGAAGTATTCAACAAAACTATAATCAAGCTTCTCAAAAAGTTCGTATCCTCAAATAAACGCGACTGGAATGAAAAGCTTGACGAATGATTATGGGCATACCGTACTACAGTCCGGACAGCCACTGGAAACACACCATTCTCTTTGGTATACGGAAGTGAGACAGTCCTCCTATTGGAGACTCAAATCCATCGCTCTGTGTCGCCCTCACTTACCGATTGACGACAGATGATAATTACCGTCGTCGGTTACAAGAGTTTGAGGCCTTAGATGAAAAGCGTCTGCTAGCTCAACAACGAATTGAGCTTTATCACACGCATCTCTGGAGCCTTCAACAAGAAAGTTAAGCTGAGAATATTTTAAGTAGGCAATCTCGTCTTGGCAGTTCGGAGGCCGATGGTTATGACTCACAAAACCGTCAGCAAGTTCCAGCCAAAGTGGGAAGGTCCTTTTATCATTGAGGCTGTATTCTCCAATGGCGTATACCTTCTCGTGAAGCAAAATGGATACTTGCTCATGATGCCCATCAAGGGTAAGTTCCTGAAAAAATACTATATCTAAACGACATCCGCCAAATCAACCGGATTGTTGAGTTATGTACATTAAGTACCACTGAACTTACACTCTGGTCATTCCAAATGAATCTATATCGCATCTTCTGGGTAGTGAGTCATGTATGATCATACCTCTGAACTTCTCCCTAAAAGAGCATCTTTCTCATAATCTATTACCCACGCTTTCAGCGCATAAAAAAGGGTAACAGGTCCACAAAATTCCTGAAACAGCCATGTCGATGTCACCTGTGAGTTGTTTCTATTCCATCACAAACAAATCACCCCTTACGTAGAACTTTCACGTCCATATTACCTCTGAGTTGTTCTATGTATTCTTCGTTGAGTCCATACCTGCTAGTCCTCATTACCTCTGAGTAGGAAGACTCCGTTGTAAAACCCTCATATTTACCATGTCTTCATTACCTCTGAGTAAGTATGTTGGTTTTCTCTCGACTTATTATCCGTACCCAGAACCAGAGTACGCTAAGGATAATAGGCCCATAAATGTCCACAGTTGACCAAATGTCCACAGTTGACCACAAATGTCTCCAGCTGACCTCAAATACTGTACTTGATTCTCTAGTACATGCGTCTCTTTTCTCACCACCTCATGCCTCTGGAGCCCAACTGCTCCATGGCATTCCTTCGCCCGATACCAAGAACTTCCATGTCCACCTTACCGCAGAGTTGTTCTAGGTATCCTACCAAACTTGTTATCCATACCTAAAACCAAGGTGTACCAAGGGTAATAGGTCCACAGAATGTCCCTCAGTGGGGCAAATACCATAATACCAAAGATACAGTACAATCATAACAGATAAAAGATGATGTAAACATAGTCATTCATTTAAAATCAAAGGTACTACATTTTCTGGACCACATCCCTGTTAAAAAATGGAGGAACATAATAATAAAAGAAAGAAAAAAGCGATCATTGTTCGGCACACAATTCTCGGAGCCGATCCTTCAGCTTGGACGTCGACCGCTCAATTCTCAGGGTGGCCCGGCGTTAAGCCTCTTGTCAACTTCTCTGTATCCTCTAGATGCATATGTGCCTGCCAACCGTCTTCAAGTTTCTTCTGTGCACGCTCCAAGGCATCTGAGGTTCGAGTGACCTTGTCGGTCTCCCGAAAAATTAGCTCCTTGTCTTCGTGCGAGGCTTGGAGCTCAGATTCCAAAGAAACTAATTTTTTCTAAAGCTGGAGGATCTGCTCCTTGGTATCGACTATCCCACGAGAGGCGGCCTCTTCCCGAGCGATACAGTCCTCTCTGCTGCGGCTTAGTTGATCGTACTTCAGAGACAAATCTCGGAGGTCCTTCACCAGAGCAGGCTTGGACGTCTCCCGTACCGTCCTTACCTTTTCCATGGCCGTTATAAGGAAGGCGCGCTCCTGATCTATTGCTGAAGACAGATCGACTTGCCGTAGTCCTTGAAATTGAGCCACGAGCTGATCAGCTTCTAGTAATTTAGGCTCCAAAAGCTCAACCATCCCTGCCCCTTCGGAGTGTCCTGAGGAGTTCAATCTGACCACGGGCACATTAATGAGCCAATACGAAAGATGTCCCCCTCTCCAAGGCTGCTTCAACGCTCGCTTCAGATGGCGGTAAAAACTATCAACCACGTCCTTTGACGATTCATCCAGGACTTCCAAAAGATGGTGTCAAAGGAAGAGTAGTTGGCAGGGTTGAAGACGGTCGTGAAGAAGATGCGCCAGAGCTTGATGCCCCTATCACTAAGGAAACAAGTTTCGAGCGAAAGGATGCCTGAATAGCAGCCATATCCTCCTCCGTGGCCCGAAGGATCCGGAGACTCGGCAGGACAGAAAGGTCAACCTCCGTTTGAAGCCACATGAACCAAGGAGGGTGCAGGGACCATTTCTTCCTGCCCCGGCCGTTCCACTGCTTGTTCTTCTGAACTTAATCCGGCAGGAGGTTCCTCGATATGAGTTGGAGGGGGAGGCATACTTTCTTCCATTACATCCCCTATGGTGACTTCTTCCTCGACGATGTCCATCGTCAGCGGCGAAGGAGCAGGACCTGTATGTCCGAAGCAACCATCGATCAGCTTAACCCGAAGGATATGAAGATAGAGCAAATGAACCTCCTCACTAGTCAAGACATGACTTAGCTTACCAGAGGAGGGTTGCTGAAGCTGAGGCTCACTCACAGCCACCGTATCTTCTTCAATGGCGACACTTGAGCCGATTGTAGCTGCTTCCTCTGCCCCGGCCGCCCCAGAGGTGGATACAATTGGGTCAGCGTCAATCGGCTGGGTTCTGCAACCTCGGGGACTGGTTCAGTAGATCCTACATCACCCCGGGTTGAGATGTCGACAGCAGAAAGAACCTCAGCCGTCGCCGGGATAACCCTGGTAGAAGTAAGCTCGGCAGTCATATCATTAATCAAGGCAGCTAGAGGAGGGTCAACCTCAGAGGCGGCCGTCGGCTCTGAGGAGTTCACTTCTCCCGACGCCAACAAGGAACAGGAAATTGATCAAATTATTTCAGAAAAGAAGAACAAAAAGAGAGGATCGTAACTCGATTCACCTCCGAAACAGCATCAACATCCTCGCTTCTCTCCCTAATGATCGGCCCGCGAGGCTTGACCGCAGCCCATTTTCGGAAGTAAGTCATGCCGCCGACAGAGGATGAATGCCTACTACATTTTTGTGAAGGACTAGGCGCAACAGGCGGCTGATCTGCCACCAAATTATCTACAGGAGGAGGAGGTAAGTTATCAGGGTCTTCCTCTTCGTCTGCATTGGTAGACTCCGAGTCAGATACATCAACCGTCCTCTCCTTCGGTTCTGGGCTTCTCTTCCAAAATAGTACCAACAATGAAGCTGGTGCTTGGGTCAAAATCTCTTGGGGGCTTATTCACCATAACATGGTACATGGCCGCCATGTACAAAATATGGCCCGACTCGTTAGCATCGGAAATGGAGAAGGTGGCACGGGTGTGAACCACGTTATAGTAGTGCCAAGCCCGAATGCCATCAAGAATGCTACCCTCAAAACCCGGACAGGAGCTGGAATTGTCCAGAAACATTAGACTGTACCCAAATTATCGAGAGAATCGGCTGGGAAGTAAGGCTCTAAGAAGACGAAATTGCGGTTGCGATACACCAGATGTGCAGGATGAATGTTATGCATCCAAAGGCGCATCTTCTCGGGCAGGAATTTGGGAGATACGGCACCATGAAGATGCACGGCTTTTACTTCTTCATCAGTAAAATGAGGAACAAACACGAAAAATGAGTATCTGTCCACTTGTGCCAGTGCCATCCGACAGGCGGTCATAGTGGTGTACTCCCAGGGCATGCGGCGGTACTGATAGATGAAGGCATCATCAGTAGTCACGTCATCCTCTGGGCCGGGCCTTATCAAAGACTGGTAATGTATCAATAGCCACCCATCAGATAATGGTAGGGCAGCTCGATGCGTTCAAAGTCTTTCACCCACGAACGATGACTTTGGACGAGAAGGTACGGAGGCCACGATATACGCTGCACACCATGGCGGGGAGAAGAGTTAGTCTGGTCCCAAAGACTAGCTTCACCGCAGGAAGGATCAGGTTACGGCTGATTCCCTCAATAGAACCAGCCCCTCCTGAAACTACGCAGGTTCACAGCCATACCATCAGAAATCCCGCCAGAAGAGCCTTCTCGGACAACTTCTGAGTATCCTGATAAAAATAATTAAAAGAGTCAGATTGACTCCCAAATCTGTCGCCCGTGGTTTTTATCCTCTTGGCAGTCGACACCTGGTTATGCACCTCCTTCCGGGTCTGAGGACATCGGAAAGAAACTCGGCCTGAGGCGCCGAGCTTAAAAAGATAACTGAACCAGGTCTTAGTATGCAGAAGGTTCCATCTGAGCTATCGTTCTTCTTCTTTGACATCTGCTGGCACGTACTATGGTGGCATAGTAGTTCCCGGTAGACAGCCACAAAGCTCGGGAATCGTTGATCCAACTCCTTAAATTCTTCGTTCGTAGGAGTATATGCCTCAAAAACTTTGTCTCCCCAGGGCAGCTTGGAGACTTCGCGCATCTCGTAGAGAGCGAGCCCCATCTCCCCTCCAGGTGTAAAGAAGGTCCCCGTTCGACGGTTGTACATTTCAAGAAGAGCCATGAATAGCTTCTTGTTTATGGGCAGACCATAACAGGTGCCCCGAATGGCATGATACAAGCCAATCTCGAGCAGGAGATCCTTATATGTCCGCAAGATTTATGAGGTCAAGTTGATCTATAAAGGGGTGGGGTTCATCCAATTCATCAGTGCCAACCGACCAATGGGATAGGACCCCTTCTGAGTAAGCTGGTTGATGAAAGTGTCATCTTGGGAGAACCAGAAGTTGGGACCCTGCACATTTATGAAGCTGCCCGGGGCCAACCCCATCACAGAGCGGCTGATCTGAAGCTTGCTTGCAATTACCGACCTCGATGTTTTATTATAGTGGATATCACCCACGAACATCCCCTGCTGGCTCAGAGTCAGGGAGTCCACCATTTTCCTGTCCATCGGCAGCATATTGAACCAAGACAGCGGGAAGTAACGCTCCATCTGAGGAATGTGGATCGCCATCCAGTTGGAAGAAAAACTCTAACTTTCGAGATATCAAGAACGTTGGGATTCTTTACAGTCAGAGCATCCCCAAAGAGGAACGAGGGTTTCAGATGTGTGCCCCCTAATTTTCTCGAGTTCATCATACTAAGAGAAAGAAGAAGGATTGGTTCTTGATATCTCTCAGCCTCTCCTCAGGTTGGTTTTTGGTGATTTGGGCCGACACTAATCGACCACATGGTCGAACCTCACACCCACAGCAAATTGAGCTTGACCTACCAGAAGCTCCCTGAAGGATTGACCGGCAACTTCACTGAAAAGAAAAAAAAAGAAGTCAGGAGATAGCCAGAGAAACCACTTAATGACTTCTGAGCTTATGCGACTCTATTAGGTAGGGTCCTTATGCGGTCCAGTTCAAAAGGAGCTTATGCGACTCTGTTAGGTGGGTCCTTATGCGGTCCAGTAAGGAGCTTATGCGACTTGTTAGGTGGGTCCTTATGCGGTCCAGTTCATAAAGAGTTTATGCGGCTCTATTAGGTGGGTGCTTATGCGGGCCAGTTCATAAGGAGCTTATGTGGTCATGAAGCAACTCTCATGCGATTCGGTCATGAGATGACCCTCATACAGCTCGGCCATGAAGTATCTTTCATGCGGCTCGGTCATGAGACAACTCTCATGCGGTTCGGCCATGAAGCATCCCTCACGCGGCTCAGTCATGAGACATTTCTCATGCGGCTCGGACATGATGCGTACTCCACGGCTCAGTATGAGGTGTTCATGCAGCTCATACGGTACAGCTTATACGGATCCATCACACTGAACTTGAGCAGTCCAATGAAGACAAAAAAGCGCATTAACTATGCCAAAGCATGATAGGGAAAGGCCCGTACATAAAATATGCGACATAGCCATAAAAGTTAGGGTTTTAAACTCATGTATTTTTCTTCCCAAAATGCTCTTACCATCAATAGAAGGATGAACGTCGGGGTGAACTGAGATAGCCGATGAAGAGGCAACTCCTTTGCCCTTGCTGAAGCACTGGAAGAAGTCTTGGGGGCCTTGGATGATCGAGAGTAGAGAAGACGACGGCTAGGGCAAGAAAAATTGAAGAAAGAAGAGAGTAAAGAACCTCTCTATTCAAAATTTGCTCGTACTTATAGGCTGGCAAGAGGCGTGTGAACCGATAGATGCATTGGATTTAGTGCTGCCTAGGAGATAAAGCCGACCCTTAGGATTCTATCCCCTTTTCATGCAAAAGACAACTCCGAATCACCCAAGCAAATCAAAAGTTTTATATGCTGACTCTTGGGATTCTATCCAAAAGACGGGTTTAAAATCATTAAAGCAAAGAAGCAATTAATACCGAAGATACGGGACGCCCACGTGGCATAAAAGCCATTATGTGGCCAGCGAAGCCTATGCGGCCAGAGAAGCCTATGCAGCATGAAGAGCTTATGCGGACATACCCATGCTTCTTATTCAAAGTATTTCAATTTTACAAATTGAAAACTTTGAAGGGGGTCTTGTAGAAGCATGGAAAAGAATATTGATTCTTATGCGGCCCAGAATCAACATGAAACTCCATGCGGCTCAAAATTTGGGGAGTTTCATGCGGCTCAAAATCCTGGCGAGCTCCATGCGGCTCAAAAAAAGCTTCATGCGGCTCAGAAAGGTCCCTGCGGCCTTATGCGGTTCAAAATCTGCCTATACAGCAAACCATTATTACTCTGGCATAAAGGCGACAGCTCTGACAGAAATGATGGCTCTGACATAAAGAAGAGACGTGACATGCTCTTAAAAAGAAAAAATCTTCATGATATCTGACACAGTTCACAAATTCCAAAGAAAGTTCTTTATGCGGATCGTCCATGCGACCTTCATGCGGCTCGGACATGAGACAGCTCTCATGCTTCTCTGTCATGAAGCCACTCTCATGCGGCTCGACATAAGACAACTCTCATACGGCTCTGTCATGAAGCCACTCTCATACGGCTCGGACATGAGACAACTCTCATGCGGCTCTGTCATGAAGCCACTCTCATGCGGCTCGGTCATGAGACAACCCTCATGCGGTTCAGTTATGAGACGTCCTTCATGCGGTCCGATCATGAGACACTCTTCATGCAGCCTGGGGACAGTCCTTCATGTGGCCCAGCCAGGAGCATCATTCATGCGGCTCGCCATATAGTAGCAGTTGAGACACGTGACAGAAATTGACCAAGTCATTAACAGTTTGGATTTCGTGCAATATACAGATCATTATCAATCTTAACCAATCCCCAGCTGCCCACTTCTCAAGGCACAATTACAAGGATGTGGTCCAAAATTAGCCACGTGGCTATACACCCCATTACTCACGAATTCCTATAAATAGCAAGGTGCTATTCCCTTGCATACATACACAGAGATCCACACAGAGCATTTCTTCACCGAAGCCGAGGTTGCGTTCGATCGTCCAAAGAGTAAGGCAGAGTTGATAGCACTTTCCCGAGCCTCTACCGTCACCCTCCCCAGAATCCAAATTAAATAATTGTACTTAGATTGCTTTTCCTAGGTTTTGTTCCTAGGCTCTCTTTTGTACAAGCGAGTTTGTAATTGTGAGTTAAAGTTCAGTCCTCCTATAAAACTGTTCTGTTCTCTGACAATCAATGGCAAACAAACGCCTCGAATGGTGATATCCCAATGCTGGCCTGGAAACTGTTGTTGTATGCAAACTCCACCAAGTGCAAATGGTCCTCCCAGGAACCTCCAAAATCTAGAACAAAAGTTTGCAGCATGTCCTCGAGCGTCTGAATTGTCCTTTTTGACTGCCCGTCCGTTTGAGGGTGATATGCAGTACTAAATTTGAGCTGAGTGCCCAAACTAATATGCAGACTCCGCCAGAAATGGAAAGTAAAGCGGCTATCTCGATCCGAGATAATGCTCACCGGAACTCCATGAAGTCTGACAATCTGACGCACGTACATCTCTGCTAGATTCTTTGTAGACAAACCTACTTTGAATGGCAAAAAATAGGCCGATTTGGTCAACCTATCTACGATGACCCAAATTGTGTCTTTTTCTCCTGGTGTACGGGCAATCCTGAAACAAAGTCCATCGTAATGTGCTCCCACTTCCACTCCGGAATGGACAATGGCTGTAACAGTCCTCCTGGCCTCTGCCTTAACTTGCTGACAGACTAAACATCTGGCTACGAAGCGTGCTACCTTCCGCTTCATCCTATACCACCATACATCCTCCTTCAGATCCCTATACATCTTCTTGGCACCTGGATGCATAGTGTACTGAGAACGATGGTCGTCTTGTATAACCTGCTCCCGAAGGTCTCCACTAGGCACACACAGTCTGGAACTGTGCCTCAAAGCGCCATCCTCTGCAATGACAAACTCATCCGCAAGTCCTGCTCGAGCCTGCTCTCGAATATACCACAGAGTAATATCGCCAAACTGAGATAACTTGATCTCCATCAAGTTCGACTGAATTCGCAGTCCCCACATCTGTATCTCAACTCCCGGCACTATAACCTCGATCCCAGGCTCTCCAAATCTGCTAACTAGTGACGATCCATCGTCAAACACATAGCTACCGGATACCTAGTCAAGGCATCGGCAACCACGTTGGCCTTTCCTAGATGATACTACAACGAAATTTTCAAGTCCTTCATCAACTCCAACCATCTCTTCTACCTTATGTTGAGCTCCTCCTGTGTAAACACATACTTCAAGCTCTTGTGTCTGTGAAGATCTCCACACGCTCTCCGTATAGATAGTGCTTCCACAACTTAAGAGCAAAGATAACTACCGCCAACTCCAAGTCATGAATAGGTAGTTTTTTCATGCGGACATAATTTCTTGGATGTATAGGCAATCACCTTCCCATTCTGCTGTAAGACATAACCCAGACCCTTTCCTGAGTTGTCACTATGGATAGTGAACCCGCTGATCCTTATGGCAATGTCAGAATCGGGACTGTCGTTAGTCGCTTCTTCAACTCATCGAAAGTAACCTGACATTCCTCTGACCAGATAAACTCTGCGTCCTTCCGGGTCAGCCTAGTCAATGGCTCTGCAACCCGGAAGAAATTCTGAATGAACCTTCTGTAGTAGCCTGCCAATCCTAGAAAGCTCCAGATCTCTGCAACTGAACTCGGTGTTGTCCACGCCTCCATGCTCTGATCTTTTTGGGTCTACTGAGATCCCATCTTCGATCACAATATGACCTAGGAAATCAAGTTGATCCAGAAAGAACTCACACTTTGAGAGCTTGCCATAAGCTGCTCCTTTCTGAAGTCTCCAGAACCACTCTCAAATGCTCCTCGTGCTCCTCTGGGGTCTTTAATATACCAAGATGTCGTCGATGAACACCACACGAACTTGTCTAAGTACTGGTGGAATACCTTGTTCATCAGGTTCATGAACACCGCCGGGGCATTAGTTAACCCAAACGGCATCACCATAAACTCAAACTGGCCATACCCTGTCCTGAATGTCTTCGGAATGTCCTTATTCTTCACCTTCACTTGATGGTAACCTGACCTCAGATCAATTTTGGAGAATACCTTCGCTCTGCTCAACTGATCGAACAGATCATCGATCTCGACAGCGGGTACTTGTTCTTGATCGTGAGGCTGTTGAGAGCCCTGTAGTCGATACACATCCGTACCAACCCATTCTTCGGCACAAAGAGTACTGGTACACTCCATGGTGAAGAACTAGATCGGATGAAGCCTTTGTCCTGCAACTCATCCACCTGCTTCTTCAACTCCACTAGCTCGTTGTTGTTCACTCTATAGACGTGCTGAGATATCAGCTCTATGTCGGGCACCAAATCTATAAAGAACTCCACATCTCTGTTCGAAGGTAACCCTGGAAACTCCTCCAAAAATACATCCATGAACTCAGCTATCAATTGATATGGCACGCTCTGCTCCTCTACTAAAACTCCATAGAAGACGCCGCTGCTCCTCCGTCTCCCGTCTGGTGAACTCAAACTCTGGCTCTCCTGGTACTCTGAAAAGAACTCTACCACCGCGACAATCTATACTGGCATGGTGCCTGCTCAACCAATCCATACCGAGTACAATGTCATAATTCGGTAATGGCATTACGAGCAGATTCACATACAGTTCTCGGTCTCCCAAAACTACTCTCCGATCCTTGCAAATATCACGGACGAGGATGATACCACTCCCAGTCGTGATCTTGCAAGTCCTAGGCAACGATTCAGAAGAAAGCTGGTGTCTAACAATAAATGATACAGACACAAAACTAGGGAAGCCCCGAATTAAACAAAGTGAATACAGAAAAGGAATCGAGAAGAACATAACCTGCTATCAGATCTCCTACTGCCTCTACATCCTCGACTGACATAGCGAAGGCTCGCCCCTACAGACCTCCTCTAGTCTGCTGCTGGTGCTGGATAAACTGCTGCTGGGTCAGCAATGGTCCCTTCTGTTGTCCTATCGGAGCCTTGGCTCCTGCTTCCTGTGCTGTACGTCCCACAGACATGGGACAGTCCCTCAACTGGTGCTCCGCTGTACCACAAAGTAGGCACTTGCCTAACCTTTCTACACTTGTTCCACACATGCCCTGGCTTCTTGTAAAAAGTGCAACTGATGACTTACTGCTGCCTAGGTGCCTGCTGCATTGCTTCTGCTAAAAAGGTTCACGACCCTGACTCTGGAACTGCTATTGCTGGAACGTTTTGCTGATGCTGCTGCTGATAATGGAGCCTTTTGGTTGGGCCTCCACTGCCGCCGGCTCTACGTGAATCACGATCTCTCTTCAACTTTAGTTCGAGGTCATCCTCCGATGCCATAGCTCCTAACAGAATCTCCTCAAAGGTATCATTTCTGTCACTCTTGGTCAAGGACTTGACTTCCTTAACCAAGCCCTTCCTGAACCTTCTAGCCTTCGCTGTCTTGCTAAGGCCCTCACAAATCTGCCCAGGCAGCAGAACTCTCCGTCGTACTCCTCTACTGTCTGGTTCCCACTGAACCAGGTTCTCGAACTGCGTCTCCAAGGTGCCAAGTGCTATGTCGGAAAAGAACTTTCCCTTGAAAAGCTTCTTGAAAGCCTCCCATGTCTGCCCCTCTGTACCAACCCTGGGGTCGATCTAGTACCATGCGCGGGCAAGGTCCTATATCTGGCTGCCCACTGCTTCTATCTGAAGCCTAGCTGGTATCTCCGCAAGGTAAAAGTTCTCCTCTATATGCTCGATCCAGTCGTCAACATATAGGATACCCTCAGTACCCTTGAAGTCTCGTGGCCGTATCTTTTGAAAGTCCTGAATGTTCGGAGTCCTCGACTGGTACGGCTGTATCTGCCCTTCCTGTGGTTGGGCAGTCACCTTCTTTACTGCCGCCATGGCTAGCTGATGGGCATTGTCAATTCCCTCCCTATATCCTGTGCCTGAAGCCGCTGAGTCTCATTATCTGCGGCATGAGGGCAAAGAACTGCGCCATATCAACTGTCCCCTGAAGCGGTGGTGGTAGCATCCCCTGAACCCCTGGGTAGTCCTCGGAATCGGTGGAAGAGTACCCTAAAAGCTGCAGACAGTCCTACCTGAGCAGAAAAGAGGTACTGTGGTCCCAGGGTCCTGCTGAGTCAGGCAAAAAATGGCAGATATCTCAGTGATATCCCTTAGGCTAGAGCGATACAATCGTGTCTCCACCATCCTGAAGGCAGATCAAACAAAGAATAAATTATTGAGAAAGAAGCGATATAATCAAAGGAGGACAGTTTGTTTCAAAAGAAGGCAATTAGCAGCAAGAATTTGATATGAGTTTTTCTAGTGTGACTGGGTACCTTAATTATATCCTATATCCTACTACAGGCTGTAGTGATACTCTAGTTCGAGTACCACTACGAAATCACACTACTTGCGACTGACCTGCATGGGGCCACACTAAAAACGTGTCATGACCCACACCCAGTGTAAGGGTACGAAAGTGGGTACGTCCATCCTACATCGCAGTGTCGACGGTAGAACGCTGTCCTAGGTCACAACATCTAACAATATAACATACATGTATAATGATACGCTCTAAAAGGAGGACAATATAAAGGTACAACTCAATCACAGCATCTAAGGTGTAAATAAGGAATAAAGAGATGTATAAGATAAAAGAGCAATCTCCAACATGAGCTACAATGAGAGTATATCTGAGTGTTCAAATAACACAATAACCAATATCTAAAAGTACATAAAATAAGACAACTAAAAGAAAAACTAGTCTAGAAATCTAATCTAGACTAGACAAGTCCTCAGCGACTGCTAGATCCTCCTAAGGGTCCAAGTCACTGGTGTCATCTAAGCCTATGCCATAATATGTAGGGCAGAACTTCTCCTCATTACCTGTATTTTCAACAGTCCAATCAGGACGGGAACGAGCACAATACATATCACGCAGTTCATATCTTGATAGGAAATTTAAAGATGTGATAGGTATGATACATGAATACTGTAAGATAATCATGAAAGGAAAGGGAGAAACTGATAAACGAAGCTATCTATATATGATAATAGAGAACTGTAAGTGACTATGTGATTTAGAGTACAAGATAGACATGTGAACGGCTTGATTTGCACATTACACTAAAGAGTTGTACATAATTACACTACTTTGGAATTGTTTACTGACTATTTTACTCTCCCATGCCCCAATCAATACACAAGGATCTAACAGATTACGTTATTGTATATTATAGTTTATACATGAAGCTTATGAAATCATGAGAGTACATGAGAGCACATGAGTATACTGAATAATAAGAGTCCATAAAATACATGATGTTCATGAAAAGCACATGACATGATGTATTCGATGCACCCGAGGGGGATAACATCTCATGTAAAGATCCATACAGTACTAATCCATGATAATGTCGTGTCAGCATCAAGTAAATTAAACTATGACAAGAATAATTTCTAACAAGTATGAAACGGTCAGAAAATGTACTCCTGGTATCTCGACTGTCTGATGAATAAGAGTCCAAACTGGAGTATCCGAGTCCTATTTAGAACAACCCATAGGTTACAAAGTGTCTAATATAAAACAAGAATAGCCTACAATGTATTCTAAATAATTCTAGGTCGTCCTAGGTTAAAGTCAACCCTTGGTCAACTTTGGTCAAACCTGGTCAACTCTGGTCAACTTGGTCAACTATAAGTCAACTAGTCCATCTACCAAAGTTTAGGTCACACAAAAGTTATCAAGTCATTCCAAGTCCGTTGAGTCGATTAGGATCAAGTTTGACCCAAAGTTGACTTTTGTCAACTTTGTTAATTGGCTAGTCAACTCGGCAATTTAGGCCCATTGGATCAATCCTAAACTGACTTGCTAACCCATGGGCTATCTATTAGCAATCACAACATATACATATATTTCCATTCATTCATAATATATATTATATATTTTAGATTATATATATATTATATTCTATATAGATATATAGATATATATATATATATATATATATATATATATATATATATATTTATATATATTTTTAAAAAAAAAAAATATATAAATATATATATATTATATATTTATATAATATATATATATATATATATATATATCTATATATAGATATAATATATAATATATTAGTAGTGAATGAATGGAAAATATATATATATATATAAAAAAAAAAAAAAAAAAAAATAAATATATATATAATATATATATATAGTATATATATATATTAGATATATAATATATATATATATGTATATGTTGTGATTGCTAATAAATAATATATAAAATATATATATATATATTTATATATATATATATTATATATTTTATATTTATTTATTAGCAATCACAAAACATTATATATATATATATATATATATAATATATATATAATATATCTATATATATATAATATATATATATTATATACATCACATAAACATAGGCATGCAAAGAAAGGGGAAATGCAAAGAAAGGGGAAAAGGGAGAGAGAGAGAGAGTGTGTGTGCTTACTGTTGGAAAAATCTGAGAATAAAACACAATACTCTCAATATATATATATATATATATATATCTAATATAATATATATATTATATATATATTATATATATATATATATATATATATATATATTTCAATAGAATACTACGATTTATTGATTTCTTGAGTCCCAACTCAGGTTACAAAATGAAGCTTGATAGCTCAGAATACATAGCTACTAGAAGTTGGCAGGAAGATGAGCATGTGAGCAATAAACCATGGCCTTCTTGATTTGTTCTTCACTTCGAATAGAAGCTGCTGTCCCCCATACGAGTACCCTTCATATCGCTATTTATTTCTATTTTTCCAGAGGACCCATATAATTGCTCCCACAATGATTTGTTTCAGTGTTTCTGTCCTCTCGTCCACATAGATGTCAGCCTATCCCTAATCGACCCAGGGTCTTCCTGAATTCGAAATACACCATTGAAATATGACCAGACTTCTCTAGCTAGATCACCCTCCGAAAGTATATGACTTGAAGTCTCCATTCCGGTAGCCCACAACAGTGGCAAGCTGAAGCCAGATGAAAACCTATCTTCTGAATAACGTCATCAGTCGTAAGCGACCCATAGTAGACGCCACAAAAGGGTCGACCATTTAGCAGGAATGCACGAACCCTATATCTGTGCAAATCTCTCATCTATATTTGACCTCAACCGAATGCAATCCCAAGCTGAAGTAATAGAATACGAACCTGATGCCCGGGGACCATATATAGTTCTCCATACTGTCCTGGATTTGGAACACAATATGAATACTCCTAAATCTCTCCCTTAAGTATCCGTTTCCATATATGAGATGAACTTTGTGAAGCAGAGTAGCAAATGAAGGATGTACGTGGGGAAAGTATTTTGCCTTATAAACTTAACCCAGAGGAGTTTGTAGTTCTAATCCTCCACCAAAGCTTGATTGTTAGAGCATTAAGACATCCTGCAGCCGTCGAATACCCAGACCTCCTTCCTCAATAGGGATCGTCACCTTCGACCAAGCAATCCATGCTCTTTTATCACTACCTTGCTTAGAGCCCCACAGGAAACTTTGAAACATATCTTCAACTCGTTTAATACACTAGCAAGGAGGATTACAGCAGCCAAAGTATATAGAATAGATGTTAGAACTGACTTAAGTAAAGTAAGTCTTCCTCCCATCGACATGCTTTATTATGCCACCTGCTGATTTTATATCTAATCTTCGTAACAGTTCATCAAACATAGCTGCATTGCGCAATCCCGCAGTCATAGACGATCCCAAATAAGTCATAGGCAGATTAAGCACAGTGAATCCGAAGGAATTCCTGATATCTTCTATCTCTCTTCAGATATAAGCTTGGATAAGTAGATACCTGATTTCTCTATGTTCACCTTCTGACCCGACCTGCTCATATTGGCCAACCACTGACATAATTTTCTGTATAGATTTCTTTTCTCCTCCAGAAAATAGCAATATCATCCGCGTAGGCTAAGTGTGTAACAATTGGACAGCCACTAGGCGAATAAAATGGCGTGAAACCACTATCTCACGCAAAGAATTGAGATTGCAGCTCAAACTTTTCGCAGCTATGACAAAGAGTAGGGGTGAAATCGGATCTCCCTGACGCAGTCCACAAAGGCTTTTGAAGAAACCTGAAGCACTGCCATTAATCAAGGTAGATAACCAAACATTATCGACGAGATGTAAGATCTGTTAAGCCATTCATTACAAAAGCCCATCCTTCTCATGACCTTGTTCAGATAAGCCCAATGAACTCGATCGTATGCTTTACTCATATCCAGTTTCAAAGCAGCATTGCCCCCTATATTTGTGATGAATCATACTGATCATTTCCTGAGCTAACACAACATTGTCAATGATTTCTCGGCCCTTAATGAAGCCACTTTGTTCAGGAGAGATTAAACGAGACAGAAGCGGAACCAACCTACGAGCAACCAGCTTGGAGAATAACTTGTTAATAAAATTACAAAGACTAATAGGCCTGTAATCCTCATCGACTTAGGGTTCTTCCCCTTCGGGATAGGCAGCAAATGAGTGCTAGTAATAGATCTGGGGAGAGCAAAACCATCAAAAAACAGATGAACAGCTTCTAGAATGTCCTGACCAACAATATCCCATGTCGCACGAAAAAATCTTCCTGAGAAGCCATCCGGACCCGGCGCGCTATCTTGATCCAAACTTTAAGAGTGTCAATCAACTCCTCCATGTTAGGCTTAGCCATAAGTTGGGAGTTATCATCATGATTAATGGAGACAGGGATCATATTAATAAATGTAGGGGATTGAGCTATAGGAGATGGGATAAAAAGTTACTGTAGAATGAGTTGGCCTCCTCTTGTATTTCTTTCAATTCAGTAATAGGCTGGCCCTCCTCAGAAGATAGATGTGAATGAGCAATCTATTTCTAGTAGCCGACACACAAGAGTGAAAAAATTTCGTGTTCGTATCTCCTTCACAGCTCACCCTCTGCTTCAATTCTGCTTTAGCCTTCATCCAGTCCTCTCGCAGAGAAGGATCAAATTTGTAAGCCATCTCCGCAGCTAAGGCTCTATCTTCAGCTTTTTAACTTCCTGAAAAATGTCTCCAAAAGTGGAGTGACTCCAAGCAGATAAAGCTCTCCGAACAGCAGCTAGACGAAGTCTAATCCGTACCATGCTATTAGGATTATCAATCGAGTGCCAAGCTTGCCTAACAATGATGAGAAATCCTCATGAGAAGTCCAGAAATTTAAGAATCTGAATATTTCCTGTCTGAGTCACTTCTACTCTTGATAGTGATAAGAATAGGGCAATGATCCGATTCAGAGCGATTGTGTCACGACCCGCACCCTAGAGTAAGGACACGAGAAGTGGGTACGTCCAGCCTACGCCGCAGTGTCGGTGGTACAACGCTGCCTAGGTAACAACATCTAACAATATAAAGCTAAACAGTTTATACTCCCGAATGGGGGGACATAGCAGAAAGTAACTCAATCACAACTAAGGCAGATGATAAGATAGCAGATAGATAGATAAAACTGCTAAAATGAAAGGAAATCCCAGTACAACAGAGATGTCTAAGTGTCTAAGATAAATACATATCCAGTATCAAATATACAATCATCCATAGAGTACTAAAAGTGAAAACATCTAATCTAAGGGTGTGTCATCTACAGCTAGTGGGACCTGCTGCTGGTCAGGTCCAACATCTATCTAAGGTAGCACCGTAATAGGTATCCATACCAGCCTCCTCATCGTCCTCTGTAATATTTTCAACAGGTCCAGTCAGGACAGGAGCGAGCGCACAATACATCTAACAGTTCATAGTAGGTAGAAAAATAATCATGCAGTAAAGTAAGATACAGGAACTGAAAGAAGATACAGGATGTAAACAGAGAAACCGGTAATGGAAAATATCTATACTGTAAATAGAGAACTATCAGTGGCTAGTGAGTCAGAGTACAATATAAAACATGTGAATGGCATAGGAGATTCTGATGAGACACTAAGGAGGTGATCAGGTGAAATACTATTGGGTATATTCACAGTCTACTTCTACTCCCCCGTACCCCAATCAATACAAAGGATCCAACCAGATTATGTTGATTCCATACAAAGGCCACAAGAGGTGGTACATGGATAGCCCAAAATGGTGATTCTAGGAATGCCCTAATGGAGTGATCAAGGAAGACTCTGTGATCATGAGAGTATGTCACAAGTGATCAATGAACGAGGGAAGCATAGTGATACACCATGTAAGTGAAACGCACGACTTAGTATACGATGCTCCCTGAGGGGATAAACATCTCAAGAAGGGATCCATATAGTATAATCCGTGTGACCAACGTGACAGTATCTAGTAAAGTAATTTAAAGCAGGAAAATAATTCTAAGCAGGATAAAAATGATCAGAGAAAGGTACTCGCCTGGTATCTGAGTGTCAACTGAAATGTAATGTCTGAGGAGTGGGTCTGGACTCCTATTTAGAACACACAAGTCACATCCAGAATGGTAAAATGAAACACTACAATACATCTACATGAATCTAGGTCAATCTAGGCCAAAGTCAACTCTTGGTCAACTCTGGTAAACCATAGAAGTCAAACTAGGTCAACTATGGTCAAACTAGGGTCTAACAAGTCCAAAACTAGGTCAAACAAGTCATTCTAGGTCTAACTAGCCTAAACTAGTCTAAACAGGGCTAAACAAGTCTAATCTAGACTCACTAGTCAAGCAGGCACACATATAGGCATAGGCAATACTATGCCTAACCAACCATATATCACTTAAACACATGACCATATCTATATCTAAACATGATACACTCTTGATATATTTATATTATCTAATACTTATCACATATATCTATAATACATATATATAGTACACACACATTATGATACTTAAGTATATATACATTATTTTGCATAATATACATTAGGATACATCACATTATATATAATATTATATTATATATTATATATATATATATATATATATATATTATATAATATATATACATTAGGAAGATGGAAGATAGAGAGTGAGGTGTGAAAGAGTGAGTGAGGGGGGACTAAAACTGTGTGACAGGAAAACTTAGGGTGTGTGTGAGAGGAGAACAACATGTGTGTGACAGAAATTTAGGATAGGGTGTGTCCACATATGTGTGTGAGTGAATGGCATGAGGGTGTGTGTATATGCTAATTGAGTGAGCTGTGTGTTAGAAGATAGGCAAATGTGTTACAGGAAACAGTGAATTTAGTATGGGAAAAATAGTTGTGAGAAGAATAAAACCAATTCAGTTCATTAAGTAATTCAATTACAGTTATTCGAAAATGTAGGAAAGGAACCACATCCAATCTCAGATTTTACCACAAAGGAAAACTTGGTTTTTCACAAGCCAATCCCACATCAATCTCAGATTTTAGAATTAAGAAACCAACCCATATTATAATTCCGGTTAATCTCAGTTAAGAAAGAAGGAATCAATTCAATAACTCTCAGGTTCACATATATCAGATTTGTGAAAACAGTCCAAACATTTCTCATTTATTTCGAATTCACACACCACTATTTCATCCCAAATTTACACACAGATAGATGACTAATAGGAAACCATGTTAGGGACTTAAACATGCAAATAACTACATTTAAATTAATCAAAACGAATGTCAAAATCCATATTCAAAACTGGAAAAAAAAATAGTGAATGAAACTTGTATCAGAAAATTCAGGGAATTTGGAAATTGACCACTCAAAACATGATATTCATACAATTAATGGTTGGTAATTAATATATAGGTGTGCACGTGTCATAGGATGTGCCTCGTGTCCACCACGACACGTCACGACGTGTCCAACACAATTAAACTCAAAACAGTGCACACACAGACACAATCAGAACAGTGTCGTGCACGTGTTCACCTCACTCGTGGACACGACACGACAAACTAGGACTCGTGATCGTGTCCAGACCTAGATTAGGTCTAGGTGCACGTGTCCAAAAGCCTTCAATGTGTCCACGGTGTCGCATGTCCGATATTTTAAGCCGTATCAGTGGCTTAAATCATCTGTGCGCAGAACAGTGCAATATCGATGCACGACGGATTTCTCTCTAACCCCTACACGAGACCCAATAAAACTTTGTGGGCATGATGTCAGTGCATGCCCCCTCGTGTCCACCAAGTTTCGTGTCGAATGAACCCGTGTCGTGTCCTACAGGAGCCCCGAGTAGCAGGGGATGCGCCCAGGCCCGCGCGCGCGTGTCCAACCGCTTATGCACATGTGTCAAGCGACTCGATACGACACTGAAACAAACTCAGAGGACTAAAACTGTATAAGCCATATCAAATCGACCTTTCCTATTCAAAAAAATCTACAAAAATAAATTGAAATGCCCATTGGGGCATTTCGTCAAACACTTACACCCATCACTGATACGTGTCCGATAGA